>CM060103.1:2217563-2542950 GCA_030522485.1 Stenchaetothrips biformis
GCTATTGCCTGCGCATTCGCGTACGGCGCTTAGCAGGGTAGCAGGCATATTAAAAGCGGTTTAATTGAAGCATAAAGCCACACCATGCACATGCCGCCCCCTCCCAAGAGGGATCGCGTGGAGATTCCGCTACGACACCGATGGGCTACCCCGTCCTTTGCCGCCCCTCCCCAAATTGAAGCTAAAGGTGGGTAGATAATAAATTTTAACCCTCAGGTCCATGGCAACACCACGACCTTCACAATTTTAAAATTAACTCTCAAAAGTGCCCAAAATTACCCCGTTTCACGGTAACCCCCCCCCCCCCCCAAAAAAAAAAAGAATGTCATGTACAATTACAAGGTTGTTTTAGCATTAAGTTTATTTTCCCTGTGGTAAATCTATTAGCCTCAGTAAGTGTCATGAGAAAACAAGTATCTGCTTGCATTATGTCGTCTGCCTCAGAACACTGCTAAAACAAAAGTGTAGTTCTACGCTTCATGCAATCATACAACTACGCTTGAAGACTCTGCGCCCTTTTTTAAGCGTAGAACTACGCTTCAAGGAAATTCCCCCATGCATTTAGATAGCAGGAAAGTAGCGCATAAGCTCTTGTATGCCTCAAGAAGAGCGTACAAACTGTACGCTTCACGAAGGGCGTAATACTACGCCTTAGTTTTTCCAGTGAACATAACCTCAATAAATTTGAATCTATTTGTTCTGCTTCTGAGACACAGTTTCCGTTACAATCCTCGCTGTCCAATATAGAGGTCTCATATGGTTACTGCAAACCTATATTCTCCCCAAGTTTGAGTATTATGTAGCAATATTGCCGATCAAGCGAGATAAATAATGCACAGCCTGCCTTGACCCTTAAACAAAAACAAAACATGGGGAGGAGAGCAGGCCTGTGTCTACTCACACGAAACGTTATTTGCACTTACTAGGCCAGCACTGTTTGGTTCCGGGTTTGTTTAGGTTTCAGGGTTAGGGAGGATTTGTCGGTGTCGCCTAATATTGTTCGTGTTATAACATGGATACTATCCCCTGGAATTTAGTCCAATGATTTGAACGAGTGCCCACTCTGCTCGTCAATTTTAAACACTTTCAAGATCTTCCAAAGTTCGAGCATTAAAGATGAGAAGATTGGTTTGGAAAGCGGTTTCTTGAAAGTATGATGCCTTGCATCTCTGTGTTAGGAATATCTGGAATCCTCTATTTCTGTGTGCGCTCGTTTGTAATGTTTTTGATCTTCCTCGTTTTTAGATTCGTATCGATGAGGAGGCAGTGTCCTCAACAAAAGCTGAAGATATTTTGAAATTTGTGCAAAGCTTCTTCTCAATTCGCATTCTTAACGGCAAAAAGAAGGTGTTACCACAAATCACAGTTCAAAAGTTCTTTCCATCTCCTTCAATCAATCAGCCGTATGGCTTGAATTGTATGAACACTCTTTCTGTGAAAGAAACAAAAGCATTCCTGACTTCAGCTACATGCGTTGCCACTTTTTTTTAAATCAAAACACTTGTTGGTGAGCATTAATTTTTTCTTAAGTGCACTCAAGTCTCTAAATGTGTATTATAAGCTTTCCTTGAGGCAGGTATTGTGTTCCAGTAATTTGCTATCACCAAGTTTCTTTTTCAGTTCTGAGGCACTAAGTGAGTCAATCGACGTCCTCCAAAAACACTACTGGGAAGAAATCGGAAGAAATCCATCGGTCCTGTATGCTGCTGGAATTCCTTTGAAGAATGTGAAATTTGATATTTATCCTGGATTCAGCTTTTCTACTCTGGGCACACGCCTTGATTGGAATCCAAAGATAATCCCTGGCATTTCATACCCATTTCTATACGTGGGCAAGACACACAGCTCACTTCCTTGGTAAAACTGCTAAAACTTTATTTGAGTACGCTCTTTGATGCAGATATTGTATTTTTACAGAATTATTTAACTATTTGATTTTTGAGCTCTGCATATCTTGGGAATTCTTTACTTTTATCAAAGTCATAACTTTTTTTAAATATCTTTATTCTTTTTAATTTGGGAAGTAACTATGTTTCAGCTACATTAAAGACACTTGAGGAAACTGCCCGGCTAGAACTAGAGCATGTGCCTGCTGGGCGTATGAGAGCATCAAGCAAGGTCAGCTGCAATAACAAAGTTCTGTATATTTGCTCGCTTCATTTACACCTTTTTAAGTAGTTTGCTTCCACAGTTTCATGAAGAGCACCTGAAGCAAGAGGCAAATAAGGTGCTGGCAGTCATTGAAACCCCAGAGTGTGTCAGACATTTGACGATGGTGGCAAGGGGGGAGATTCAGAGGGATGAGACGATGATGCGTGGTGGAGGGCTTGGGCCATTTATTTTATTTAAGGACTTGGTAAGCTGCTTTAGTTGTTACCTTATTATATAGCAATGTAAATAGATTATGCTAATATTCTGTGTCTTTCTCAACAAACAACACTGTTGGACCATCTTGAAAAGTACGAAGTAGGTCCCAATATGAAATACCAAGTGCTGCTGCCTGAGGTAATTGTTTGTTCCTCAAAACCACACTGGCTGCTTGATGCTTAAGTACTGACCATCGTTTTCTTATCTTGTCAGGCTGTCATCTTCTCCCTTTTGAAGATACATCATTGCTCTTGGCAGGAGGCTAAATCTTCATTTGCCGATTAGTCAGCAATAGTGGAACCCTCCTTACCAAATGAGCCACCATTGGAATCTGACAACCATTTTGAACTTAATGGTAAAGATGCAATGTTTTTTGAATTTTTTATTTGTGATTGCTCTTGCTGTCTGTTGTTGAAAGGGCAATAGAGAAACCCTTGCTTACCAAATGAACAAGCATTATAATCTGACAAGCATTCTTCTACATGGTGTAATTTTTTGGGTTTTTTTTTTTTGTATTTGTTTTATTTGTCTTTGCTCTTGCAGTCTGTTCGAACCCCTGCTTACGAAATGAGCCAACCACTGTAATTTGATTACCATTCCTCTAATTGGTAAATTTGCAGATGTTTTTTATATTTTTTTAAAATTTGTCTTTGCTCTCGCCGTCTGTTGTTGAAAAGCAGGGCAGTAGGTGTGAAAACAAGAACAAAAGTTTTCACATAATATTATGCTATAAGTGTCTTTTATTTTGAAAATAAACGTTTTATGCAACTTACATGCTTCAGTTACAAGGTAGGTTTACGCCAGACCGTGTCTTGTCGTAACAGGCTTCGCGATGCTGCGCCAGTTACGACAATCCACGCCTGGCGTTACACCTACCTTGGCCTGCGGCGCTTCCCTGCTTGCCTTCGGCAAGCTGTCTCAAGGATTTTTGAGGCATTGAGTAATGCACCACGTGAAATCTGCATTAAAATTTTTTAGTCGGTCGATCCCCTTTTTTCTAGATCCTGATTCGGCCAACGGATGAAGTCGGGCTCCTAGACCCCCCTTCCGACCCCTCTTTGGAAAAGTCTTTCCGAGACCTATCGAAATCAGCAATAAAATTTTTTAGTCGGTCGATCCCCTTTTTTCAAGATCCTGATTCGGCCAACTGATGAAGTCGGGCTCCTAGACCCCCCTTCCGACCCCTCTTTGAAAAGGTCTTGCCGAGACCTATCGAAATCTGCAATAAAATTTTTTAGTCGGTCGATCCCCTTTTTTCAAGATCCTGATTCGGCCAACTGATGAAGTCGGGCTCCTAGACCCCCCTTCCGACCCCTCTTTGAAAAGGTCTTGCCGAAACCTAGCGAAATCTGCAATAAAATTTTTTAGTCGGTCGACCCCCTTTTTTTTAAGATGAAGGGTCAAAGTTGATTATGTTAGTAAATTCGGGCCGAGGTAGCCAATTCGCTGGTAAAAGTTTGGTCAGGGGTCGAAATTGATTTCATTTTCGTCATCAGCACCTTCAAAAACATACGAAATCATGTAAAAATGTCTCTAAAATATAAAGTCACTGAAAAGTTGCACTTTTTCTGCCGTTTTTTTAGTGTTTTTTCGTTGGTACGACTAAATTATTTGAGATAGAGAGCTGAATTCCGGCGTGTGGCGAGCCAAGGATATACCTAACAACCCTGCAAAATCTCGTCTCGATCGGCCGAGCCGTTTGGGAGGAGTAGTGCGGACACGCAAACAGACAAACAAACAGACAGACAGACAGACAGACAAAACTTTTCAACCCCACTGGAGGAACTGGCTTCGCTAATCGCTCAGCCAATTAAACCATAAATTCATCCACCTTTAAAAAGAACTAACAAAATAGACCTTTCTCTATGAAATTCTAAAAAACAAATCTTGACAAGCAAGTGTGGCTCATTCACATGAAGAGATCCATTTAGTCAAGTTAAATAAAACAATCAACATCACAAAAAATTACAAGTAAAGAAAACAGATTTAGCAGATATTCTTTTACATGTTATCTAAGGCAGTAAGAAAAGGAGATGTTGGATAGTAAAACGTCACCTCCTAGAGCAGGGTCAAGCTTTGCAAACATGCAGATGGAAAATGTGCCACTAAAGATAGGCTTCTGGAGGATACCAAACACAGAAGGCATCATGAAGCTTGAAGCAGATGTCTAAGCATTTCAAAACTCCATCAATTTTGTATAAAATCTTATCACATGCCACAGATAGGAAGCAACATGTAGGACCTTGTGCGGCCTTGCAGTATGATAGAGGGGCGTAGTGGAGCTTCTTTCTTAGCTTGTCGTTCAAGTTGTCTTTCCATAAGAGGTTCTACATAAACAGTACCCTGAATGGAAAAGAAAGGTGTCATTTACCACAATATTACTGGTATTTTGACAAAGTCCACCAAAAATAATTTGTTTACGTATGAACATGTGGTGCACCTTGTAACTAGCTGTGACTTCAGGTAATACCATAATTTTTCCAAGAAGAAAGATGGTGTTTACCCATGGTTTGTGTGTGTTCCCATTTCAATTGCAAGCAGTTGGAGATAAAAGAGTAACTTTGGGGAACAATGCAATGTATCAACTCTCTTCCAAAAGGCACTCTTCTGCTCGCAATGTGAAAGGACAGACACAGATGTTTCCCTTAACATCATGTAATATCTCTGACTTGTAAACTTACTTTCATGAAGCTGTTGATCCTCGGCCAAGTCTATTGATTCTTCTTTGAAAATAGCTCCTTGCCATCTGGGTCATTAAATTTTTACTATGTAGCTTATGTTTCTAGTTATAGTTTAAGACTTTTGCCACTCACTGCTGCGCGCTGCTGCGTCTTGTGGTAGGATCTTTCTCATGTAGCGCTTGTTTCAGTGCTAACCTTTTCTGGGTTTTGAAAATCGTCTCTGCTTTCAGGTTATGTCATGACGCGCGTTATTGTCGAGAAAGGGAAACGAGATGGCACTTTCTATTTCCATGGCCCCGACGGCTTCTCGTATCATTTTAATACATTTATGAGTGGAGGCCACGCTTCGTTGAGGTGTATTTATTATAACACCAGGAGGCGCTGCATGGGACGTGCATCATGCACTCGAAATGGGTCCGTGTTTCACGAAGGAGTTGTTCACCTTCACAGATGCTTCAGGAACAACTACTTCGTTGTAGGGCGTCGCTTTCGTTCAGCAGTTATGAATGAATGCAAACGCCCAGAATCTGCTACGCTGTCTCTGAATAGGATATACCACAACATCCTGAAAAAAATAATCGGCTTAGTTGCGGGTAATTTTAGTTTAACTTTTGGAGTAAAAACACGGATTTGGGTATTTTGCGCTACATGGACAACTTTCATCACTAGGGGTTCAAATTTGGCATCCTTACGTAAAATTGACCAAGAAACAAGAATATAACCTCGGATTTGACGTGGGACAAATACTGGCTGCACCAGCCTCAGAAAACCACTAAAATATGGCCTAAAATTTACGTTTGGCTTGGGACCTTTGTGAAAAACATTTTTTTGCGCCATCCAATGTTTTGATCATGTAGAAAAAAACGAGATAAGTCAAATGAGCACCCGCGCAGATTTTTCTTACTAGCTGTTTAGGAGTTATGGAACTTTAAAGTCTAAAAGTTACGTCCAAAATACCTGAGATAGGAAGTTTTTTCAAAAAATTGACGAAAAATGCCTTCTGCATACATGAATCGATTCAATTCAGCAAGACAAAGGAAAAGTTCCATTACAACTACGACGTCCGAATCGAAATGTAAATTTTCTGGATCACACAAGTTTTAAACTATAATGGTCCAGAACATTTACATTTCGATTCGGACGTCGTAGTTGTTATGGAACTTTTCCTTTGTCTTGCTGAATTGAATCGATTCATGTATGCAGAAGGCATTTTTCGTCAATTTTTTGAAAAAACTTCCTATCTTAGGTATTTTGGACGTAACTTTTAGACTTTAAAGTCACATAACTCCTAAACGGCTGGTAAGAAAAATCTGCGCGGGTGCTCATTTGACTTATCTCGTTTTTTGGCCCGCCCTTCTATTCAAAAAATAGGGGGAGGGCATATGCATTTGCCTTTGTGTCTGTGTGTCGTCGTCGTTGTTGTTGTTGTTGTCGTCGTCTGTGTACAAGGAAGGAGTTGAGCTGGAGTGACCAGATTTGGAGGGTACTTCAGGAGGGCCGTCCGAACAAACAATCCGGTGGTGCAAATCCCGTCCGACCCACGCAAGGCCTGCAGCAGCTGCATCATGGTTTGCATGGGCGGGAGGGGGATTTCCGCCATTATTGGTGCTAGCAGGGCACATAGGGGTATTTTTGGAATCAGGGCGACGAGACAAGATGAATGGACCTGGTCCCGACCCCATCGGCCGCTTTTACAAGTTGGCCAGATCAGGATGTTCAAAAAAGGGGGTCGACCGACTAAAAAAATTTATTGCAGATTTCGATTGGTCTCAGCAAGACCTTTTCAACGAGGGGTCGGAAAGGGGGTCCAGGAGCCCGACTTCGTCTATTAGTCACATCAGGATCTTGAAAAAAGGGGGTCGACCGACTGAAAATTTTTACTTAAGTTTTCGATAGGTCTTGGCAAGACCTCTTTAACGAGGGGTCGGAAGGGGGGTCCAGGAGCCCGCCTTCATGAGTTATGTGAAAAAGTGCGACGGGCTCGTTTTGCGCTCCTGCTGTGCCTCCATTGCAAGGAGTTGCAGTAGCATGGCAAATATGAGTATTTTCGGAATGAGGGCTAAGAGACAAATGAAATGGGCATATTCTAAGGACAGTTGGAGTAAAAAGTGTAAGGACTTTTGCATATTGTGAATAGAAGGGCGGGCCTAAGTCACGATGGTACATCGATAACTTTGCCTTACCCGCTCACGGGGTGTTTGATGAGAGCGGGCCGAAGGCCCGGGCCTTCGACTGGCCAAGTTGGGTCTGATGCGAGGGCCGAAGGCCCGAGGAAAGGCCGCCGGCAGGCCAAGCTGGGCCGGCCCCCTGTCGAACCGAGTTGCCGGCGCAGCGAAGCGGAGCTGGCAACTCGGTTCGACGGAAGGGCGGGCCCTAGCTTGTTTCCACATGATCAAAACATTGAATGGCGCAAAAAATGTTTTCCACAAAGGTCCCAAGCCAAACGTAAATTTTAGGCCATATTTTAGTGGTTTTCTGAGGCTGGTGCAGCCAGTATTTGTCCCACGTCTAAATCCGAGGTTATATTCTTGTTTCTTGGTCAATTTTACGTAAGGATGCCAAATTTGAACCCCCAGGGATAAAAGTTGTCCATGTAGCGCAAAATACCCAAATCCGTGTTTTTACTCCAAAAGTTAAACTAAAATTACCCGCAAATAAGCCGATAATTTTTTTCAGGATCTGGAAATTTGGCAAAAGACTTGCCTTTAGGTTTCTAACAAGCCCACAAAATATCAGGAGAATCGGAAAAGGTCATGGAGAGGTGTGGCTTTTCTTATTTGATATTGCTCATTAACAAATTTTTATCTCTCCTGCTGTTTCCTCCATTGGTGATAAAATCTCTCTATATTGCAGATTGTTCCTTTGGTTAGAGTGCTAATGCAAAGCAAACTCCAAGCATGCTACACTGTAGCATGGGAGGCTCTGAAAACAGCAATGCATTCGTTGAAAAAACACCGGCCTGGCGCGTGCACACGCCTTCAGTGCGTTGGCACAACTGCGCGGCCTGCGTGACGGGTTGCCTGACTCACCGGCGCGAGGCGCTGTCAAGGCGAGACGCCCGAGTGCATCACTGCCTTTGAGTCGTTCGCATGGTCGCGGGCGTTGCCGCAGCGGTCTGAAAGTTAAGGGGCTTGCAGGGAAGGGTTGTGCCGAGATGGGTCACTTGGAGTTTGGCCGCTACCCCACCTGAGTTCGGCGTTGACAAGGGATGAACTGAGGGGCTGTTCTCGCTGGTTTCGACAGTTTTGTCGTCCTTGGGGGTGACCGATGCACCGGATCGATCCAAAATTTCAGGAATGGTTCAGCCGTGTCTTTTCGACCGAGACCACTCTTGAACGACCTTCCTACCCCTCCCGGGCGAGCAGATGGCGATAGGGGGTGGCCACCCCTATAACGGTGGATGAAAATTTCGGGCACCTGATTTTTTGACGGGGATGGGTTTGTGCCCACCCAAGGTGAGTCCCAATGAAAACCAGCGCCAATATTCAACCTCTTTGGGAATCAAACGACACAAATTCAAAAAGAGGTGGGTCCTCCGAGGGGTTGGTACGGCTCGGGGTGGTCAGAATCGAAAAAAAAAACTTGCACCGTGTACAGGAGAGGCCACTGAATCGTTTGCTGCCGGTTTTAAACATTTTTGAAAACAACCCCCTCGAGGGGGTGGGGGTGACTGTGGAAAGGGGTGGGTTTGTCCGATTGCGATTCCGCTTGCACGGTTGTGAAGGGGAGACTCATTTGAGTCGGTACACGACACATTTCACGTTTCCGATCATTAAAAGTCAAAAATTTCGCCAAGTTTCTCTCAGTTTTTACACCCTTAAGCAATGAAGGGGTTGCACAGGCCGTTGAGGGGGACGCACGGACTGCACACTTAGTAGGGCTCAAGAAGAGCAACGAGGGCACCTACCTGCCAAATTTCAGCATCCTAGCTCGAAAACCATAGAAACAGCGCCGTGGGCAATAAAGGGGCCGCTAATTTTGAACGGCAGTGTAATTTGGACTAGTTCAACCTCGCCTTTAATTCAGGAATAGTAACTAAAACAGAAAGAAATGCAATAAAGAAAATTGTTGACTTTCAAAGCAAAGAAATGAGAAATAACAGAGGCCTCTCCATACCAGTCAAGCACAAGATTCTAGCAGGGTAATAGCCATCGAATGACAAATCAGACTTTTGCCATTTGACATCATAGTCTCGATCCTTAACAAAGTCTTTACGATGGGTCCTATGGAAAAAGTGCGATCTCCAAACCCCGCGTAAAGAAAGCTCGATCTCCCAGTCCCGCGAGAAGAAAGTTCGATGTCACAGGCAACGGATAAAGAAAGTTCGATGCGACTTGCGGGTCTTATCGAGAGAGAGGATGTTGAAAGTTCATTACATTAGGACAATTCGCCTTTTCAATCATAATTATTTTCATTGTGATTTTCGTTTTCTTCAGCTTTTTCTAACGCGATAGCATACTTAAGATCCCAGAAAGAAAGGCCAGGTGGTGAGAAATAGGGTCTCCGTGTGCTGAGCTCTCCTGGGAAAGCTGCGAAGAACATCGATCGCGAAAATTAAGGTATTGTGCTAATTTTACTGCTGAAACTCTCGAGACGTAAGCTAAGTCAGCACAAAACTTTTATAACATGCCGCCATCGCATTGCGTATGAAAAATTGAATAATCTACTCTATGAGGTTAGCTGTGCTTTCTGTTGATGTTGTTGTTAAGTTGCAATGAAAACAATCCTTTAGGCATTTTCTGTATTTTCTTTATCTGTGGCTCGTATTTTGGAATACTTGTGCCTTCAGCCAAAATGTGTTCAAACCGTTTAACTGGAGTTTTTCGTATTCCTATATTCGATTTAACTGGTTTTAGTGAATGAAATATCTTTGGGTGCTCCTAAAATGATTTCCTCTATGCGCTCAAAATTTGATACTATCGGCACAACATATTACAAAAGATAGAATCCCTTTCTCAGCAGGCTGCATCTATAAGAATCGTCTCAGAGAGTTATATCTGTAAGAATCGATTATGAACCTATGTTTGCTCAGCAGCAACAGTGTATTTTCTTTAAACACTGGTTCTGCTTAGTTTAGATCAAAACTGCTACAATAATACATGCAAAACATTCAAAAGAATACCAACGCTGTCTGGTTGTAGTTAATAAATAGAATACACTACACGTGTTGTAGTTGGGTTGTGATTCGATATTTGTTTCTTAGCGTTCACACTTCATTCAGTTATTTTTAGATTTAAGTGATAAGCCTCTTTCTGTTTTGTTACAGATTGTTTTCTCCTTTATAATTGTGGACATGACTGTTTAGCAGTAAGTAGTTACGTCAGCTTCTCTTCAGCTTCACCATCAGGGCGGATTGCTGAACCCGGTGAGTTATGCCTAATGCCATGATGTGGCTCACTCGGAGTTGTAATCTAGAAATGAGTGGTGGTGGTCATGTACATGACCTGCTCACATCCATATTGGCAGCCTGTAGTAACTTTTCAGTATGTTTTCTAAAATACGTGGATTAAAATGTGTGTTGCATTCTTTGTTTTGTTACAGACATCGTGCTCCCAGCAAAGTTATAAAATGCGTCTAATTAGAATTTTAATAAAATTTCAATTGAAATTATGTTACCTTTTGAGGTATGATTCAGTTTCTGACCCATTTTGAGTCAAAACCTTCTCCTTCTGTTTTAGAATGATATGGTAGTGATTCACCCAAAAATGAAGCCCTTAAGTATGCCACTATATTTTAATCACAAAATAAAAAGATAGTACAAAGTACTTCAGTTTCATCAGTGTACAATCATTGCAGTAATAAGTCCTAATCACAAAATAAAAAGATAGTACAAAGTACTTCAGTTTCTGCACAATCCTTGCAGTAATAAGCTCTAATCACAGAATAAAAAATACAGTTCAAAGTACTTCAGTTTTTCAAATTATTGCACAATCCTTCTGTAGATTCTATCACTACTTCAAGTTCAAAATCAGTCTGAGAACTAGTTTCTCAGTTTATGACACCTTAAGCTATGGTTGGTCAAAACAATAAGATCAATAATAAAGTCACCTACTATTACAGTAACTTTTTTTAGACAAAAAAAAAATAATACTTCCTTTTGACTAGTTAAAAACATACATTAAAAATAAACCAACAAACTGCTGAAGTATAAAAGTCTCATTTTTTTCTTAACTACCTTTGGACTAGTTTAGGAACATAAGATAACGCATCACGTCATACTGCTACCTATAAAAGTAATAGTCTTTGTTTTTCTAAACAACCTCTGGACTAGTTAAGGAACTTAAATTGAAGCATCACATAAAAATTATACAGTTAAAAAAATACCTATTAAAAATTCAGCATATAATTTTTATGAGGAAAATAAAACTGCAACCTAGGCGTGCAAACATGCTTATAAATACTACAAGTAAATGCAAAATCACATAGTTTCAATTAAACAGGGAACTAATTGACAAATTAGTTCACTAGACTCATTACATATTTATAATAATGATAGCTGCGGTACAATGACTATCAGGATTACGATTGAAACTTGACTTAATCGTATGCATCACTATCAGTGGTATTCCCACCGTTGGCATCTTCGTTGTCATCTTCACTGCGATCACTATCATTACCATTCACTTCCTCTGGATCATCTAAATCATCATCTTCATTCTCGTAAAAATCTTCAGGGTTCACTAATTCTGGTTCATCATCTTCATCATCACTGCTATCAGGAGCCTCAGTTTCCACCGGTGCTGGCTGAAGGAGCGATTCATAGAATGGAAGATGGGCAGACGGAATTTTGTCGTGTTTTATAAACCACTTAATTGCTTCAACCAGCTTTGTCTTGAGCACTAGCCTCCCTTCATATGCTAGATTAGGCTTGTATGTCAGCCAGTTAATTGGCCTTCCCCGTCTTGGTAACAATATAGTAGCTTCTTTGGGAACCGCCAGTAAATCTCTTCTCATAGAAGCTTTTCCTGGAGTTGAACTGCTGAAAGTAATTTCTCTTAAAGTAGAGATGCCCTGGTTGGCCCAATTGAACTCTGTTGCCAGTTGTCTGAATGAGAATATATTTTCTCTTTTAATCTCAATAACCCTGTAGCTAGGCTTCTTCACCTTTGCAGCTCTGATGTGGCCGTACCACTGGCTAGGGGTATAAATATCTTCTTTCTTTGTTTTTTTCTCAATTCTGGCGTGTACGGAGTCACACTCCATCTGAGTGTGACCTTTGACAAGGTAGCGATGACAAATTGTAACACCAAATTTCATGACAGCCAGATAGTACATGCTATAGAGAAATTGATTTTTGTTCTGTGGACCACACGAATCACTATAGAACTTGAAGACTTTTTTCCCTTTGGCAACTTGCTCCTCAATCCAGCTGAATAAAAAGCTTGAAATTTCATCTGCCCCTTTGCCACCGACAGACTGATCCCAAACATAGCAGTCACCTTGTTTGTCAGAGCAATCATACACCGTAAAATTGTAGCAAGAAAGTTTGCTTTTGTAAAAGGCACCAGAGACTTCGGTTTTAGGGCAAAAGAATACGCTTTGCATGTCAAAGGTTGCTACGACCATTGTCTTATCCGTTTCACGGCTGACCACTTTGTCGTCTCTTCTCATATTTCTTACCAATTCTTTATCTTGTATGTGCTTGTTGTGTTTCTGGACTTTTTCTTCAGTCTGTTGATCTTCTGGTAGTGACTCCCACTTTGCACAGTCTCCACAACGGTCTTTTTTTGGTTTATAAAAGCCCAAATTGAAATTACTGTTGAAAATGTCTCTATACTGCCTCTCATTAGCAGTAAAAGGCATATTTCCTCTCTCAACCAGATACATGCGGTGCATCTTTGCTACACTTAAATGGGTGTCTAGGTAACGTTTTCTTGAGTCCATCCTGCAGTAATGGCTTTTGATGACTGGGAATTGTTTGATGTGATTCCTGACACCTTCAACAAGATCGGATGGGAGCCTCTTTCTAGAATTTAGATGTTTGCCCCTTTTGTCCGGACTGTTCTTGGTCAGAGCTGTCTTCACAACTGTGATGCTGATGTCGAAGGTATTAATAAACATAGTTTTACAGACGGGAAAGATTTCTCCAGTGGTAGGGTTTTTTAGTGTGTACTTATAGTTTACCTGCCTGAATGCATCTTCTTCATCTTCCAAGAAAACTCTTCTTCTTGCTATTGGAACTGTACATACAAGTTTGGATACACTGTTAAAAAAAAAGTCTGAAAATTCAGACAAAATTAGTCAGAAGTTATTAACAGACTTGAGGTCTGAAAATTCAGACCACTTAGATGGCCTTAAAATTGAAAACTGGAGAGTCTCACATTTAAGAGCTGGTGGTCTAAAAATTCAGACCTGTATGAAGATTGCAAACACCAAGGTCCCTGCCTTGTAAAATACAATATTGGAACCATATGTGTATGTAGTCCTCAAGAGAGGACACCTCGAGTAAAAATTGTGTTGAGGGAGAAGATCTTTGGGACTTCTCCCTGACAAACGAAGAGCCGGCCTGCGGCACCCAAGGAAATGGCGACGCGGAGCCACCCGCGAGAGGTAAATTAAAATGTGAATTGTTCAACTCCCAATCATATTACGGAGATAAATCTTGCAACAGAGCATGGTTCTCATATGACCGATTAAGTGTTGCCAATTTTGAACTTTTCAATTAGTATATTTTTGCATTAAAGGCCTTTGAAACAGAAGTAGGTATGTTTCACTACATGTGCGCCATCTAGCGGACAAACAAAATCTTAGGTTGGTCTGAATTTTTAGACTTAATCGTCTAAATTTTCCCACTTCACAGGTCTAAATTCAAGTTGTAAGACGCTCAGGTCACAATTTTCATACCGAAAGACTGAATTTTCAGACAAGCAGTCTGAAACAAGTCTGAAAAATAGATTCAGACCACGAAGTCTAAAAAAAAAGGTCTGAATTTTCAGATTTTTTTTTACAGTGTAGATAATACCACTGGGACATTTTATTTTCTAGGCTCCAATACTTATCAAAAATTTGCTTCCTCATTTCTGGTGTAACTTTGCTTTCACAATTGCGTTTGCATTTTGATCCACATCCTGATTTAAGAGACCTTGCATTTCTTTGCTTTCCTTGTGCATTAACAAATGCTTGTCCAGAGTTAACAGCTTTTTTTCTCACATTTGAAATCCACTGGGACGGGTTTAACTTCCGCTTCTTGGGTGGAGTGTGTTCAGGTACGGTTGAATTTCTTTTCCTTCTAGGTCTGGGGGCGGCTTCAGAATTTTCTTCAGTTTGTTCATTCTCTTCCTCTCTAACTTCAATTCCAATTTCTTCGGCTACCACAGAATGTAAAAGTTCTTCATTTTGCTGAACTTCTTTATCTGCCACATTATCAATTTCAACTTCTATGAGTGAATCTAGTTGATCAACTACCACAGTTCCGCCAGTTCCATTATCACAGTCCACAGTCTCTAAAATTATTTCTTCGGTATCAAGAAGAATACTGGCAAGTCTCTCTTCTGCTGGGGCTGCTACAAATGGCAGTGGTTCAATAACTTCTGAGTACAATTCAGCTGAAAATAAAGAAAGCACAACTAAAAAAAAAACCTAAAAATATTGTAGCTTATGTTTTTATATTGTATTGTAGCTTATGTTTTTATATTGTATTTTAGCTTATGTTATTTTAATTGAATTTCATATTCAAAAACTTTATGGAAACTACATATGTTTACAATTGGCCCTTCAAAGTAATGAACCAACTAAAAACAATCACTGTATTTTAAATTGGGTCTATCATCCACAAAATAATTTAATGTAGGGCCTGTGTTGGTGCATACAGGTTTTAAAAAAATTATTGAGGTGCTGCCAACCACTACTCATCGCTGGTCAACTTTTCATTTCACACTCCAGTTTCAAGTGGTATTACTGGTAGGGACTTTTTGGCCATCTGATTTACTCTCTGTACTCAAAATGAATTATAGTCTAGTAGAAAACAGTATTGCTCATGCCTTAGGACCATTGGCAGTCTTTTCATCAACACAAATATAATTATATAGCAAAAATAAAACTGTCTGATACAAATAAATCAAATTAACAAATTTATTTTGGCTATATTATTTACAATATAGTTATGAAAAGACTGTAAATAGTCCTAAGGCATGAGCATTGCTGTTTTCTCCAAGATCGTAAATCATTTTGATTACAGAGAGTAACCACATGGCCAACAAGTCCCTTCCAATGATATCACTTAGTGTGAAATGAAAAGTTGATACATGATGAGTTTGATGAGGTCACTGCAGGCACACCTCCAAGATAACATAAAAATGCAGATAGTAATATGTCAAGCTTACCTATATCAGGGTCCAATGGAATCATCAAGGATTCAGGAAAGAGTTCTTTCTTTCTAGTAGCACTGATTACACCTGATCTACTTTTGTCACAAGTACTCGGATTTTCTTCTGGTGTCTTGACACTCTGATGTGTGTTAGGATCCTTTCCTGCAGTGAATAGTACATAATTTTAAATTGTTTGTTGATAATTTCAAAGTGGACTAAATGTATCAATGCTTGCTTACGTTGCTTTCTTAACTCTGGGATAATGCCAGTGGTAGAGACATCTTTGGGTGTTTTGTTTGTCACATCAGCCAGCACTTCTTCATCTCTAAACAACCACTGCTTCACTTTATTAACTGAAAAAATAATCATCCCAGGAAAAATCAAATGGAATATATAACACCATAAATACATTAACATAAATACATTATGAAAACATGTGTGTTCATTTCTCACCTCCATCAGTAGGTACCACATTGTTTCTTGCTGGAACATAGTTAAGTGGAACTAGAAAGAAAAAAACCCCATTGTGATACTCAAATTTAAAAAAAGTCAAAACCACAAGACAACTGAAACTCACCATCACATGCAGTTGGAGAACTGCTCCTTGCTTCTATGAGCGGATTAATATCCTTCACCCACTCCGTGTCGAGCAAATTGGCCTCTGACTGAGTGAAGTACACTGTTGAATCACAATCAGGATCTAAAATAACAGAATTAGAAAGAGATCACATTAATTTAAAAAAAAAAATCAACTATGAAGGTGCAACTACAACGGACTCTAGCAGACTGACTCGTCACTCATCACATTCTCATTCACTCGCTTGAGACGATCCATTTGTTTCGCGCATCAGATCATGACTTCCAAGGAAATGAAGAGTACAGTTCAGAGTAAGAGTGCGAGGATTAATAGCTTTGTTTTATGTTCTTTTGGGTGAGCCTTTCCAACGAATAAAAAGAGCTGTCTGAAATTTGATAAGTTTTAGGATTTAAGTAAGATTCAGCTGCTGCGGCAGTGACCCTTAAAACAAGCCAAATATAAGTAGTCATGGTGGCGACAGCTGTGTGCCATGGTATCAATACAAAAGACATCCTGTTTCATTGCTTCTTTAAATCTTGCTGTGGTGCTCCTTAAACTTCATAGATTTTAAACAGCTCGATTCATTCCTTGCACAGTAAAATATAAAACAACACGATTGATCCTCACACCCTTATTTCTGATGAGCTCAAAGCTTTTAAACAACTAACCATTTGCACCTTCTACATCGGACAAACTTTTTGGCAGTTGGTTCTGCTCCTGGCGGCTTCCTGACCCTTCGTCCATACATGTTTTACGAGCAGTTGGACTCAGCTTGTTAAGTACAGCCCGGGCTGAACTTGGTCCAACTGGTGATGGCTGAAAGTCTGTTAGGAAAACACCACTGAGAAGAGCATGACAGCACAGATAAATCAATAGAGGAATCTTGAACCACACTAACCACTGGCAGCCCGTTCCTTCCCCAAGCTGGTAACCGGTTCACCGTTCTTTGGGAGTAGTTGTTCTTTGTCAGCTGGTTGTAGTGTGGTTGTTGTTGCTTTGGCAAGCGCCGCCCGCACCATGAGCTTGCTGCGTCTACTCATTGCTCACACTGAAACAATGCATTTGATTACATAAAAAGAATAAACAACAGAAGCAGGTTGTTAGGCAATCACACACGGAAGAGTGAAAATGTAATTATTTAGGTTAGGTAGCTCTTCAAGTGTAATAATGTGAACGTTGTCACTATTTGAAGAAGATCAAAGCAACAAAAATATATTTATAAATAACTAAAACCAAATTAAATTGTTAATTCAAGTAGCAAAGAGGTTAGATCCCAAAACGTCGAGTGTCGTTTTACAGACTTTAGAGCCGATGAGCTGGTGTTGATGAAATAAAAAAAGATGCAGCATTGACATATCCACACTTGAGAACGTCGGGAACAATATACTTGCCTCAATCCCTCTGAGAAGTATATGCGATGTAACACGGCATTCCCCACGACCTTCCTACACTGCAAGAAACCTCGAGACTGGCGTGCTGGCGTGTGTTGACCAGGACTCGAGGCCCGCGAGGCAAGGCGGGGGAGGGGGGTGACATCGAATTCTTTCAAATGGACATTTGAGTACCTTGAGTCACTCGGCAGTTTGCGTTTTAGGGAAAATGGGCCATTTCCACTGCAGATAGCCTAATCTACCTTAAGACTCTAAAAATGCATCATAATTTAGTGTATCATAATCAATAAATAGCTCAAAATCGTAAAAACAGTCGCATCGAACTTTCTTTATCCGTTGCCTGTGACATCGAACTTTCTTCTCGCGGGACTGGGAGATCGAACTTTCTTTACGCGGGGTTTGGAGATCACACTTTTTCCATAGGACCCATCGTTTAGTAGACACTGGAGTTTAAGAGTTGACCTCTCCTAAAGTTGCAATCCAAGGGCTCGCTTGCCTCTGGAATTTGACAAGAACACTGGTAAAACTAAAGCGTAACCTTACGCTTGGTTCAAGCGTATTCTGGATTTGTACGCCCTTGGTCAAGCGTATATCCCCAAATGCTAGGTTTCAAGCGTATAGAGATCTTGGGCCCAGAGTTACACTACTTTTCAAGCGTAAGCCCCTTATGCATGGTTTCAAGCGTAAAAAAAACTGAAGGAATCTAGATATGCATATTTTCAAGCGTAAAGATTGTTAACTTAACAGGCATTGCCAAATGACAACCATTTTTCAGGAAATATAATGTTGTGTCAGCACTACTTGTATTAGTTCATTATTCAAGGGTTTTGCTTAAGAAAGCAGTTGTCCCCAGGACCTCAAAAGACTCTTCAACGACATTGTGCGAGCTTTATCAAGTTTGAACCTTTTCATTCATTTACTCACTGTGAAGGTATGATCAGTAACTGCTCTTGCGAATTCGGGCTGAAATGGTCCAGAAGTTAAAGAATGTGGCACTTCATGTTGCTGTTAACCATGCATTCTCGCCTACTGACCTAGCCTAGAGTCCTGGCCCTGGGCCACGGTCATTAACCTAGCCAACCAAGCACATTTGAGTCGAGCGTCCAACTTAACTAACTGGTTTGTGCGACAACTGTTAGCGCCGACTCGTAGATTTCATCGCGAAAATTTCTGAGCGCCGTTCAGAAGCGGATGACAAAGTCGAATTTCGGGTCCAAACGATATAAATAATTGATCAACAAGAGCATAAATCATGACATTACTTCGCCATTTGCACTACTTTCTCTTTACTGCCTGGAGTGGAGTGTGGAGTGCCAAGAGCCGAGCCTTTGGAAGCTCAACGCTAGAGGGCGCAAAAGTCGTCCTTGGTCTAGATTTCGGAAGCGGCCAGCAGCGGCATTCCACCTGACGTCTGAAGCGGCGTGCGTCTCTAGAAAAACTAAATGCGCCGCCTGAAAGGTACTACTTGAAGGTTTCTACGGATGCATAACAATAGTGGAGAATGTCACGCCGCTGTGAGCTCCATCGATGTGAAACGAGCGGGGAAGAGGGAGACGATTTCAACGCAGCCCTGGCCTGCTGTTGTTGTTTACATGTTGCGTCCCGTCCCGCGTCCCGTCCGCGCTCTTGAAGCCTGAAAGTGAGTCGTCGTGGATTTCGTCTTTTCTCGCATTATTGTGCCACTCTATTCTTGCATAATGCACTGCTTGGAATTTTAAATATATCTTTAGCGTGCCTTGTCTTATTTTTCATGCATCACGTTTGCTTGCCCTCCGTTTCCTTGATTTGTTTGTCATATTGCAAGTGACATAACCCCGTCTGCATAGGCTAGCAAGCCTGCTTGTGAATGTTTTCGCTCCAATCGTCACCGTTTCCTTATATGCTGCATTTTCTGTTCTTCAGGGATCAAAGGAGGATTCAGAGGTGAACAAACGTTGTTGTCGAGCAGCTCATAGAGTGGACAATTCTTCATGCAACGATTGAATGCAGAACCCCATCTAGACTCCAATGGACAAGGTACATGGCTCAACTATTGCTTTGTTAAACAGCACCATTGCTTAGATAGGACCCGTGATAATGTCTGGGAGAGGATGGTTTATGTACAGTTTGTCACATTCATAATTTCAATGCTGTCATAAATTGAAAGATTCATTCGCTATGTCCTCGTGAAGGCTTTCCAAGAGCTGTTATTTCTCCCCTCCATAGCCACTTGGTCCTCAATGCAACCCAACTTATATTTTTATAACTTCATTAGCAAGGTGTTTCACTCAATATTCATGTGGTGAAGAGTATCAGAGGAATTATCTCTGCTTTTGACGAGATGGCTTTCACTGTTATTATGTATCAAGCTGGTGTTACTAATTTTGTTGCAGAAGCAAGTACGTTGATTGTTGGGGACAAGTTCATCATTGAATAGACTGGAAGTCTTTGGCTACTGAATTTCCCTGCTGGCTCTGGAATGGCCTCCTGCTTGACCCTGCATTTCTACGCAGCCCAGACTCCAGCTTTGACTCCGAGTAAGTTTGTATCTCAATCACCAGTCTGTTAAAAAGTGTTCTTTTTCAGTTTTAAATGTATGTTTTTTTGTTTGTTTCTTTTTTTTAAATTCAGAATCTGCAGGCATACTGTTGTGGTGTAGTGCACATCTCGCACTGTTATTGTTTGCTGCTGTGTGAACTCCAGCATTTCATTCTGCTGTCTCTGAAGATTTTTTCATCTAGTTGGTGTGGCTGTGTATGGTAGTAACATAGGAGTGTCTTTTAAAGTTCTCCAAATGGCGGTGGATCTGAATAGTTAAAATTGGTTTCTGTTTTCTTTAATACTTTTATGTTTCTTTGAATGGTCTTGTGGTCTGTAAACTCGTTCCCTTTACCTGAAGTTTCTGTACCCAGTTAGATAAGCTTGCCTTTGGTGCCACACTGTGGTATGCACTTCTCAGTTAATTTGATTTAGTGTTGATTTAAAACCAATGAAAGGGTGTGGGGTACTTTACTTGTACTGACTCACAAATGATTTGTTTGAGGTCATTGTTATTTTATTAGACTTTTGCATTGGAAGAGATGGTAAACCTTAAAGCTCTCTTAAAAACTTAAGCTTAATTTTAACAATATTATTCTTTTTATGAACTAAAAATTCTACTTTGGACATTGATAAATAAAATCTTTGTAACTGATGTTGCTTTTATGTTTTTGTCTTGTATTGAGCTGCAGATTTAAAAGTCATTATTCCCTGGTTAAAATTTAAGCACTAGAGATGGAAGATTTTGAGGTCATTGTTATTTTATTAGACTTTTGCATTGGAAGAGATTGTAAACCTTAAAGCTCTCTTAAAAACTTAAGCTAAATTTTAACAATATTATTCTTTTTATGAACTAAAAATTCTATTTTGGACATTGATAAATGAAATTTTTGTAACTTATGTTGCTTATATGGTTTTGTGCTTTACCACAGCTAATTGATTCTAAACCAAACTCCAAGTTGTAATTTTAATATAGCACGAGAGATGGAAATAATCAGGAAAGCTTTGCAAGCTGCAAACTTTTGAAGCAGGAAAGGCGACCAAAGTAGCATTGCTCTTTCATAATTATAGATTTTAATGATGACATCAATTGATTGTTTTTTTACTTAGAGTTTTTATACATTTACTAAATAGTTGTAATCAGGTTTACCTATTATTTACTTCTTTCTAATTAAACTCATCAGCCTATCATACGATACCTGTGACCTGCCATATTTGGAGGGCTGGGCCTTTCCGGTCACCAGCTTCTCCAACCCCCTCATAAACTGTTGATAAGGCGAAGGGTACTCTGCATTTAGGGTCACATAGGCGGCTAGCAATAGCAACATGATTTTATCTACTGTGGGACTAACAAGGGAGCTTATTATGTTGTTAGACATAAGCAGGGTTGCACTCCTGATTTCATGCAATCCTGTGATGAAGTTTTGTCTCTTGAGGACTACGATGAATGGCGCTTGCACTTCGGATGACTCCATCGCTTCCATACTTAGCCTGTCCTCCTAATGGTAAGAAAGATGAAACTGATCAATTTTACAATTTTATTATATGGAAGATGTGCTGCAGAAAAAAAAAAAACAAACTTACTTCTTTAATAGTGAAGACAGGCTTCAAGCCTTTCTTCACTGCTCTTGAGACAAAGTACTCGTGGACATCTACCATTACATTTAGTTTGCCACTTTCCGTCATGACATCTTTTTGAAAGTGAGCCCCCAAAAGCGCCACGTTTTCATCAAAGATTCTCTCACAATCCTCAACAGTGACTTGTATTGTAAGGAGATAGTCAAATATCATCTGAAAATAACATGCAGATGAAACAGACATGAGAGTCAGTACTGAGTTACAGCCAAAAATTTGGCCCCCTTATTCTTGACATGTTTTCTTTACCATTTCTGGGATTTTCAAAAATGGATAAAGTCCTAAGAGGTCAGCTGGTCCCAGTGCTTCTCTCTGTTGTTTCCTGTGATTGAGAGATTTCTCGAGGAGAGATTTTATGGTGCTTCTGCTACAGCTGCCTGATTTCAGTTCTTCTATGGCACTTTCTTCCTCAACATCTAACGGATGCTTGAGTGTGCTATCAGCAGACAGAGAACCGAGATTTTCAGAAATTGAAACTCTAATACATTTCACTGGTACTTTGACAGAGTGGCAAAAGTCCTCTTCATCGCCAAGACTACTATTATTTTGGATGACTTTTGGGTGTGCCCTGCCAAGCAATTAAACTACCTGTGTGAACGATTTTGAGTTTAAGGAGCAGATCAGGACTTACAGAAGAAAATAAATAAATGGTTAGGCCTTATGGTTTAACAGAATAGAGCGCTTTGCTCTATTCTGTTGAACCAAAAGGCCTAACCATTTATTTACTTTCTTCTGTAAGTCCTGATCTGCTCCTTAAACTCAAAATTGTTCACACAGGTGGTTTTATTCCTTGGCAGGGCGGACCCAAAAGTCTTCAAAAATAATAGCAGTTTCGGTGATGAAGTGGACTTGCGCCACTCTGTCAAAGTACCAGTGATTTCTTAAACACATTTGGGAGAAAAATTACCTTGCATCCAAACCTTCCACTTCAGCAACACTCTCTGGTGTTTCTTTTTGTTTTTTCAGTTTCTTATTCTTATTCTTCCTTTCCGCACTGAAAGACTTTTGCAGACCTATCTTGAATGAGTCCTGGAAGTAGAATTTTAATTGAATACTGTGTAATGGTTTGAAATAACGATTGTTTTGACTCTGGAAGGAAAGGATGTTGATATAATTACCCAATATCTAGCTCCTTCGTTTTTAAGATTTGGATACACATCACACACTCTTTTTGCATAGGAGTTCCACTGCTTTACCGAGAGATACTCATTCCCTTTAGTACATCTCCTGATATGGGATTTGCAGTCCTGATGTATTGTGAACAATTTCATGTCCATGCGAGATTTTTCCAATTCCATCAAGCTTTTGTCTCCAAAGTGTGGCAGGCCAATTATCATTTCATCGATTGTAGGATGCTGTATAATATAAACACATTATTTTTTTTTTTTTAGTTAACTAACTGACTGAGGTTTTTATATTTTGCTGTTTCACCTTTTCTTGAACCCGCCCACCACGCTTTCTCTTAGAGACAGGCGGAGCAGCAGAACAAGAATGGGAACCTCCTGCAGCTGTTGATGAATGTTGAAAAGACTGCGAAGGTGATGAAGCAGTACCAGAAAAGGAACCTCCTGTTGCTGTCAATGAATGTTGAGGAGACTGCATAGGTGATGAAGCAGTAAAAGAATGGGAACCTCCTGCAGATAATGAATGTTGAGGAGACTGCATAGGTGATGAAGCAGTAAAAGAATAGGAACCTCCTGCAGATAATGAATGTTGAGGAGACTGCATAGGTGATGAAGCAGTAAAAGAATGGGAACCTCCTGCAGATAATGAATGTTGAGGAGACTGCATAGGTGATGAAGCAGTAAAAGAATGGGAACCTCCTCTGGCTGACAAGGGATGTTGAGACGACTGCGGAGGTGATGAAGCAGTGTAGTCAATTCTTGGCTGTTCTTTTAAACGTGAAGAAGATCCTGTTGGAAAACACAGCAAGTTACATTACAAATTGTGATGCAAGGTCAAAGTATGAATTATTTTATGGGTGACTGGTCATTACCCAAATATGGCTAATAAATCTTACTCACTTTCGCCTGCCACTTGAGCTTTCTGAGTTGTCTTGCTCCTGCATGGCTGTACATTTTCTTTATCTTTGTTCATAAAGAACGGTTTTGATACAGGTACGTCTATTAATGAGACAAGAAAGTAATCAATTTTCTTTGGTCAAGTATTTGAGTTGCTGTAAAAATTTTACAGGATATGCTACTTACTATTATTTACCATGTAGTTGTATCTCTCTAACATAGTGGAGTATTTAACTTTTTCTATTTGGGCCATCTCCGCCCACTCCAAGTCAGTAAAATACTGTTTGACCTCTCCATCACTGCCAAGAGAATTTAAAAAATAAATTAATTAAGTGTGTACTCTGAAAAATGTCGAAAGATAACACAGCATTGAAAATTAAAATTCTATATCTATTGCATTTGCACCATGCATGGCGGAACTTACATTTCTACTTCATCATCATTATCAATCTGTCCTTCAGAACCACATTGGAGATCACTATCTTCCCTTGGTCTTTCATATGACTGACTAGTTGCTTCATTATAGATTTGCTATGAAATACAACAAGGTTTAGTCATTGCAACGTTCGCCAAGGTTTTATCTACAGCTCCTCGATTCTCTCTTACGCTACCAAGCAAAACCGTGATATGATGGTGCCCAGAGTTGGGGCAACCCAATGCTTACCTGCTCAGTCCATTGTCTCAGAGCTCTTTTTTTTATGTGAAGCGCCATTTTACCGACAAAATCTCACTAAATATTTAAGTCGAAAACTTTATGGCAGAAATCACCTTTTAAAGATCGTAACTTTGCAAATTGACTTCAATTTAATAACTTTGCGAAATGACATCGATTTAAACTGCTAACCGCCAACCACCGCCAGCATTCTCTACAGGTACACCAACTAGTGGAAATGACACTGGTCGGTCGTAAATAGGCCAGTAGTAAAATGAGAACGTAAGCTGAGACCAATCGACGCTAGATGGTCTCTTTGCAATTAATGAAGTGGAAAAATAATTTAAACCTTTTAAATCATACCACAATGTACATGAAACTTTTTCTTTACCGTTGTTTGGTTGGTAGCGAAACAATTGCCTCCGGACTGCACCACTGCCACTCTCACGTCCGCCGGTGCGGTTGCGGGGGTTGCGGTGGTCCAGTTCACAACAACTCAAACACGAAGCAGCTCACAAGAAACAGATTATTGGATCTGCTGCTTGGTTCGTGGTACAATGGAGTGTTCTTGCATTCTTAAGGTGTGTTTCATCGCGTTATGTCTTCGTCGAATCGATGTTGATCAAACTTCGTTTCGGCCGGCCACTCATTTCTATCTATTGCTTTCAATCCAATAGAATCTTGATTGCTGTGTTCTTACTGTACAGGTTTCTATTGTTTCTATCGATGGTTGACCATCATCGTGGTCGCCAATTCCGAAGTATAATCACATACCGCTTCACTACATCACAACTGGTAAAGCAAATTTGTGTTTTCAGAAGGAAGATAAGAAAGCTCTTCTTTGTTCCTTGTTACTTCAAATTATTTTATACCTAGCATTTTCTCAACAAGTGTTCAATTTTTTGTACTTTTTACATATTTCAGGTAGTCAAATTCATTTGCCCAGATGGCGTCAGACAGTGAGAGTGATTTTGGTGATTTTACTGATGGGGCTGGGGAGTTGTCCGATGAAGATCTTTTTGTTGCAGAGACATCTGATACAGGTGAGACCACCCTATCGTAAATGAGTGCCATGGCTGAATTTGCTGAAGCCAACAGTTATTATTTTTTAAACTTGATGCTCTAGCACATTCTTTCACAGAAACTTAATGCAGAAAATTTTGATAAATTACTACACCTCAAAATAAAATCTTAATTGTGATCAAGTTTCTTTTATCTAACTGCAAAAGAAAAGTCTTGAGGTAAATTTGTGTTTAATCTTTTCTACAACAGTGATAAAGTAGAAATTTCTGTTTAATTATATGAATGTGCAAATATTTATGAATATTTTCTGACTTAAGACATATCCCAGACTCTCCTGTGCAAGGGCAATTTCCTGCCCTTTTTCTTTTTTCTTAAGTTTTTTAAAATAATTTGCTTACTTTTGTTCTCAGGAAGTTCCCGTGCCTATGCTTTGAAAGTGCAGGAGGGAGAGAGCAGCAGAATTTCTGACCTATATTAAACAAGAATGTGTCACGACCCAGGTCACTATTGATAATGTGGTAAACGGAGTTGACGAGCTATTTCAACTGTATAATCAATTTCTCAAGGTAATGATTTCTTATCAGTATTTGTGCTTGTGTTGGTGTAGAGCTATGAATTAAAGTTTGTTTTCTCCTTTCTTAGGTTCGGATTTTGAGCCTCTCAGACACTGACTTTGTTAAGAAGCAAGATATAGATGAATTATTTTCATGCATATGTGAACAAACCATCTTTCAGGGAGTGCAAACAAAGCACAGACTCGAAAAGTTCCAACAGTCAAGATGGGGAGCTCTCGTGCCTCGAAAACTTGTATTTTCTTGGAAAAAGGATTTGTTTCATGGCAAGGTCCGTGAAGTTCCCGAAAAATTTGCATACTGCGTGAACTTTTTGGATCAGTTAGAGATGCTGCTTCAGTGTGAGGATGTTTTGCATTGTATCGACCACCCTAAACCACCATCCAAGGACTTTAAGAGTGTGTTGGATGGGTATTATTATCAAAATCACCCAATCGTACAGAAGCACCCTAATGCCTTAGCAATAGTGTATTATCTAGATGATATCAAAGCAGGAGACTCCTTGTCATCATACGATCTTGGACTCAGAAATTATTTGTGGACGCTGGCCAACATCTATCCTGAGTTGAGATCTACTGTGAAAGCTATCCAACTACAGGCCTTGTGCAAGGCAAGTGTTGCTAAGGAATTCAAGAATGGACCTATCATCAAAGATTTTCTAAATGACATCAATAAGCTGAGCAGCGAAGAAGGAGTGACTTTCAAAATAAATGGTGTTCCCAGAGTGTTCCATGGCTTCCTGTTGTTTGTGGTAGGAGACTTCCCAGCTTTAGGCAACATAGGTGGTTTCAAGGAATCTGCTTCATTTGCCTATAGGTTCTGTAGGCAGTGTATGGTCACCCAAGCTGAGAAGAGTGAAAAGTTTGAAGAGAGTGAAGTCATCCTGCGCACAGATGTCATGCACCGAAAGCAACTGGAAGTCATTGCGGGTGCCACCACATCTATAGAAGATGAATTTGAGGAGACGGAACATCATGATAAACCTACTGTCAAATACGGAATCAATTTCTCCAGTCCTCTGCTTCAACTGAACTACTTTAGCCTCACCCAGTGTCTACCACAAGACATCATGCATCTCTTCACAGAAGGCATTTTAGAGACGGAGTGTAGGTTTGTGCTCAATCATGCTGTTTCAGCCAAGGGACTCCGTCTGAAAGAAGTTAATTTTGTCCTCAAAAACATCAGTTTGGGAAATGTGGAATGTGACCGGCCCTCACCAATAGAATCTCAACATTTAAAAAATGGCCTGCGTCAAACTTCTAGTCAAATCCTAATGCTCAGTATACTTCTGCCATTTATAGTGCTTAACCACTGTGACCCTGCTAGACTCAAGAACTTCAATCTCCTTGTAATGATTTTTCGGTTGTGCCTGTCCCATATCCTCACAATGGGTCATGTCCCCCTTCTTAAAAGAATGATCAAGAAGTACTTGATGACATTCAATATTCTGTATCCTGGCTGTTTTACCCCTAAACACCACTTCCTTATCCATCTGCCCTCTTAGTCCAGGAATTATACCGAAAAAAAGAAACGAACCTCAAAAAAATTAATTCATAACATCTGACGACTGATTTCGGTTCCTCAGACAGTGCACTATCACCGGAAACAAAGTCCCCAAAAATCCCCGCATTGGAAAATTTGCAGGATGCAATAGAAATATTACTATTTTAATGTAAAGTACTAGAAAGGGAAATTAGCGTTTACAGACCTTTGGGGTGGTCTGATGTTGTTCAAATGTAATTTCATGAGGACAAAATATTTAATTCGATCGGACGACAATTTTTTTTTTCAAAATAGGCCAAAAATTTACCCGGAAGTGGCTAAAAACGGGGGAGAAGGGCTTACTTCACCCATTTTCAAGGTCCCACGCTACTTGAGATGGAGTTGAAGTACGTATAGGAGTGTGCATGTGCCACACATACGCGCGCGCGCGCGCGCGCGCACACACACACACACACACACACACAGACGCGCGCACACAGACCCCTACACCCGGGCGGAAGGATCTGTAGTTAAAAGTACATTAAAAAAATAAAGATTTGTTGTAATGGTAAACTTAATTTTTAAATACTTTTTTTATACTTTAAGTGAGTGTCATGTATTGAAGAATTAGAGTTTGAGTGTATTCAAACTACAGTTGAAGTGTAGTAACCTATAATTTAACTGCAAAAAAGTACCAGTTATTTGGAACTATATAGTTTTTGACCCAGTCTTCAGATCAGTTGACTTCATAGTTCATAGTACAGTTTTACTGTAGTATAAATACACATCCAGAGTTAGTTTTAAAAAGGAAAAAAGACTGCAGTTTGAAATTTTGGTTCAAAATTCAAAATTTTTAACTTCAGACCTCTATTTTGAGGGGACACTTCTTCCTCCCTACCCCTTCGGTGATTGAATTTATGTTACTTGTGTTTCTTGATTCGATGTTGCCGGGAATCGGACCTCGGACACTTGAATCGTGAAACAGAGGCCTCGACCACTGCACCACTGCGCTTCCTTGTGAGAAGGGGCTTGGCTACTCGACCACATGGAAAGGCCCGCTATCCATAGGAACTAGAGTGCAACTTCTAGAAAACTACAGTTTGACTGCAAACTGCTCTTTACTATGAGTGAAATCTGCTAATCCAAGGAGTAATTTATAATGAGTTTGCCTCCGAAATCAAGAAACTATGCAGTGATGTAATTCAGAGTGCCTTATAGGTCTTATTTTTGAACGACTGAAGTCGTTACCTTTTTAACTTCTGTGGCGTACTGGATTAAGACGCTTTCTGGTTTTGGTAGTGCTTAACATTCACATACCCAGACATAATGAGTTTGATACCTTGATTGCCATCTACTACAAGCTGGTTAAATTTTGTGGTTTGTTTATTTCCTTGTCAATCCCTATATTTTTATTTTCTAACTACCCAATGTGATTTTTTTTGTTTCTTCATATCAATCTGCAGTGCTTGACTTATCCTAAACCATGCCTAAAACGCAAAATTACTACGAATTATAGAACACTTTCAACTATCTTGTAATTTTGTAAAAAAATATGAGCAGAAACTTTATTTTCTTGGCAGATTGTGCTGAAGATGCAAGTGTAGGCTTATCTTCAGTAGTAGACAACAGGATTGAAACAAATTTAACTTCACTTTTAACTACAGATCGTACTTAATACCTGGTCAACAAATAGCAGTTCAGATAGAGTGCAGTTTGCATACACAGATAACTACACGCACACCTACACACACGTACGCACACATTGTCACAAGACACGTGACAGCTTGAAAATGGGTAAGATAAGTCATTTTCATCTCTATTTTTAGCATTTGCAGTAAAAGTTTTGGCCGATTTTGAAAAAAAAATCGTTTTCCGATCGAATTAAATATTTTTTCCTTGTGTAATTACATTTGAGCACTATCAGACTACCCCAAAGGTCTGTAAACGCTAATTTCCCTTTCTAGTACTTTACATTACAATAGTAATATTTCTATTGCATCCTGCAAATTTTCCAATGCGGGGATTTTTGGGGACTTTTTTTCCGGTGATAGTGCACTGTCTAAGGAACCGAAATCAGTCGTCAGATGTTATGAATTAATTTTTTTGACCCTAAAAGCGATAATTCCTGGACTATCTCAGCTCATATTATTTTCAATTTTGACTGAACAGTGGGCAATGAGGTTTGAAGCCTTTCATGCCATTCTGAAAAGACTCTGTAAAATCCTACATAATGCAAAAAATCTACCCTTCTCGTTGATAGTGCGCATGTGTTCCCTTCAAGCATACAAGATGCATCTTAATAAAACCAACTTCCTCACCAACTCAGTGAAAAAGCCCAAGGTCCATGAAAGAATGCCGCTGACTGAAGTTTGTTACAAAGAAAAAGTTGCTGCCTGCGTGGGACTTGAAGACGTGGATTGTCAAGTTGATGTATTAGCAAGATTGAAGTGGTACGGACAAGAGTTCTCAGAGGACGACACCATTCTGGTAACCCCTTCATCAGCCAACCTGCTTCCGAAGTTTGCTACACTTGTGAAACTTTTCTCCGTTCAGAACAAGTTTATTGTACTGTACAGGGAACTGAAGACAATCTGTTACAGTAAAGATCTGAACGCCTACACCGTTGAGTGTGAGCAAGATGCTAGTTATGGAGCCCTGGACATCACTGAACGCTGTGACCTCTCCCAATTAATCATGATCAAATATGAAGGTTCCAGCTATGTTATTCTTCGCAGAGACAGCCAACCTCATTTCGAAGATTAAAGTAAATTGTCACTTTCATCCTGTTATGGATTAAATTTGCTTTAAGTATCTCAAAGCAACGTGGCAAGTCCAGAAGAATTTTGTTAATGTAATTACTCATCTTTAATCTGTGATATGAAGTGAGGTTTTTAATGGTGATTTTAACTCAAATAGTAAGACTGACTCAGTGTTTTGTATAAAAGAAAGTGTTGTTAAATACACTTGTTAATTAATTTAAAGAAACTTCCTCAACTTTTCTTCTTCCTACTTTTGCACAGGCAATAGTCCCAATTCTTGCTTCAGAAGTTTATTTCCATCTCTAGTGCTTAAATTTTAACCAGGGAATAATGACTTTTAAATCTGCAGCTCAATACAAGACAAAAACATAAAAGCAACATCAGTTACAAAGATTTTATTTATCAATGTCCAAAGTAGAATTTTTAGTTCATAAAAAGAATAATATTGTTAAAATTAAGCTTAAGTTTTTAAGAGAGCTTTAAGGTTTACCATCTCTTCCAATGCAAAAGTCTAATAAAATAACAATGACCTCAAACAAATCATTTGTGAGTCAGTACAAGTAAATTACCCCACACCCTTTCATTGGTTTTAAATCAACACTAAATCAAATTAACTGAGAAGTGCATACCACAGTGTGGCACCAAAGGCAAGCTTATCTAACTGGGTACAGAAACTTCAGGTAAAGGGAACGAGTTTACAGACCACAAGACCATTCAAAGAAACATAAAAGTATTAAAGAAAACAGAAACCAATTTTAACTATTCAGATCCACCGCCATTTGGAGAACTTTAAAAGACACTCCTATGTTACTACCATACACAGCCACACCAACTAGATGAAAAAATCTTCAGAGACAGCAGAATGAAATGCTGGAGTTCACACAGCAGCAAACAATAACAGTGCGAGATGTGCACTACACCACAACAGTATGCCTGCAGATTCTGAATTTAAAAAAAAGAAACAAACAAAAAAACATACATTTAAAACTGAAAAAGAACACTTTTTGACAGACTGGTGATTGAGATACAAACTTACTCGGAGTCAAAGCTGGAGTCTGGGCTGCGTAGAAATGCAGGGTCAAGCAGGAGGCCATTCCAGAGCCAGCAGGGAAATTCAGTAGCCAAAGACTTCCAGTCTATTCAATGATGAACTTGTCCCCAACAATCAACGTACTTGCTTCTGCAACAAAATTAGTAACACCAGCTTGATACATAATAACAGTGAAAGCCATCTCGTCAAAAGCAGAGATAATTCCTCTGATACTCTTCACCACATGAATATTGAGTGAAACACCTTGCTAATGAAGTTATAAAAATATAAGTTGGGTTGCATTGAGGACCAAGTGGCTATGGAGGGGAGAAATAACAGCTCTTGGAAAGCCTTCACGAGGACATAGCGAATGAATTTTTCAATTTATGACAGCATTGAAATTATGAATGTGACAAACTGTACATAAACCATCCTCTCCCAGACATTATCACGGGTCCTATCTAAGCAATGGTGCTGTTTAACAAAGCAATAGTTGAGCCATGTACCTTGTCCATTGGAGTCTAGATGGGGTTCTGCATTCAATCGTTGCATGAAGAATTGTCCACTCTATGAGCTGCTCGACAACAACGTTTGTTCACCTCTGAATCCTCCTTTGATCCCTGAAGAACAGAAAATGCAGCATATAAGGAAACGGTGACGATTGGAGCGAAAACATTCACAAGCAGGCTTGCTAGCCTATGCAGACGGGGTTATGTCACTTGCAATATGACAAACAAATCAAGGAAACGGAGGGCAAGCAAACGTGATGCATGAAAAATAAGACAAGGCACGCTAAAGATATGTTTAAAATTCCAAGCAGTGCATTATGCAAGAATAGAGTGGCACAATAATGCGAGAAAAGACGAAATCCACGACGACTCACTTTCAGGCTTCAAGAGCGCGGACGGGACGCGGGACGGGACGCAACATGTAAACAACAACAGCAGGCCAGGGCTGCGTTGAAATCGTCTCCCTCTTCCCCGCTCGTTTCACATCGATGGAGCTCACAGCGGCGTGACATTCTCCACTATTGTTATGCATCCGTAGAAACCTTCAAGTAGTACCTTTCAGGCGGCGCATTTAGTTTTTCTAGAGACGCACGCCGCTTCAGACGTCAGGTGGAATGCCGCTGCTGGCCGCTTCCGAAATCTAGACCAAGGACGACTTTTGCGCCCTCTAGCGTTGAGCTTCCAAAGGCTCGGCTCTTGGCACTCCAGACTCCACTCCAGGCAGTAAAGAGAAAGTAGTGCAAATAGCGAAGTAATGTCATGATTTATGCTCTTGTTGATCAATTATTTATATCGTTTGGACCCGAAATTCGACTTTGTCATCCGCTTCTGAACGGCGCTCAGAAATTTTCGCGATGAAATCTACGAGTCGGCGCTAACAGTTGTCGCACAAACCAGTTAGTTAAGTTGGACGCTCGACTCAAATGTGCTTGGTTGGCTAGGTTAATGACCGTGGCCCAGGGCCAGGACTCTAGGCTAGGTCAGTAGGCGAGAATGCATGGTTAACAGCAACATGAAGTGCCACATTCTTTAACTTCTGGACCATTTCAGCCCGAATTCGCAAGAGCAGTTACTGATCGTACCTTTACTGTGAGTTAATGATCTGAAAGTGACAACAGGAGAAATTAATGGTTGATGAACTGATTAATTTTATTCAAAGAGACGAATCCATCTTTAACCTTCTTGTGGGGAATATCTAGTTGGACCTAGATTGTTTTCCACTTCTTTTACTGTTATCAGAGAAATTTGATTTTACTAATGAGTGACAGTGAGTAAGTTAGAACAGTTAAATACTGTGAACATGTGATCTTGTTATTTTTGAGGCCTTTATCTGTTAAAAATTTATTGTTCTGTTTTTCAGTATTGAGTATCGAAGATGTTCTGGTATTAGCTTGTTAGACCCATTTTCAAGCGTACTTTCTTGATATGCTCTTTTTCAAGCGTATTTGCTAATTTTTTTCTGATGCGCTTCTTTTCAAGCGTATTCGGAACCTCTCTGATAAAAGTACTCTTATTTTCAAGCGTATGAATATTTACGCTTGAACCCAATCAAAGGAAAGTTTACGCTTGAAGGGCAGGCGTAAGGTTACGCTTTAGTTTTACCAGTGAACATACTTCGGAATGCCACTCATCCTCGAGATGTCTGGAACTAGCCAAATAAAATGTGAGAGAGCTTTCACAAGAATAAAAACGATTAAGATAATAAGCGGACTCAATAACTTAAACATTTACATCAGAAAATACTCCAATGTGAATTCTGAACAAGACCGTTTCCACTGTTTGAACACACCCAACAGTTGAAAAGCGACCGCGACCGGTCTAAATCGAAAAGCAACGTTACAACATTAAACGGTCGAATGATCTCGCTCTCTAATTAGAATAAGAACTCGGCCTTTAGAATATATACTTATTTTCGATATATTTAATTAAAAATATCTATTTATGAGAGAATTTTAAAGTAAAAAAACACTTATTTACATTTTTATTTTTCTTCAGGGTTGGCAGCGTTTCGTTCAATTTGGTCAAAACAATAACTAAACGAACTGACCTGACACAAACAACCTGCCGACCGGATAAAATGTGGCTCCTGATTGTCTTTATTTTCATTGTTATCAAGATCAATCAATAATTTATCATGCAACCGCGACCAAGAAAGCGGTATTTTGCATGGGCTGCACCAGGCAGCGAATTGGAACAGCCGTACACGTCTCGACGACGTTTAGAAGAAGCAGCAGAAGTGAAGTATCAGAGATTCCCCTTTGTGTCTTCTAGTTTCTTAAGTTAAACTACGTGATATTGTCGGCCTGTATTCTATCAAAGCTCTACTTTCCCCAGTTAAAATAAGTCTGATTTTCATGGCCAACACGAATCCTATCGATGTAAAATGCTTCCGGAACTTCTTTCTAACGTCCGAGTGGAGACACATAAGATAAATATTGATTGTTTAAGCCAGATTCCATAAAAAAGTTTCATACCCTGTATATTCTACTGTTAATTATATTTGAAATGATAAATTTAAACTTGTTTCAGGGGAGGATTGCAGACATTTTGTCAACTTCAGATGATGAAGAGGAGAGTTTCAAAGGTGATCGGTGTCCACCATCACAACCAACAACTAACCAACAACCAGTCAACAGCCTCCTTCCCACTGGGCAACTCAAGGGCTTGGTTTGTAAATAAGTTTTTGTGTGTGTATGAAAAGGCCGGCACGGGGCCACTGAAGCACTGAAGCTGCCAGATTCTGCCATGCCCGTTTTTGCCACGCCTCGTGGCAGATTTTGGCACCCCTCGTGCCTGGTTCTGCCACCCCTCTGGACGGGTGGGGGAGGGGTGGGGTGGGGGTGGGGGTGCTGTGGTGCGGTGCACCGTTGTGAAAGGTGTGAAACCGCGGACGTTACTCAACGTTAGGCCCCTCGCCGATAAAGTGAAAGGTGCATTTAAATAAAATAAAATAATTAATGAAATAAATTAATTCGGCGGTAAAATGTGCGTGTGTGTGTGTGTATGTGTGTGTATTGAACAGTGAAAGGGGCCTAGGCCGAGTGCACGGGCCTAACCTCACATTCTCCGAGTACGGAAACAGAAAGGCACCCCTTTTTTAACCACCAACCGCGGCGGTCGCGCTGCGTCGGTGGCGTCGCTCTGGGGGGGTGGCGGGGTGGTTCGTTCACCTCACCCCTCTCGCGGTGGGGTGGGGTGCGGCCGCGGGTCGGGGTGTGTGTTGAGGGTGCGTGTTTTTTATGTTATTTCAATTCAGCCAGCAGCATAACTTGACCCGACTCATACAGTCGGTCCATCCTAACCTGCACATGACCCAACGTAAGGCCCCTCGCTAGCAAAGTGAAAGGGGCCTTGGCTGCATGCCCGGGCCTAATTTCACAATCTCCGAGTACGGAAACAGAAAGGCACCCCTTTATTAACAACCCACCGTGGCGGTGGCGCTGCGTCGACGGCGTCGCTCATCGGGGTGGTTCATTCATCTCACCCCTCTCGACAGTGGGGTGGGGTGCTGTCGCGGGCCGGCGGCTGTGTCACCCACGTTGTCATGCTCGATGTCTCCGCAGATGAGGGGGTCTGCGGTTCCCCAAGTTAAATGATGACTCACACAGATACATATTTACAAGTATTTTATTTATTTATTTGACATTTTTTCCACACACACACACACACACACTTACGATCCTAGCCTTAATCTAAAATAATGAGTTTATATATTTTCTAAAAATGTGCTGTCGGCCAAGGCATGGGAATGCAGACACGAATAACACGCAGTCAGTTTTAAAAGTTGACACAAATTATGTGGGAGACGGCAAAGCTGGCGGTGATGTTTCGAGGGGGGTGCCACCATCGTCGGTCGGGGCCTCGCAGGCGTCGCCGCGCGTTCTGCAGTCCGCGGTGCCCTCTTGGTCTGCCGTGCGCGTCGTGGAGCAGCCTTCCTGCGCACCGGCGCGGGAGCACGTTTTGCCTCGATCACTGCAACATTGAACATAGACATAAATATATACAGCACAGAATAAACCCGATGTGTGCTTCATAAATAGAAAATGTAGTATTACCTTCAGCGCCGGCCGCTTTGGATGTGTTTGCCCCCTGCTGCTGTCGCTCCAGCTCCGCAATGTAGCGCTCCAGCATCTCCGTGTCGTTGGCGTCGGTGAAGCACTGCATGGCTATGTCCAGAGGAACCTCGAACGGCGCCGCTTTCTCGGTCTGCGGTTCCATGTTGGTGGCTGAGGCTCCCGGAGACGACTGACGGCAGTGCACCGTACGGTGCGGCACGCACGCGCTTCGGCGTCCTTCCAGTTGCGCAGACGCGGCGTGAAAAGCGCCGGCAGAGCCATCTCTCGCATGAACTCACAATACATCAAGTGATCGTTATTCAGAGCGCAGTTTGAAAACTGCGCCAACCACATTGCAAAGGTCTGTCCCCGCGCACGCGCCAGACCATGGCTGAGGCAGTACAATCCGCATGCATTACTTGCTATATCCTGTATATGGCTAACATTATGTACAGTGCGACTCGCGTGTCGTCGCAAAAATTCAAGGACCTCGGGCTGTACATGCGGGTTTCCCAGACTGTCCATGACCTCGGCAGTCATATCGGCAGCCAACCAGATGGATATCCAGTGGGTTCCGGGCGGGTCCGTGGAGGGCGATGTGTTGTATACAATATGGCGGGGCCGTATTCCTGTTAAAGTCAGGTTCGGCAGAGCATCGAGAGGAAATGTGCCCTCGTGGCATCGTTGCAGGACCGGATGCATACGCGCTACTTCTAAGATATCCAGTGTGGACAGAGCCGACGTAAAGTCCCTCATCGTCAATACACGCGGACCTGTCGGGACGAACTGATCTCCATAGTGGAATCGTACTGCGCATACAGAATGATGCACAGGGCGCGCGCGGGTGCCGTCTTAAAGCGGCCTTGAATACCGACGTTGCCGAATCGGTCTAAATTCTGAATCAGTTGCCCACTATGGTCGATGGTGAGGTCCACCGCGCATACAAACTTGCCATTCTTTAGTGATTGCACATTAAACAGGTGGCCGCCAGCCTCCTCCAGGTCGTGTCCCAGGTCGGCATACATGCTATGCACGACCGTGGAACATCCTTGCGCCATGTCCATATTCATTAAAAATCGGCGTTCTGTGCCGTTGCAAAGGAATGAGAGCTCCTGCAGGTCCGCGTGCACAAAATTGTAGGGATTCGTGGTCATAGTTCCATTATAATTAGCCGCGTCAACCATGGCAAACATCGACGTAGAGGGCAGTTTTCCGCTAAATGCTACAGGGATGGTCAGATTGGGAGACTGACTCGGATGTATGAACACCTTGAGCTGTGAGCTTTTAAAATTATATGTGGCAGGGTGCTGCGTTAAAGCCATGTCGATCCCGATGCCCATCTCCGGATTGCCGACATAGTACGGCACATATAGCTCCGCATCGTGAAACGCCATTTTCACGTCTGTGTGATTGTTATCCCTTGACCACAGGTAAAAGGATTGGGGTGCGAGCGTCATCTTGACGCGTAGGGGCACATTGTCGAGGACGAAGGCGCCGTCCTGCAGGTTGCAGATGTCTGCACGCAGTCTGCCCATGAGCTCAACCTTTTGAGACGCGGTAAATATGGCTTCCCGCTCCGCCCACGCACTGGTTTCGGTCGTGTCAGTCCCGCTCTTGTCGGGCTTTACAATAACGGTGGAAAGCGGCCCGTTGCGCGCGTCCGCGCCGGCGGAGGTGTAAATATCGAGCACGCTCTTAAAATTATACAGGTGCGGCCATTTTGTTGCAGGTTCCTCACTCAGAAAAATCTCGCACTGCGATGTGATGCTGTGTAAAGGCACATCAACAACAGAGTAGTCATGAACGGCCGCTGCCATGTTTCCTCCGTTCTGGTGCTTGAGGGACACAACAAGTCGCACGACGAGGTTGTTTATATCTAGATAATGCAAAGGTCGTCCTGGCGATAGAAATTCGATAACATCTGGTTTTTCTGGCAGCGCAGACAGAGGCTTGACCTTCTCCAGAATGCGCCCTGTAATACATGCTTGCACGGGCTTCTTTTTGAACAGATCAAGCTGAGGAATCATGCACGGGATGAGGTTTCCTCCGGTCATGGTGACGGTGGCGAGAACAGGTCGCGGATGGCGGGGTGATGTCGTCCTGGCAGCGTCCTCCTCTCACGACGTCTGGGCGGCGTCTGACGTCTCACGAGCCTTTTTACACGGACTCGCCCGCCCCGCCCTGCCAGGATGTCGGGTGCGCGGCTCGCCAGTTTCGTGAAACCTTCCTTGGCACGCAATTTTGCAATCTCGGAGACGGGTTTGTCGGGATTCTCCATAGCGTCGCGCACAATGTTTGAGCTCGTATGCAGCGCTTCGGCTCCCACATGCTTGGCTGCGCTGGTCGCGAGAGGACGCAAGAATGACCAGGCTCTTCGAAAAAGATTTCCGAGCCATCCTCGTCCTCGTTGCACGGTAATGTGAGACTTAGTAGTCTCCACTACCTATCTGCTGCACATAATAGGCGTAATATGGATTCGTGGCCACCATGGTGCTGCCTGCTCGACCTCTCAACACCAACTGACTCACAGAGCTCGAAAATGGAGGACCACGACTACGGGCTGTTCGTGGTCGTTGAACGGGAGATACTCGTTGTACTTATTTTTCAGCTCCACATGAATGCAGTCTATGACATGCCGTTCGACCGGGTAATAATAAACGGGATTCATGGTTTGATACCGGAGGACGCCTTCGTACGGCAGAATTCGAAGGAGCTTGCCTCGAAAGTCGGAACAGAGACTCGCTTCAATGACGTCACAATAAATAAAAATGCGAGTTCCATCTTCAATCAGAGATCTTCGCAGTCTCGTTTTCTGAGTATGCTCCCATGCGGTCACCACATCGGTGACAAAGGCGGTCACTTCTTGTTCATCTGACATAAACGACGAAACGTGTTGAAGCCAGTCCGACAGCCGATCGAACCCATATGTCGTAAACTCGATCTTGCGTCCGTCAGGCATGGTTATGCTGCTGGGAATTTCGGCACCGTAGACAAAATTCATGTACCCCTCAGGCATGTGAAACACGTTCGGAAAGTCGTGGGGGTCGTTCACGTGCCCCTGACGGAGCAGTTGCACCCATTCAGCCAACGTGGCATGCCTGGGCGTGCTCAGTATCGTCCTGAGTGAATTCGGTTTGACATTGAGCAATATCAAATAAGAAAAGCCACACCTCTCCATGACCTCCTCCGATTCTCCTGATATTTTGTGGGCTTGTTAGACACCTAAAGGGAAGTCTTTTGCCAAATTTCCAGATCATGAAAAAAATTATCGGCTTAGTTGCAGGTAATTTTAGTTTAACTTTTGGAGTAAAAACACGGATTTGGGTATTTTGGGCTACATGGACAACTTTCATCCCTGGGGGTTCAAATCTGCCATCCATACGTACAATTGACCAAGAAACAAGAATATAACCTCAGATTTGACGTGGGACGAATAACGGCTGCACCAGCCTCAGAAAACCACTAAAATATGGCCTAAAATTTACGTTTGGCTGGGACTTTTGTGGAAAACAGTTTTTTGCGCCATCCAATGTTTTGCTCATGTGGAAGAAAACGAGACAAGTCGAATGAGCACCCGCGCAGATTTTTCTTACAAGCCGTTTAGGAGTTATGAGACTTTAAAGTCTAAAAGTAACGTCCAAAATACCTGAGATAGGAAGTTTTTTCAAAAAATTGACGAAAAATACCTTCTGCATACATGAATCGATTCATCTCAGCAGGACAAAGAAAAAGTTCCATTACAACTACGACGTCCGGATCGATCTGTAAATTTTCTGGATCATACAAGTTTTAAACTATAATGGTCCACAACATTTACATTTTGATTCGGACGTCGTAGTTGTAATGGAACTTTTTCTTTGTCTTGCTGAGATGAATCGATTCATGTATGCAGAAGGTATTTTTCGTCAATTTTTTGAAAAAACTTCCTATCTCAGGTATTTTGGACGTTACTTTTAGACTTTAAAGTCTCATAACTCCTAAACGGCTTGTAAGAAAAATCTGCGCGGGTGCTCATTCGACTTGTCTCGTTTTCTTCCACATGAGCAAAACATTGGATGGCGCAAAAAACTGTTTTCCACAAAAGTCCCAAGCAAAACGTAAATTTTAGGCCATATTTTAGTGGTTTTCTGAGGTTGGTGCAGCCAGTATTTGTCCAACGTCAAAATCCGAGGTTATATTCGTGTTTCTTGGTCAATTTTACGTAAGAATAGCAAATTTGAACCTCCAGGGATGAAAGTTGTCTATGTAGCGCAAAATACCCAAATCCGTGTTTTTACTCCAAAAGTTAAACCAAAATTACCTGCAACTAACAAGGGAAGTGTCCCAGGTGTTACATCCAGATGTTGACCAAATTTTGGGAATCTTTTGTACTATAAAAGAGATTAATTTTCCGCATAAAAGTTCCTGCTGAGATACATTACAACACCCTTTAAAATGGATTCGATTTAAAAAAAAAAAAAAAAAAAAAAAAACTAGCAAAAACTTAAGTTTTATTTTGACCAAAAAGTTTCAAAATCATCTGAAACGTCCAGGAAAGTGAAAATTTTCGATTTTGGAGCAAAAAAAATTTTGGCAATTGAAATTCAATTCACCTTGAGAAAATTCAAAAACATAATTTTGACCAAAAAAGTCTAAATCTTGTCTCAAACGTCTGGAAATGTGGAAATTTTTCATTTTAAAGAAGACGAATTTTTGGTCTCTAAAATTTACTTTAAGACGCTCCCTCCACTTTCTCACGCGCGCTGCACTCCGTCATATGAACATATCACTAGGAAACCGGGAATGTGAAGTCACGTCCCTTTAAACGTGAATCGTGTCACGTTCCTGAAGGCGAATCGGCTGCTTTCGGGCCCGGATGAGGCCAGATTCCGCCCGATTCACGATCAAACGAATGTGACACGATTCACGTTGAAACGAACGTGACGTCACATTCTCGGATTCCCAGTGATTCTTTAGCCGCTTTGAATGCCAATAATTGATGCGCCTTTACCTTAAACCTTCGTTGGCTTGCTATTGTTTGGCGCTTCGGTCTCCGGCGGTACCAAATTTTAGCAAGCTGGAGAGTGTTTTAGGGCAAGACTTGACTATTTTTGGCATTCACATGGAACGGCAAAGTAGCGGAGAACGGAACCTAACCTAACCAAAGAATTCCTTTCAAAAACCGGTAGCACACATTTATCATGACTCCGCCAATAACCTTACAGTGCACACGGAATAGTCAAATTTTACTTTAAATCTAAAGAGAGTCCAATACTTAACAATAAACAAACGAATATTCGAGAATAAAGAACGACCAACTTTTTGCTTCAGAGTATGATTTTTTCTTCTGTTCCCGTTTTAGTCTCTAACAACATCGAGTTAAATAATTATTTTTGTTTTGCCGTAAAACCTCAATTTTTTCCCCCCCAAAAAAAAACATTTCTGGACGTTTCAGAACTTTTACAGACACTCTGGTCAAAATCAATTTATTCACCAAAAACAAAATTTCGTAACGTTTCAAACTGTTTGAAAACTTTTTGGACAGAAACTTTGCTTCATCATTGTAAATCTTAAAACAAAACCACATTTTTTTTAAGTTTTGCACGTGTACTTTGCGAATTTATGATCAAAATTATGTTCTCCAATGTTTTTTTAGAGTGAAAACAGTTCAGAGGACCAAAACACAACGAGTCTCCAAAACCGAAAATTTTGACATTCCTGGACGTTTCAGATGACTTTTTGGTCAAAATAATGTTTTTGGCTGAGCGATTAGCGAAGCCAGTTACTTCACTGGGGCTGGAAAGTTTTGTCTGTCTGTGTGTGTGTGTGTGTGTCTGTGTGTCAGCACTACTCCTCCTGAACGGCTCGGCCGATCTGTCTGAGATTTTGCAGAGTTATTAGGTATGTCCTTAGCTCGCCACACGCAAAAATTCAGCTTTCTATCTCATTTCATTCAGACGTACTAACGAAAAAACACTAAAAAAACGGGAGAAAAAGTGCAACTTTTTAGTAACTTAATATTTTAGAGACATTTTTACATGGTTTCTTATGTTTTTGAAGTTGCTGATGACGAAAATGAAATCAATTACGACCCTGACCAAACTTTTAACTACAAATTGGCTACCTCGGCCCGAATTAACTAACATAATGAACTTCGACCCTTTATCTTGAAAAAAGGGGGTCGACCGACTAAAAATTTTTATTGCAGATTTTGATAGATCTCGGCAAGACCTTTTCAAAGAGGGGTCGGAAGGGGAGTCTAGGAGCCCGACTTCATTAGTTGGCCGAATCAGGATCTTGAAAAAAGGGGATCGACCGACTAAAAAATTTTATTGCAAATTTCGATAGGTCTCGGCAAGACCTTTTCAAAGAGGGGTCGGAAGGGGGGTCTAGGAGCCCGACTTCATCAGTTGGCCGAATCAGGATCTTGAAAAAAGGGGATCGACCGACTAAAAAGTTTTATTGCAGATTTCGATAGGTCTCGGCAAGACCTTTTCAAAGAGGGGTCGGAAGGGGGGTCTAGGAGCCCGACTTCATTAGTTGGCCGAATCAGGATCTTGAAAAAAGGGGATCGACCGACTAAAAATTTTTATTGCAAATTTCGATAGGTCTTGGCAAGACCTTTTCAAAGAGGGGTCGGAAGGGGGGTCTAGGAGCCCGATATCATCAGTTGGCCGAATCAGGATCTTGAAAATAGGGGATCGACCGACTAAAAAATTTTATTGCAGGTTTCAAAAGGTCTCGGCAAGACCTTTACAAAGAGGGGTCGGAAGGGGGTCTGTGAGCCCGCCTTCATGTATTGTGAAAATTTGTGGCCATGTTTTGCACATTAACTTTGGCACAGTGCGAACACAAGCGGGCCTCAGTCCTGATGTTACATCAATAAGTTTGCGCTTTACCTCCACGGGGTATGAGGTGCGAGGACCGAGGGCCCGAGAGACGGCCTCCGATGGGGCCGAGCCAGGTCTGGTGCGAGGGCCGAAGAAGGCCCAAGAAGAATCCGCCGGCTGGCCAAGCTGGTATCGGCCCCTGCACTGTTATTCCACTTGCGATGCAGACCGCACTTTCAGTGCAATACAAATTTCATCGCTCCTTCCTGTGATGATCATTGCAAAAAGGGTCGATGATCTGCTGTATCGCATAATTTTGCTATGATCATTGCAAAAAACTTAAATGATTGCAGATTTTGTGTTGCCATCATGTCATTTTTGTGCAATAATTCCTTTTATCATTGCAGAAATGTGCGATGATCATTGCAAATTTTTGTGATACAAAAGTCATCGCATCTGGAGAGCGATGATACGAGGGAATCACATTTTGGCTAGCATCGCACGTTTTTGTGTTGGAAGTATCGCAACTTGGATAACAGTGTGTCGAACTGAATTGCCGGCGCAGCGAAGCGGAGCTGCCTACTCGGTTCGACGGAAGGGCGCGCCCTAGCTGGTTGGCTGAGCGAGTAACGAAGCCAGTAACCTTACTGGGGCTGGAAAGTTTTGTCTGTCTGTCTGTGTGTGTCTGTGTGTCAGCACTACTCCTCCTGAACGGCTCGTCCGATAAGTCTGAGATTTTGCAGGGTTATTAGGTATGTCCTTCGCTCGCCACACGCAAAAATTCAGCTATCTCATTTTATTCAGTCGTACTAATGTAAAACACCAAAAAAATTGCAGAAAAATTGACTTTTTCAGTGATTTTATATCATTCTAAACGAACGGCTCTGCCGATCTGACTGAGATTTTGCAAGGTTATTAGGCATGTCCTTGGCTCGGTACACACAAAAAAACACGTTTCACGATGCTGCGCGGGCGTGGTTTACGACATTCCGCGCGTGGTGTCAGCCCCCCCCCCCCTCCCCCCCAACTTTCCATACGGCGCGGCGGTGGCCTGCTGTAGACAGGCTTTTTTACAGACGTCGGCGTACATAGCGACATAATCGCAAGTGGAAAGAAAGGTCTGTTATTGGTTTAGTACCGGGGGACTCCGTGTCCCTAACCCCCCTTTCAAGTGTAGTCACGAGATTGCATGTGAAATTGCACAGAACCTTTTGGGAACACTGAGAATGAAATACTCATCACAGTTGCTCTCTCATTCGGTGACGCACGCATCGTCGCCCAATGTTGGGTGATAAGTCAGTGGTGACTCAATTTCGGGCAGTGCAAAAAAGCATCGCCCAAATCTGGGCAATGCACTCGGCTACGTTCTGTGAGGTTCCCGATGACGTCCTTCCGCGGTCTACCACGATGACCTTCATGTGTCGTTGGGGACGCTGGCTTTGACGATGCCTAACGCTGAAGTCCGTTATGTTGTAAGACCAGTACTTCCAGAGATACGAGTACGTACGACGGGGCCACGGTCCAGGCGGAGGAGGAAGTGGTGATTTTTACCAAGCCAAAGGAGCTCTCACCACGAATGTTATCGAATTCAGTGTCGGGTTTAAAAGGCCCCCGCCTGTGCGAAAAACCAAGTTTGGTCAAGTTCCGGCCATCGGTTTGTCTAGGATGGCAATAAACATTAGGGGTCGTACCCATACTACGTGACCGATTGTAGGCCACTTTTTGACCCCCTCCCCCCTCATAGTCACCGGGATAACCTAACCTTCCTATGTAATTAAGATAGGGCGTAGTATTTGGCTAAACTCCCCCCTCCCCCAAAATGGTCACGTAGTATGGGTACGGCCCCTTATCCAATCAGCAGAAAAAGTCTAAAGATGCAGCTTTTCGTCGCCATTCTGGGCAAAACGTTCACCGAAACTTGACCAAACTTGGTTTAAGATAGACCGACAGCCTTGCAACCCGACCTCGAAGTCAGAAGTCCCGGACACCAAGTAGATAAGTGGTCAGAGATCCTTTCGTCTCGAAAAATCACCACGCCTGGACGGGGGCCTCGTGGTCCCTTATCTCTCTAAGTCCCGGACTTATAACGAAACGGACTTCAGCGTTGGGCGCCGTGGAACCAGCAGCCTTAACGACACATGTGAGCTACCGCCTTTGAAAACATGGAAGAGGATTAAAACTTGGTTGAAAAATTTTAGTTGAATGTAAACACGGTATGTCTCACAGTTGCAAGCGTGAGACCCGGTTTGTCTCAGACTTACGAGCGTGGGTCCTGTGGCATTAAACGACAGGGAACCATAGGCAGCAATTGTGGGACAAACCGTGTCTCACACTTCTAGGTGTGAAACAAACGATGTCTCACACTTGCAAGCGTGGCACAAACGTGGCTCACACTTGTAAGCGTGAGACAACGTGGTTCGCACAAAATAGAGTAAGACTGTCTTAACTTGGATTGGCAGTGTTAAAAAGACAAGATTTTATTCATTTAATATTTTTATTTCCTAGTGACACATAAGTGATGTTACCAACCAAAGCTGGACATAGTCTCCATGTATATAAAATCAGATCCCACGTATAGCGTACCCAGCAAACCATATGTAATATTTCACTTTATGGCAAATAAATCAGTGAACGATACATGAGTAAAAACAAAATACTTGAGCTAGTACAGCCTCAATATTACTACTCGCTAACCCACGTCCGACGTCTATGAGGACGTCTTTAGAAAAAAAGGTATTTTGACATTGGCCTCTTTAAAATAGTGTCAACGAAAAAGGTCTTAAAACCACAGTGTCTTAAAAGAGACTCTTGAGAACCTGTACTCCTAGAGGAGTAACGTGCACGCCGTCCCTCCCTATAGCACGGTGGGTTGCTGTCAGTGCTGAGTGCGCGTCCACTAATTCGAAGAAAGGCCCCATGAACTCCCGCAGCAAATCATTGAACCGCGCAGGGGTCATGGCGGCATTTGCTTGAAGATGAGGCAGGGGCGGAATGGTCAGAAACCTTACTGGTCCGTGAAGCCGGCGGGCCACTTTCCGCAATTTCATCAGCTGGAGGCGTGCGTGCCGCTTCGCAACATTCCCCGACAGGCCGTATTTGGATGCATCAAGGACGTCATTTGTGCCGATCATAATGTCAACACGGCCTGCCGGGGGACGGTTGCGCAGCTTTTTAATCACCCACGTCATCCTGGCTCCGCTGCGGACGCACCCTATTTCACCGCGCGCTCCCAGCACTCGCAGAAAATTGCTATCACCTGCGAGCACTGTGGAACAACAAAGTGAACGGGGTTGCGACCACAACGTCACTGAGATAGGCAAATGATCAAAGACGCGCCGCATCTCCCTCTGCACGAAAGGCACAGAAAGACCATCAACTCCACTTCCCAGAAGCGGTCCTGACAGCTCCGTGACACCAAGGCGTGCACATGTGATGGGAACTGCGTCCAGAGCGCGGGAAAAGTCGGCCTCCGAAGACCGCTCACAGCTCCTCCTCTTCGTCACTAGGGCAAGGATAGTGCGATCACGTTGGTCATTCTTCTGGAGGATGCCCACGTCCCCGATAACGAGCTGCTGCTCACGGAGCTCGTTCAGTCCACCATAGCGCCGAGTGAGGACGTCGGCGAACCCGTCACGTATGAGGAGGTCCCGGCCAACGCAGTACAGCAAGGCGTGGCTGGGAGGCGCGCAGAGAGCGTCGCCATAAAGGTAGCTCACTACCATGCTTGACGTATTAGTGATCAACGAGGCGATCGATAATGCATTAGCACTGAAACGCACTACTCTCTCAGCTTCCAAGTAGATTGCGAATACAGGCAACGCGCACAAGCGCCACCACAGGACAGTGATGGAATGTATTCGTTACAGGGTTGCCAAGTTTTGCACCAAAGTAGGCGAAGGTCCTAGCACACTACGGGGCTTCCAAGTATTGTAGAGCACGCAAGTTGACCTCCGCAATGCTGCGGCAAGTGCACCTGTTGAAAAGGTACTGCTTCACAATTTAATTTGAAACAAACAAATACAAAACAAAGAGGATCTCGTAGAATCCTGTTTAGAACTGAAGCTAACAGCGACAGAAGTACTGAAACAACTACTGCACACACGTTACACGCTGCACACTGAGAATGAATCAAAACCAGAACTTAAATCGTAGGTTAGGTGAACCTTATCACCCACATTTAGGTAAAACCCGTTTCCTCACCCAAATCTGGGTAATAGTGATATCTCGCTAAAAGGTACGGCAGATTCCCCTTCTCTGCAAACTCAACAGTGTACTCAGTACACTCTCTTTACCGTGCACACACAAGTACCGTAAGCCGGGGTAAAATGGGACAATTTCGGGGTAATAACTAACCTAACCTAACCTTCGTAAATCTTACATCGGAAGCAAACAAACACCATGTTAATGGAAGTAAACCAAAACTTGACCAGAGAAAGGGACGATAGTTAACCATACCGGCTACAATGTAACATTTTGGTCAGTTGATACTAATTTACAGGGCTGGCATTATGAGTACAGCTTTATTCCGTACATCGAGTGATCCCTAGAAAGAGTTTATTCGGACCAATATGAAGCGTGATGGCTTCCGGTTCAGGATCTACGAAATTATCCTATTCTAAAGCAAAATTTAGTTCCTTTACCGAAGGTCAAATGCCGCTGGGAGGGGGGCAGTAATATTACCATTATTGACTTTCTGCCGAAGTACGCACGATACTTACTTCGTAGGGTGCTAATGACGAAAACGCGACCTTCGAGTAGAATGTAGACTCAGGTTCCAGATCCGGAAAGGGGAAAATACGAACGAAACCCCCCTTTCCTTTGAATATGTACGACGGGACGGGTGCCAGAAAAAAAGAATATGGTACTTTGGGTGAAGCCGCACATGTCGTCCGATTTCCTGTTACACGGCCCGACTGAGGTGCATGGTGGGGGAGAGCGCGCGCGGGTGCTAGGGTGGGGGGAGCGCACGGCGGGAGTGCCGCGCCAGTGCCACGCTTGTTCCAGTGCGCCGGAGACTGTGCTTGAGTGTAGACGTGTCTGCCTACTTTTAGTCGCGAGTGTTAGAAGAATATTGAAACGTGGTACTGTGAACGCCTCATCAGCCCGCTTCCTAAGGCCCAAAGTGAATTGCACCAAACAGCATCAGACTCCTTGGACATCATTTCCAGCCACCCGACAAGGTAAGAAGTTCTCGTAACAATGATGAGACAAGCAACAGACTGCATGCTGTTGGCGTAACATTCAGTTTATACACACTTTCTCTGCGTATGTCATAGTTGTCATATTTAACAAATAGTTACTTAGAAATTCTGTAGGCGTAACTGGCAGTTCTCATATTCGTAACAACTTCAAAACACGGTACTCTTCGAAACGTCGTCCTAGGACTGACTCTCCGAAACGTCACCATTACACGGTTATAGTCTTACAGTGACATTTCAGCTATGTTACGAAGGAAATGGAGCAAACATAATACGAAGGTGTTTCTCTCCATAATACGATTCTTTTAAGGATTTTCACTGTAACATACAAAGAAAAAGTACGTTTGTATTATGAAGGTGCCATTTTCCTCCTTTATAATACGAACGTGATTTTCCTTCGTATTATGAAGGTTTCTCTTTGTATGTTACAGTGAAAATCCTAAAAAGATTCGCATTATGGAGAGAGACACCTTCGTATTATGTTTGCTCCATTTCCTTCGTAACATAGCTGAAATGTCACTGTAAGTCTTTTAGCGTGTGCAACGACTTTACCGTAACGTGGGAATCACAAGCCACACTGCAAACTTGTGACTGACTATTAGTAGTTAGTTAGATCCGGGGGGGGGGGGTCAAAACTCGACCAATGGCGACCCTGTCGGTCAGTGACACTGCCTCTTCGTAGATCTTACCAAAGCAGAACGTTTTGAGCCACTTTTAGCACTAGTGTGGACCACGTCCACGCTTCAAGGATGGAACTACACGGGCGTTGGAAATAAGGTCTCAAATTATTCAGATCATTATAACTCTTTCCGTAGACCGAAATGGTTAAAATGATGCGTAAAGGTGCCTTAATTGGACCTCTAAGCTAAGTTGATGCTGCCAACGTACGAGAATGTTCTGAACTGAAAAAAGTTGCATCATCGTACACTGTCTCTACTACTTGATCTAAGATTGTACATTTCTAGCTTTGGACACACGCTCCTAAACATGCTCGTAAATAGACCATTCTAGTCGTGGCTTAGTGAAGAAGAGGAAATCACAAAACACTCCATTTACGGCATTTAAAGAGCACATGTTCACTTAAATATGTTGTATGTACTACAAAATATTTTTATGAACTTCTACCAAGAAAGGGGATTTCAATACTTGAAGTTAATGTGCAAAAAGATACACTTTTGTGATTCCTCTTGTTCCTCATTCGGCCACGCAACTAGATGGTCCATTCTGAAACTTAAAGCTTTACATCTAATAGCCGATATCAACTTCTTGTGTCTTTGTTACGTTGTGTGTTCGTCCCATTCATCTTGCATCTTGGTCCACTCGCTCCTCATCATAAAACGAGTCGATGTCGCTGAAGCAGTCAAAAAATTTGTAAGCAACATCGCTCAAAAGTTTACCTATCTGAACCAAGTACTGAAAAAAAAAAACAACGAAAAACATGTGTGATTCAAATACTTTCAGGTCTCGCTCTAACGTTGCTAACATGCAACTCATGTGTTCATCACAATTCATGAAAATTCATGGTTTCAATTGTGTGACCTCTATCTGTTCTGTTCATACAGTCTCATCGAAAAAGGGGCGATTATAAAATGTATCGCTGAAAAATGGTATCGCTATTAAAGCACGATATTTTTTCCTGTTTATGTAGGACCAATCTCGCTGATGTCTAATCTTTATTCAGTGACACATTGGAGTTTCGCTCTCTTTTGATAATTCTTGGTTCCACTGGCCTGCTGCTAACATCGGCGGCCCGTCGTGCCACCGCACGGGATGTAAACACACTACCGTAATGGCGGGAGATTTTGAACTTGTGGAATATTAAAAGAGGTTCAGAAAGTGGATTTTGATTCGCATGACCCAAATTTCGACGTAGATGCTTCCCAAGATAGATATTGTGGCCTAAAGTTGATTCCTGGCACATGATTGACTACTTTGTGGTGTTCCCGAGAGCTCGTGTTGGGGTGGTCCAACTAAAGCTTTCGCGACATCTTTTATTTATAGATATGTTTTTTCTTGAACTATTGATTGACTTTTATTATGTTATGTGATCACTGATCATGTTAACCTAATGTTTTATTAGAACTTCAATGTTATTTCTTCTAGAACAATTGATTGAAAAAATTATTTCCGCAGATTTTTTTTGTTTGAAAGCCGTCTGTGCTGATATGAAGAGAAAAATTAATGGTCCTCATCTTAATTTAAAAATTGTATTTATTAAATCTTAATGTATACTAACAAATTGTTCTCCAGCTTGCCTTTACCACAGTTTAGAAAGGTATCGATTACATACTACACTAGAGCCATCATTTTTTCTTAAGGGCAAGCAAGTGCACAATTTGTAAGTATATATTAAGATTAGATAAATACAATTTTTAATTAAGGTGAGGAATTTAAATTATCACTTCATTTTCGCACAGAAGGCTTTCAAAGAAAAAAGCTGCAGAAACAATTTTTTCAATCAAATGTTCAAGAAGAAATAACATCGAAGTTGTAATAAAACATTGGGTTAACATGATCAGTAATCACATAACATAATAAAAGTCAATCAATAGTTCAAGAAAAAACATCATGTCTAAAATAAAAGATGTCGACAAAGCCTTAGTTGGACCACCCCAACACAAGCTCTTGGGAACACCACAAAGTAGTCAATCATGTGCCTGGAATCAACTTTAGGCCACAATGTTGTATCTTCGGAAGCATCTACGTCGAAATTTCGGTCATGCGGAGCATAGCCCACTTTCTGAACCTTTCTTGATATTCCACAAGTTCAAAATCTCCCGCCATTACAGTAGTTCGTTTACCGTCCGTGCGGCAGCGCTGAATGTTGTCGACTGAATTTAGGCGATTCCAAGGCGCCGAGGAACCAAGAATACATTTGTTTGACCTTTTTTATTGGTAAGACCTTTTGTATTGCCAATAATCTGTGACCTGTCTCATCCTTTGAATTTCAGTGATGACAATTGCACCAGCATCAATAATATATTCAGTGTTACTTTTGTGTTATAGGTAAATTCTTCCCCTCACGATGCCACGAAAGGGAAGGTTGAGTGACGCTTCGCGCCGCGCCCAGAACGCAGCACGGAAATCAACTGCCAGGGCTGCTGAGACCGAAGACGAAGGGAAGGCTCGTCGCCTTGCCAACGCCGCCAGAGAAGCAAAGCGACGAGCAAACGAGCGACAAGAAGAGAGGGATGCTCGCCGCGCTGCCGATGCAGCACGACAGGCAGCCAGGAGATCAGCAGAGGAAGAATCAGAGCGACACGATCGATGCGCTACTGCAGCTGCAAGAGAAGCAGCCCGAAGAGCAGACGAAGACGAATCAGAGAGGCAGGCTCGCCATGCCGCTGCAGCTGCACGAGAAGCAGCCCGAAGAGCAGACGAGGACGAATCAGAGAAGCAGGCTCGCCGCGCCGCTGCAGCTGCACGAGAAGCAGCCCGAAGGGCTGCAGAAGAAGAAGCAGACAGAGAGGGTCGCCTTCGTTCTGACGTTAACAGACACCGTGCTGCTCGTTCCGAAGAGTCAGCTGAACAACGTGAGGCGCGGCTCCTCCGCGACAACGTCCGTCATCTTCGTTCGCGCCTCGTCGACAACACCTCTGCTCCCGCTGAACCACGGGTGCGTGGCGCTCGACCGGAGGCACTGCCGCCTTGGCAAGTCTTCGAGCACGCCATGCAGGACCTGCACTGGGATTACTGCGAGAGCTGCAACGTGAGAAGAATGGAATTCGTGCACAAGCCTTGCCCCAGGCGAACCTGCGCAAAGTTCTCGCAGAACTTCATGGACCCAGGTGTGGTACCTCCAGAACTCGAGCGGCTCTCCTTCGTGGAGGCCCAACTCATTGCGCGAATCCACCCCGTCGTGTCCGTGTATAAGATTCGCGGCCACCAGTTTGGATATCGCGGCAACGTCATCAATTTCCCCCAGGAAGTGAACGAGTTGGCGCGCGCACTTCCTTACCGCATCCAGGACCTGTCCTCCATCATCGCCGTGCGCCAGCAGAGAGCCGACGGCCACGTGGACTTCCGGGTGCGGGCCGGCGTCGTGCGGCAGGCTCTGCTGTGGCTGCGCGACAACAACCCGTACTACGCCAACGTCGAGGTCAGCGAGGGCAACCTGGCCATGCTCCCGGAAGACGGCGACGCCTACCAGGTCGTCCAGGGCTACGCCGTGCAGGACGAGGACCCCGACGACCCGGAAACCCAACCGCAAAATGAATCCAGCGAGGACCGCGCCGACGTGGACGACATCGCCGTGTCTGGAGTGCCGATGCTCCAGCCGCAACGTCAAGAAGATCAAGTGCTATCCGTACTTAACTACCCTACTCGCGGCACTGACCCAGTCAGCGAGGCTTCTGCAGGGTACGTCGTCATGGCCTTCCCCAAGCTCTTCCCGTACGGCAGGGCGGACCTCTTTGAGGCCCGGTCGCACGGCATTTCATCGCGGCAGTACTTCTCCTACCTGCTGCAGCACCGCAGCGGCCGATTCGCAGACGACGCCCGGTTCCGCTTCTTCGCGTTCAACACCGTCATGCGCCACGACGCTCTTCGTGCGGGCAACCTGTACGTCCGCCGCAACGAGCACCTGCAGGGGAAGACCGTGCGCCAGCTGCGCGAAATGGTGCGGGAGTGCGCCGTGCTCGCCAAGAACATCATGTTTTACGGCACCAAGCTGCCAGCCACGCGGCAGTACTGGGGTGCTCGTCTCAGTGAACTGCTGGACATGATTGACCAGATCGGCCTGCCCACGCTGTTTCTGACTTTGAGCGTCGCCGACTTCCACTGGCCGGACCTGTTCCGCCTCTTGCTGGCGTGCGAGGGGCTCTCTGCCGAAGAACGCGTCACACTCGAAGAGCTAACTGAAGAACACCGACGAAACTTCATCGCGAATCGGCCATTCGTGCCCAGCATGTTCTTCATGAAGAGGGCGGAGCTGTTCCTCATCAAGATCTTCAAGATGATGTACCCACTTACCGACATTTGGTTCCGCTATGAGTGGCAGTTTCGAGGAAGTCCGCACGTTCACTGCCTCCTTTGGCTTCGTGGCGCTCCGGACATGACGCGCGTCAAGGAGATGACCCCCGAGGAACTCGCCGCCGCGGTGGAGTACTTCGGGAACATCGTGTGCTCCTTCAACTACGGCCTGGGGCTTCCACCTGCCGTCGAGCACCCATGCCGCATCCGCCTTGGCGACATTCCCGCCGAGGACCAGGAGCGCGCCTTAGGGGAGCTCCTCAACCGCGTGCAGCGCCACAAGTGCACTGACAACTACTGCCTGCGGAAGAACAAGGACGGTCAGGTTCTGTGCCGCTTCAAGTTCCCCTTTGAGTTGGCCGGCCAGGACGTCATCATCTTCGACGAGAAGGGAGAGGCGAAGTTCATTGGGCGGCGAAATGACCCCCTTATCAATGGCTTCATCATGGCGGTCATCAAGGCCTGGAGGGGCAACATGGACGCCAAGCCCGTCACCTCGCACGATGGCTGCGTCAACTACCTGGCTAAGTACACCGCCAAGCCCGAGAACAAGTCCAAAACTATGCAGGTGCTTTTCGAAGACGCTCTGTCTGGACTGCAGGAAGAAGACAGCGCCAAGAAAGCCATCCAACGTCGCTGCATCCAATCCATCAGCGAGCGTGACTACTCTTCGCAAGAAATTCTTCACTTAGCCACTTCTCAGAAGCTGTTCCGCTCCAGCAGAGCCTTCGTCAAGATCGTCTTCATTGACAACAATTGGGTTCCGGTCGGCCACAACGCTCAAGACGCAGATGTTGCCGAGGACGTTGAAGCCGAAGATCCCAACAGCCCCAATGAGGATGCAGACGAGGATCAAGAATGCGAGCTTGTCCTTGAAGAAGAACTTCCGCGGGGCTCTCTCCTGGACAAGTATCCGAGAAGACCAGCCAACCTCGAGAATATTACGCTGTGGGAGTTCGCCCGGGACTTCCAGTTCAACAGGCAAACGCGGAGGTAAGTTAACATTTTTCCAAAGCTTCAACACCTTAAAATTCTGCAAAGCATCGCTTCGTAATACGAAGAAAACGAAGGCATAGTAAAATCTAAGAAGAAATGCTTCGTATTATGAAGCAAAATCCTTCGCAATACGAAGCATTTCTTCGTAATACGAAGCAATAACAACGCCTCCATTTTCTTGTAATAACGAAGCAGATTCTTCGTAGGCTTTTTAGAGTGAAACCAAGCGTTAATATTTTGATACTACCGCCATTCGCATCGTTCTCGGTTCACTATAATGAAAACCACTTTAAGGTATTTTTTAACGAATGACAAAACTTGACCGCATGCCTAAGCAAATCTCTCTTGTAGTTACAGAAAGTACGATCAAACTAAAAATAGAAACTTTATCTGAAATATTTATTTAACATTAGGACTAAGATCCTGATCAAAACGTTGTTTTCGATTTAACCGAGCAACACGTCTAAAGGGTAGTTTCTTTTGAAAATATTTCCTTTTTTTTCTCAGTGAAATTTATTTTCAAAGCGGTAAGATTTTCACCATGACCTCCAACCTCCCCTAAACGTGATACGTGGGCACGCGAAATTAAATGTGGTTTTGCTTTTTTAGGTGGTACAGAAGAAGGAAGTTCGCCGTCGTCTGCGTGTTCCCCCGTCTGCGACTCACGGGCAACGCGATCCGTGACGAAGGATTCTACCGCCAGCAAGTGCTGCTGCACGTGCCGTGGCGCGACGAGGGCGCTCTGCTCGGCCAGCACGCCAACTGGCAGGAGGTCTTCAGGGAGCACGGCATCGTGCCACGCGGCGGCCAGCCCGCGCCGCCCGCCGACGAGGACGACGAGCTGGAGGAGCTGGACATCCCCGAGGCCGACCCCGACGAGGAGTGGATGGTGATCGCCCGGCAGCACCCCAACCAGGACGTGCAGCGCATCGAGATCGGCAGGAGGGAGATGGACTTGGCGCACGACTGGACTGCGGACGCCGCAACGTACGGGGACGTCGGCCGGCTGCTGCACGCCGTGGAAGTGAGTAAAGGACAGCATGAGTTTGCAGCCGACACCGCCGAGGCCCCCGACGTGCAGCTGACTGGGGAGCAGTCGGCCGTGATCAACATCCTGGACCGCCAGATCGCCTTCGCGCAGGGCGGCGATGGCCCGCCGCCGCCAATGCGAGTCATCGTGCAGGGCAAGGCGGGCTGCGGCAAGTCCACCGTCATCGCCGTCATGAAGTCCCGCATCGTGGCTGCCTTCGGCCCTGGCAGCTTCCTGCTGGTGGCGTCGACAGGGGCAGCCGCCGACAACATCGACGGCCAGACCATCCACGGCGGGCTGCTGATACCCGTCCCTATGTCTGCATTCGCCCCGCTCACTGGGGAACGTGCCAAGACGTTCCAGGACACCATGGAGCCCGTGCGCTTCCTCATTGTGGACGAGTACTCCATGATCGGCTTGCCCATACTGGGCATGATGGAGCGCCGCTGCTCCGAGGGCAAGCCGGGCAGCAGGGAGACGTTCGGTGGGCTCTACGTGTACCTCATCGGCGACCTGGCCCAGCTTCCCCCCGTCCGCATGAAGGCCATCTTCTCCAACACGGGCTCCACCGCCATGGAACTGAATGGGCGCAGGGCCTTCCAGGACTTCCGGCACGCCGTCGTGCTGCGGGAGTCGCAGCGTCAGTCCGACCCTTCGTTCCGTGCTGCGCTGGACGAGCTGGCCCTCGGCAAGTGCTCGGAGGGGGCCTTCCAGTGCTACGAGCAGCGCTTCTCCCACCGCCTGCCACCGGCCGAGCTGCGTCTCTTCCGCGACGCCCTGCACATCTTCTCCGTAAACAAGGGCGCGTCGCAATACAACGTGCACAGGCTGGAGCGCCTTGGGCGCCCCGTTGCACGCATCCCGGCCAGGCACAACAACTCTGGGGCGGTTCAATGCACTTTCTGCAGGCGTCCTCGCATAACCCTGCCTCGCCGCCCTCGCTTGCGGAGTGAAGGGGGTGGCGTTTTCGGTCTGCGCCGCGCATCCTGCCTCCGCCCACACATGTTGAGTGAATGGCGCGGTTTTTCCCTCGTCTCCGCCTGCGCGTCCCCGCGCTCGCGCGCGCGGGCACGGATTTTGGGCTTTCCTGATTTTGGCGGTGGGGGTGGCTGCCCTTTCACTTTGTGACAAAATGCTCTGGAGCGGCAGCATCGAGCACAGTCGCTCATTGAATCGGTCTGAGTGTGTGTGCCGCTGCGCTCCCCGTCTCCCCGAAGCCCCTCTGCGACGTGTATGTCGTTGTTCTTGCCGGAGTGCTCTGACATCATCAGCTCCTTCAAGCCCAAGGCCCCTAGCGCCCTCTCCCTGAAGAAGAAGACCCGCATCGTGGTGCCTCGCAATCATCACTGCATTCCATCGCCAACCGAATCGCTAACTGAAGCCTGACGTTCGTGCCCCACGAGTCCTGAGTCTTATTTCCCCATCATGGTTTCCAAAGTAAGTTCCTTATGAAGACATCTGCTATCCCTTCTGTCAAATTTGTTTAGGATTTACGAATCAAGTGTCTGGTGTACATGTGGTTTTGGTCGCGTTGCGTGTATGGTTGGTGCGGATGTGTGTGTGTGTGTGTGTGTGTGTGTGTGTGTGTGTGTGTGTGTGTGCGTGATTTTGTTTCGCGTGTGGGGCCGCGCGCCTGTGAGTGTCTCGTGCATGTATTGCCCGTCCGTTCGCGTGCACGTGCGTTCACACTAAATGTTTATGTAGAATTTTGTACGTGTCACATGCACGTTTTTTGTGCATGCGGGGAATTTGTATAATATTATGCGTAAAAAATGCATAAATTTATTCAAATTCGTGCACAATTTTATGCAAAACGTCACGCAGGTTTAAAATCATGCATCACCTCGTACAAAATTCTACATAAAAATTTAGTGTGTTCAAGTTTGTCCGTCCGTGACGTGTCCCCTGCGTGTTCCTGCGTGCTTCTTTGCGTGTCTTGTGTGTGTGTGTGTGTGAGTGCTTACGTGCGAGTACGCCCTTGCTCGCGGAACTTTTTCTGTAACTCTCACTCTCGCCGCGTGTCCTTCACCGTCGCCAGTGTGTCGATTCGTCACTTTCTCACTCTCCGTCGTCGTGGTGTGTGTTTGTGTGTGTGTGTGTGTGTGTGTGTGTGTGTGTGTGTGTGTGTGTGTGTGTCGCGTTCCTCGGCGTGTCAGTCGATCTTCCGCATTTTAATGTGTCAGGGAAATGTGTTTGAAACAAACTTATCAGATATTTTATTTTCTGTTTCAGGGCACTAAGTCTCCTCCTCAGCTGTTTGAGTTGGCAATGCGGGCTTCGCTCCCCCAATTCCGCAAGGTTTTAGCGGGGGAGGCGAGCCTGTGGGTGCGTGAGAGATTGTTGAGGAGAACGCGAGCGCACATGAACCACCTCTGCTGGTCGGTATCGGATAACTTGGAGTCAGTTTGTATCCCCGGCATCGCCGTGGATGAATGGCTTGAATGGGGATGGCCGGTCTCCAGCTTGACTATCGGCGAGGTGTGGTGCGAGCTGGACGAATACTCGTCGATGATGGCTCGCGTGGCCGCTGTCGGCCCGGCAACGCTGTGTCTTACATCACCCCCGGACGATTTTCGAGTCGACGGTTATAAATTAATTTCTGACAAGGGGTCAGTGAAGGAGTTCAGGCGTGTTAACAAGCTTTAAAAACATGTTATCTCAAAGTATTTATAATTTTTATTTTTGCTGTTATTTGTTGTTATTTTATTGTTTAATGTGTTAATGTAAGTTTTATAATCAGTCATGATCCCAGTGTGTGTATGTATGTATTCACGTATGTACGTACGTATGTATGTATGTATGCTCATGTCTTTATCCACGTTTGGAATGTGTAATTATTTAAATAAAACAGTCTTGACGATGTGTAATTGTAAGCCTCTTTCCATTTCTGAAATAATCAAGACTAAAATGTGTTTTAGTTCAAACGAGCTGGATGATAAGAAATAAGCCAGATTGTAATTTTAAAGAGAACAGTTTATTCCTAGAAAAATAAAATGAAACGTAGTGGAGGGAGAATAACATTTTCTATCAAATTGAAAGTTGTTCGGAACACTGATGACTAAGTCAAATAAGAACCTGAGACCTTCGTGTGCTACATCTGCGCCAACGTTGAGCAGCGATTTTACATTCACGACCAAAATAAAGTGATGGGAACGGGGAGTCGTTCCTTACCGTTATCAATCTAGGGGACAGGTCCCCCGCAATTATCCTCTCGCTTCGCCACTGGCCTGAAAGAGTGTTGCGTAATGTCCCTTGGAAAGGTGTTCCGTTATAGATCGTGTTCATTCAGACGTATCATACGGTAGTGTTCTCAAATGGGCGGTCCGGTTCGGCCCACCGCCTTGGCAGTGCGAGAGAGAGAGAGAGAGAGAGACAGACGATCATGGACCGTGCTTCTCCCCTTCCGAAATTTGCGGGACACGTCCGAGGCAATAAGCTGTGTCGCAGCCCGTCGCCTCGGCCGGCTTCTGTCTCTGGCCGCCGCCGGCCACTGACCGACGGCGAGGTGTGGTCGGTGCGCGACGAGCGAGCACGCCTTGCATCTCTCTCTCTCTCTCTCGCACTCAGGGCGGCTTTTGGGTAAGACAAGGATGGCTGCCAGGCGGCTCGCTGCCTTGCCTAGCGTCGAACCGCCCGCCCGCCGCCTGCCAGCGCTCTGCGTGCTCGGCTACGCAGCAGACGCCAAGACTGATGACGGGCGGTGCGGGTTGTGCGACGGCCCGCTCTTCTGACGGTCCTGGCCGACACCCGGTCCATGCTCAGAGTGGCGGGGCGGGCTGGGCGCTCTAGCGTCGCAGCGCCGGACGCGATGGGCCGAGCCGGACCACCCATTTGAGAACACTATCATACGGCTTTGTCGCCAGTAGTGGAATCGAATGCGCCGCCTTTCAGGCGTTCCATACGTGACACATACCACACCACTTCTTTTCGCCCTCGGAAGTCGCGGTAGCTTTGTTGGTTTCGTGCCTGGAGGTCGGATGGTATCCGGGACAGGCGTGTGTTCGATTCCCGGCCGGTGCATAGCCAGTTTACCCCTTGCACAGTTTAACTGAGTCTTTCATTGGATTGCGTGGGGCATGGGACTAGACAACTTGTACCAAAGACAGGTAGGAAAGAGTTAGAAACCGAGAACCGTGAAAATTTTCTACCTTGTACCTCCCCCCTTTTTTCACCGTTGGTTACGCTGAGTGTGGAGTATGCCTTGCCCAGCCCCTCAATCTGCGTCAGGTGAAAAGTATCTTTCGCACCTTTCCACCAGTAACGCGACCATTTTCTATGATCAAGGTCAGTCATATAGTCCGATATAAGCGTGAGCGTTAAATCGATTAATCGATAATAATAGCGAACAGTCTTAACCATTTTTCATCATATACGGAACGGGCGAAAGTTGTCTAATTGTATCGCCAATTCTCCATTGGCGGGGCCTAACCAGCATCTCCCCTGCAGCCGGGACTTGAGTTTTGCGAGATTAGTCAGTCTCTTTGGGAGGAAAACAGGCCATGATGCTTCGTGCGTGCTTGCAAAGGGAGGTCCATGACGTCAACCCCAAGTGTGTTTGGGCGAATTGGGGAACGCCGTTGAGTTCAAAGAAATTTGTATCGCGCTCAATCATTATGAAGGGTTTGTCTCGAAGCTGAATATAATGTATCAAGTGGGAACGTGTTCGATCGTAAGTGTCCCTGTGGTCTGTAGTTTTTCCGTTGAGGTGGGCCGTTATCTTTGGGAAAAGCCATTGTCTCTCATAAACAAACTCGTCCACCTCGCAAATGTGAAATTCATCCTGCAATGAACCTCCTTTTAAAAACTGAACCGTGTTTGAGGAATGAGATACAACAACTTCCTTGGCGCTCCACTCGTTTAACATGTATCTCACTGGAGCCATTTTAGAGACTGATGTTGACAGGGTCTTTTGGTCGGCTTTTATAGGCCAAGACTGATGTCCGCGCCACCTTGAGGCGAATCACAAAATTATGAATAGATGGAGGGGGCACATGCGCGCGCGCACCCTCCTCTCTCTCTCTCTCTCTCTTTCACACACACACACACAAAAACATACATACATACATACATACATACATACATACATACATACATACAGACATACACATCCGATCCCGCGTCTCGCCTAGATAAGGCGTAATAAACCATTTTTGGCACGTTTTGACACCTCTTTGACACAGCTGCACCGTTTTGGCACCTCTTCGGCACAGCTGCAACATGTTCTGGCACCGCTTTGACACATTTTCGGAACTTTTTGGCACAGTTTGACACCTGCGTTATATTTTTGACACCTCTTTGACACAGCAGCACCATGTTTTGGCACGTTTTGGTACATTTTGGCACTGTTTTGGCACAGTTTGGCACCTTTGTTATATTTTGGCACCTCTTTGGCACAGCTGCACCATTTTTGGCACATTTTGACACTGTTTTGGCACAGTTTGACACCTCTTTGGCACAGCAGCACCGTTTTTGGCACCTCTTTGGCACAGCTGCACCATGTTTTGGCACATTTTGACACTGTTTTGGCACAGTTTGACACCTCTTTGGCACAGCAGCACCGTTTTTGGCACCTCTTTGGCACAGCAGCACCGTTTTTGGCACCTCTTTGGCACAGCTGCACCATGTTTTGGCACCTCTTTGGCACAGCTGCACCATTTTTGGCACATTTTGACACTGTTTTGGCACAGTTTGACACCTCTTTGACACAGCAGCACCGTTTTTGGCACCTCTTTGGCACAGCTGCACCATGTTTTGACACCTCTTTGGCACAGCTGCACCATTTTTGGCACATTTTGACACTGTTTTGGCACAGTTTGACACCTCTTTGGCACAGCAGCACCGTTTTTGGCACCTCTTTGGCACAGCTGCACCATGTTTTGGCACCTCTTTGGCACAGCTGCACCATTTTTGGCACATTTTGACACTGTTTTGGCACAGTTTGACACCTCTTTGGCACAGCAGCACCGTTTTTGGCACCTCTTTGGCACAGCTGCACCATGTTTTTGGCACCGTTTTTACACATTTTTGGAACTTTTTTTGACACAGTTTGACACAGTTTGACACCTGCGTTATATTTTTGGCACCTCTTTGGCACAGCAGCACCATGTTTTTGGCACGTTTTGACACATTTTGGCACTGTTTTAGCATCTGCGTCAGGTTCTTTTTTGGCACAGCTACACCCTTTTTGTACCGTGTCGTCAAGATTTTCAGCGAATGAATGTCAATGGTGTGCCAATAGAATACTAGTGAATCAAGTTGAACTAAGCGGCGCGGCGTGGCGGCGGCGGCGGCGGTCCTGGTTTCGCGGCGCGGGTTCGGCCCCGGTTCGCGCGGGTTCGGCCCCGGTTCGCGCGGGTTCGGCCCCGGTTCGCGCGGGTTCCGTCCGGGTTCGCGGTTTTCGGGTTCCCGACGCTTTGTAGACATTTGTGAGCTTTCCTACGTGTATACTGTTGACATGGACCCTCTTGAAGTCCTGACTTCGGCGCAGAACGTTTTTAAAACTGTCTTGTGTGGCACACGTGGAGCGGTATGAGTTTTGGCTTGTGTAATTCGCTTATCTATTCAGAGGTGGTTGGTGATTTGTTCAGTAGTCCGTACTCTAAGGCTCATTATATGACGGCCGATCTGCAGCGAGGATCAGGCATCGCTCTTCGTTTAAACAGGTCGTATTGATGCATTGAAGGCTCAAAATAAGCGTGTAGGTGATGTAGTTTTCTTTGAAAATGTTCCGGGGGAATATATTTTTACACTGATCAGCAAGGAGCGTTTTTGACATAAGCCAACATATGAGAACGTACAACCTAACCTAACCTAACTTGTGATTTAGCACCCGTCATACTTTATCCCTGAGAGGTAAATTCGTAAAATGCGGTTATTATTATTATTATTATTATTATCATTATTATTATTATTATTATTATTATTATTATTATTATTATTATTTTGCGCTGTTTTATCATCAGTGTTTATGTATGGAGAATGATTGTACACATAATAAACAAAAGAAATTTAAGAAAATTATTTAATTATTATTCGTTTCTTTGATCTCCTTAAAACTAGCGAAAGTCTCCTGTGCGCAAGACAATGATATCCCGGAGGGCGATTCTGTAACAGGGCGATAATATGAAGGTACCAAAGAATTATGCATCAAATTGCTTTATGCACCAGTTTATTCTAGATAACTCTGTTTCAACTGATAAAGACAACATTCGAGATAATCGGGATCGAGATGCGACAGCAAGATATTTAGCACTGTGGGAAGGAAAAAATCAGATACATTCCGTAAAAGTGTGGCTCTTTTCTCAGTCCAGCGAATTGACAGATTAGCCATATAGTCAATGCTTTCCCTGAAACGTGCCATTAAATTGTACTCATACATTTTAAGAATAAAATATCCGTGTTTAAGATTCCAAAAAATTTCGCATAGAAAGCAAATAAGGTTCTTGCCGGCTGCTTGTAATGAGGCCTCTCTGACTATCGGAGGTTCGACACTTAAATTTTGTAGAGCATTTTTATGAAGTTTTAACTGAAAGCGAAGAGCATCAAAGCCTGTCAAAAATTCTCTGTAGTAATTACTGTCACACTCCTCATCGTCCGATTCCTCCTCCTCTTCGCTGCTGTCAGATTCTTGCATGTCTTCGTCATCGTTGTCAGATTCCTGCAGGTCCCGATCATCCTCGTCACTGCGCTCATCATTATCACCATGACCGTCTTCTTCGCTATCAACATTCTCTTCATCATCGGAGGCTCTATTCTCTATGAGCTCTTCGTAAGCGCCCTCATTCATTTCTTCGTCGCTTTCCTCCTCCCATACCTGCCAAGGCTTCCGTCTCATCTCCAGCACCTCATCACTGCTTGCACTATCATCATCGCTGCATGCACTGTCATCATCGCTGCTTGCACTGTCTTCATCACTGTCATCACCGCTTGTATCCCTCTCATAATGGTCGTGACTTTCCTCGCTTTCGGATCTTCGTCGTTCTTTGATATCTTCTGGAAGGTGATTATGAACGCCTTCTTTTAGGACTTCTAGGACGCTTGCAGCTTTTGTAATGACAGTAGCACCGCATCTAGCGCTGCGATAAAGAACGCATCGCCAATATACTTTGCCGTTATGGCTATCCCTTTTATTGTATGAGTAGCCGTTCAAATAAAGCGCTTTACTGGTAGAGCCCCGTTTTTCCATTGCGTTTCTCCAGGTCTGCTTTCGCTGATAGATACAGACAAACTGTCTTCCGTCTGTATATCTACAGAATAAATAGCAAACGACCCAGGGGCTGGTCCCTGTATCACTTAAGCAAAAACGGCAAGGCCGATCCGATAGTTGTAATCAGCGGTGGAAGGAAATTTCCACCTTCTTGGATCAGCAGATCTCTTTTATAATTCCAATTAACATTCTCTTCAGCGAACTTTCTTATGATGCACTTATATGTCTTGAGTTTTGACTTTTCATTTCCTGTCAGAGCAACATTTCCCTCTAGAAGGTTTTTACACAATTCACAAATTACATCAACCTCGGGTTTATCCAACTCCCTCAAGATAACTTGTCGAAGTTTAGGAGATGACTTTCGCAGCGCGCACAGAATATATGCATGCTCCTCGACATTACTCGTCATGGTAACTGAATGAGGGCATCGGTTGCAGTGCGCTGCATTATATATCGTCACGGTAACTGAATGAGGGCATCGGTTGCAGTGCGCTGCATTATATATAATTATACATTTTTTACGCAGCATTTACACACACACACAAACGCACCCGCCTGAAAACTCGCACAGCCAAGGTGCGGAGACAATAAGTCTAAACTCCAGCCGCACATAATAGCCCGACAAGAAATTCATTGTTTTTTTTGTTATGAATGTGTAAGGACAGTAATTTGTTTCCTTTTCTTTCATAAGATTTTCTTTCTCATTTTTCAATTTTCTCAATTTTCTGTTAAAACAGACAGGCGTTCAAGGAACAAAAAACGAAGACCAGTCATTTTCATTGGATTTTATTGCATTTATTGAGCTCTCATCAGTACAGAAGCATCACCCAACACTCTCTGCCAAAACATCACTGAAATAAACAGTTTTAGACTACTTATGGAGAAACCCGGCATCCTCTTTTGGCTCAGGTGGGCATCGATAGAGTCCGAACACTGGATCAACAAACGCGCTACCAGCGATTTTTTTGGTCCAAAGTCCATTTTGTCGACTGTTTCAGCGCTTAGTCCCTCTTTTTTCAACGACAAGGCCAACTCCTCGGCAACTCGTCCATAATACGCTGACACGAAAGGTTGATCATTTCGGATCTGTTCCACCGAAGTTGAGATCAAATCCCGAAGCCCCATGAAATTATCCCAAATTGCCTGGGTCAGATGTACTGAAAACCCTCCAGTAACCCGGGACACTTTAACAATTTTTAAACCACTTTCAAGCGATTTCTTTTCAAAGACTAGTCCCGAAGTCTCAACCTTCGTCTTGGATGGCACGTAAAACAATTTCTTCACCCCCCAGCAAACCTCATCAACCAGAAGCGCGCTCAACTCAACCACTGTTAAATTTACGAATGACCACAGATTACCCTCTACACTTAGGAACTGGCAGATGATATCACAATTCTCCAAAAGATCAATGCCCACTCGAATTTTTTTACTATCATTGAGCGTCAGCGGAATGTCCTTGAACCGCAACATCTGCGGCCTGTGCTTGAGTGATGGCGGGTCGACAATCATGTTCATGAAAGCGTCAACGTCTTCGCACTCTGAGATGGCCGCGGGGGCGGGCACCGACGCCACGACAGGTGCAGGGAGGGCAGGGGCCGCGACGGGACCCCCAGCAGTGGTGACAACGGGAGCCACGGCAGGCGCGGCACCCGCGACGGTAGCAGGGGCGGCACGGGCGGCGGCGGGGGCGGTGCGAGCTGGAGGCAGCGCAGGGGGGACAGGAGCGGGGGCTCGGACAGCTAGTCAAGTCGATCACCTCGGCGACAGAGGAGTCCGGCTCGTTCAGGAACTCCGCTAGACTCTCGCTGGTCAAAGGGGTTAAATACTCCATGTCCTGAGAATTCAGAACGGGAGACATCACCCCGTCAACGCAGTCGTCCAGGCTGACAGTCTGCGTATCCTGTAAAAATAGAAGAAAAACATGAGCAACAAATAAAACAGAAGAAACGGTCCAATGTCATCGTCCAGCCGACCAAACGCCCGCACACACACCGACACCTCCACGGAAGACTGGACTAAATTTGCGCGGCTGGGGAAGACTGGAGTAACTTTGAGCGGCCGGGGAAGACTGGACTAACTTTGAGCGGCCGGGGAAGACTGGACCAACTTTGAGCGGCCGAGGAAGACTGGACTAGCGCCTATGGTTTTCCTATGCTGATGGTCCAGTCTTTCCCGGCCGCTCAAAGTTAGTCCAGTCTTCCCCGGCCGCGCAAAGTTGGTCCAGTCTTTCCCGGCCGCTCAAAGTTACTCCAGTCTTCCTCAGCCGCGCAAATTTAGTCCAGTCTTCCGTGTAGGTGTCGCCACACACACACACACATACTCACACTGAGGCGAAGAGAGGGAAGCGAAAGTGACGAAAACGACACAACGGGGAGCAAGGTCACGCTCTCTCAGCGAGAGCGAGAGTGAGAGAGAAAGTACAGCGCGAACACTCACACACGCACGACACACACACACACGCACCACACACACACACCTGCGCAACAAGCACACGAAACGCCGCGCACATACTCAAAATTAGTAAATGACAATGACACTTACCGGGAAAAGATTTCTCGACACCGGGGTGCGGGTCTTGCGACTCTTCTTCAGGGAGAGGGCGCTGGGGGCCTTTGACTTGTAGGAGCTCATGGTGACGGGAGGACGGAGGGGTGAACGACGACGTGCACGGTGAGGAGGGTCTTCGTGGTGCCCAGAGCGCAGCGAAACACACTCTGGCAGAAGCGTAGAACGACTGTGCCGGACGCACCATCCCCGAGGCATTTTGAAGCTATGTGAAAGGGCAGCCAACCCCTTGCATCAAAATCAGGGATTCCCTAGATCCACGCCCGCGCGCACGAGTGAAGGGACGCGCACAAGACGGCAAAGCCCGTGCAGTACAGACAGCGCGGACGGGTTTCTGTAGAAAGCGCATAGCACTGCAGCTGAGTTTAGAGTCACGAAAATCATATTCGAGACCCCCGAGTCTTCGCACCGACAGGTCGCGCATGCTCTCGCAGAGCGCACCGCTGCGGCGCTCATTCCTTCAGGGACCTTCATTGCGCCTGCCCGCTCTTTTCATCGTGAATACAGACCCCTCAACAAAACCGGGAACTCATTGGCAAGCCATTTTTATTGACAGGCATAGACGTGGCGAATTTTTTGACAGTTATGGGATGGCTCCATTTGTACCCCACCACTTGATTTTTCTTAAAAGAATGTGTAAATCTTACAAGTATAATCATGTCGATCTGCAAGCTATTGACTCTTCAGTGTGCGGTCAATATTGTGTTATGTATCTCATTTTTAGAGCCCACGGGTTCTCAATGAATCATTTTGTTAAGCATAATTTTACTTTAGATTGTAAGAAAAACGATCAAACTGTCGATAAAATGTTTAAGAGGTACTCGAAAAATGTCTCCTTGTGTGAAGACTTCAATGTGAAAACTCAGTCTTGTTGTAGAAGAAGAAGGAAATAAAAAGATGTGTTTTATTTATTTTCTTTTATTTTTTATCCAAGAATAAAAAGTACATAAATACATGTTAAAACAATATTACTCGTTGGACGAAGGAGGCGTATAAACAGTTAACACAAGACCTTCCCACTCAACATTATTGAAGATGATACGCTTTACAACACCCCAATCAAGTTTGTCAAGCCCACACGCGATCCTAGGGATACTTAAATTTTTAACACCAAATATATGACATAACCTTGCAAGTTCCTTCAGACATCTCTCTACGTTCTCATATGTTGGCTTTTCCCAATAATGCTCCTTGGTGATCAGCGAAAAAATGTATTCCCTTGGAACATTCTCAAAGTAAGCTACACCGCCAACACCCCTATTTTGAGCCCTCAATGCATCAATACGGCCGTAGCGCTGTTTAAAACGACGAGCGATACCTGCTCCATGCCGCAGATCGGCCGACACACAATGAGCCTTAGAATAAGGGCTACTGAACAAATCACCGACCACCTCTGAATAAATAAGCGAATTATCCAAACCAAAACTCATAGATGCAACAGTAGTGTCACTCTCAGTGTTAGGGGAAATATAGCTAAGAGGTATGCGACGGGCAGAGGCAGGATTGCACAGCAAAGACTCCTCGACAGGAGCGGGCCGGGCGATGTCTAAACTGCAAGGTACAGGCTCTTCAACGGACAGGGGATGGACAGGACACGAACAGCGTGGCACAGAGTCAGCAGCGGGCACAGGTTCAGCAATAGGCGCAGACGCATCGTCTGCAGACTTCACTTCAAGCAGGGCGTCGAGGTTCTCCATGGCCTCTTGAACGTCCGGTCGCAGATACGGAGGAACCGCTCCGCGTGTGCCATACAAGACAGCTTTAAAAACGTCTTGCGCCGATGTCAGGACTTCAGGAGGGTCCATGTCAGCAGTATACACATAGGAAAGGTCCCAAATGTCGTCCACTAACGAAGCCGCATCTTCTCTCACCCACCATGGCAAGTTCTGACAGTTTTTCACCTTCAGCAATACGTGGGCACTGTATTTTATGACGGGATGGGCAACCCGACTGGGCTGCATGGCGATGCACAAAGACACAGGACACACAAACACTTGCGAACACAAGTACGGACGGGGCCTAGATGAGCCGGGGGAGCGCAGCAGCACACACTCTGGCAGAAGCGTAGAACGACTGTGCCGGACGCACCATCCCCGAGGCATTTTGTAGCAAAGTGAAAGGGCAGCCAACCCCTTCCATCATGACGGCAAAGCCCGTGCAGTACAGACAGCGCGGACGGGTTTCTGTAGAAAGCGCATTGCACTGCAGCAGAGTTTAGAGTCACGAAAATCATATTCGAGACCCCGAGTCTTCGCACCGACAGGTCGCGCATGCTCTCGCAGAGCGCACCGCTGCGGCGCTCATTCCTTCAGGGACCTTCATTTACACATTCAGCACCACAGTGGGACAGACAGTCCAAACGCGCGATGCAGACCCACCACTAAAATAGAAAACCAAACACTAATAAAACGATTCGCCGCGAACGGGAATCGAACCCGAGACACCGCGACGCGGGGAAAACAGACGACAATGGGACACAACGGCCGGCCCGGACAGCGACGACCGGGGCACGCCCACGAAAAGCACACCCCTTCACTCGCGGAGGCCGGCGCACCCCCACCACGCCCCGAGAGCCATGTCACGCGGGGCCCCCAGAGCCATGTCACGGAGGGCCCCACTTTTGTCACGGAGGGCCCCTCATACTACTCAGGTATTATATGTATTACCATGGAATACAAGAAATATAATTAATACAAGTAATACGAGTAATACAGAAGTATTATAGGTAATACAAATTAATACAAGGTAATACAGGTAATATAAATACAACAGTATTACAGAAGATTGTCAAGAATACAAATAATATAGAGTATTATAGATAATAAATGTATTATTAATGAATACAAGAGCATTACAGTGTATTACGGCCTACAACGGGGTACTCCCGTAACGTATAGAAGTATCATTACGTCAGATCTCCGTTTGAGAGGGTTGGACCCTCAGCATTCTTGCTCACTTAACCAGTTGCTGGGCATGACTCTCCTCAAAACTGATAAACAAACGAAAGTAGCAGCTGCAAGGTAGACCATGTAACCGTCCCGTGACACAATGGTGTGTTGCAGGAGGGCTTGGGGGCCTACCTTACAGGCTCTACTGGCCCGATGACGGACGGACGGTTGCAGCTTCGGAAAAGCGTATCAAATTTGAATATCAATTCAAATATCAAATGTAAATATCATAGTGGATAGTTGTGTTTGTCCTACCCGATAGAAGGAAGAGAGGCACCTAGCAATGTACAAAAACGCCAAAATTTCAGCTGCTTGCCTTTATTTTGAAAGAGACGATTAGCAGACAACAAAGCCACCCTTAGAGGGTCTCCTGGGTTTTAAAAAAAAGGGACAAGAAAAATATCTATTATTTATTATCAGATTCACGACACTCGAAAACGGCCAGGCCGAAGCTGCCCGAAGCGCCCCGACAAGTCCTGATCATCCGATCGTGGTAGCGGGAACTTTAAATTGGAGTTGAAGACACTACGCACCTTAGCTGCGTCGCGAACAGTTAATGAGTTATAAAGGTGAACGACATAATTTTTTGATTGAAATTCGTCAATTTCATGCAAAATATACTCCTTATTACAAGGTAACCTGTAATACACGGAATATAAATAATGTTAGTAATACGTGTAATAGAAGTGATACAAAGTAATACAAAAAATCCATGGTAATACAATATTACACGTGTAATACACAATATTACACGTGTAATACACAATAATACACGTAACACTGTAAATCAAATGGTGATACATCTCACCATCTGAGGGGTGAGACAAAACTGCCTCACCGAAAAAAGGTGATACTAAAGTGTATCACCGTAAAAAGGTCGTACACGAATGTATCACCGAAAAAAGGTCGTACTCAAATGTATCACCGAAAAAGAGTGATACTTCCTCAGGAAAACAAGGGCCCATCTCACTGGTGTCTGACCATTTTTCGGTGATACATTTGTGTACGACCTCTTTTTCGGTGATACATTCGTGTATGACTTTTTTCGGTGAGACTTTTTGTATCGCCGGAAATGGATGAGACGTCTCACCCTTTGAATTGCAGTGAATACACAATAATACACGTAATATATGGTAATACAGATTATACAGTTAATACAAGGTAATACACGGCCGGGTACGGAGTAATACACGAGTCGGCTACCCCTTGACTCGAGCCACACTATATTACGCGAAGATAAGTCGTGGATCTTCCTCTTGAAACTGACGTACATGGGAGGCGAAATTACGCCTTAAATTAACAATTTTTTTGTTTTGAGCCCCTATTTACCATACTTTTTGCGCCCCCTCCGCGCTCCTCCCTTCTTCCTTGGTCGCCTTTCCTGTCCTCTGGGTCCTCTGTGGGGATAGATATATTAAGCGTGAGAGTGCGTTAGGTTTAACAAGCTTTATTAAGTTACATGCCCTACTGGGCCCCGCCACCCCCGCACATCTCCCTCCTCCTCGGACTCCGACTCCCCTGCCGCTGTCAGGTTCCCCGGGTCCACCTCCTCCAGGTACCGCGCCGTCGCCTGCCGGTCCTCCCGCAGGGCCAGCCATCCTTGCGGCAGTTGCGGGAGCCTCGCCAAATTCTTCTGCAGCGTCGTCCTGAAGGTGTCGCAGGGCCTGCCCCGCTTTCGCACGATGAGGTCCATCCTCAGGCCGCATTGCAGCAGGTGGTCCATGGGCCAGCGGTGGACGTGCCCGGGGAACATCACCCTCTCCCTCCAGATGGCCCTCGTCACCGACGCCGTCCCGACCGGCCGCAGCACCACCCCCTGCCCAGGGTTGGCCGGAGCACGCGCCGTAGCACGCATCGCCTCGTGGATGACGTCCCCTTGCCTCCGAATGGTGTTCTGCTGCTGCCTGGTCGACGCCGTCGTCCCCAGCTCGTAGGCCATGGCTGGGAGCACGGTTGTCTAGTAGAGGTGGTGGATGACGGGGGCTGGCACCTGTGATTCCTCATGAAAGGCATCATGGCCGCCAAGTGCCGCTGCGCCCTCTGCACCCGGTGCCGCACCGACTCCTTGCGCCCCAGCCCGTTGGTAACCAGGGCCCCGAGGTAAACCAGCCGGTCAACCTCCGAGACCTCGTAGAGACCAAGCCGTATGCGCTGACCCCGGGCGACCGCGGGGGCGCGGGGCGTGCGGAGCATGTACTCCGTCTTGCGGTAGTTGACCTGCAGCCGCTGGAGCCGCGGGACAAGCTGCTCCATGAAGTCGACGAGGTCCTGAAACAGCACCGCGAGCACAAGCAGGTCGTCTGCGTAGGCGAGCACCGCTGGAACTAGGAACTCCCTCGAGTTGTCGATGCTAAACCTCGGTAGCGCCTGCATCGCCTCCAGGATTGCCGCATGCTGCACCAGGGTGAATAGCCACGGGAACAGCGGGCACCCTTGCCGCAGCCCCCGTCACCGCCGCTCCCCACCTGATCTGGGTCAGGTCAGGTCCCTCATAGCGAAGGCCCTGACTCGGTTGATCAGCAAGGGGTTAAGCTGATGCCGCTGCAGGATTGTCACAGTGCGCAGATTGGCGCGGGCCATCCTGCTGCCCGGAGTGAGCGGCGACCTTGCAACGCTGACAATGGCGGTGGCCGCCGTCCACAGTGCATTGGTGATCTCCCTCCACTCCAGCGGCCCGTTGTGATTGACCGCGCTCCTGATGTTGGTGAGCGCGGCGTCCAGGGCCTCCTGGTAGTCCTCGCAGACCATCAGGGACCGGTTGAGTAGATCGATGTCCCACGCCCTCCCCACCGGGGGGCGCCCACCGTCCTCCTGGGGGCGCGCTCTGCGGCGGTTAGGCCCCTCATGCTGTTCCCGCAACCGTGCAACAATCAACTTGTGGTCAGACCTGACCCCTTCCGGCCTAAGTCCTACCACCTTACGGACCATGCTGAAGTTGGAGACAACGTGGTCGATCTGCGACCTCGCCTGCCCGCTCTCCCTGGTGGACTCGCACCGCCTCGCGTACCGCTGCGTCGTGTGCACGGTGAGGCCGTGCTGGACCGCCATGGCCATCAGCGCGTCGCCGGCCGCGTTGGACTCCTCGTGCAACAACTTCGCCCCGACCACCTCGGCCGCCTCGCCACCCTCCAGCGCCAGCTGCAGCTGCTCGTTCCTGCCAATCTTTGCATTGAAATCCCCAAGCATCAGCGTCCACTGATGCCTTGGCATTGTCCCAGCGACCACAGTGGGCTAGAACACCCTTTTAGGCGCTCAAAACCTCTTTCTTAAACATCGTTTGAACGGGCCAACTTTATACTTATCCGATAGAAAATTTTCCGCAGATTTCAAATCTGGTCGTATTTTTGTTGTCAGCCAAAAACTACGACCACTTCAGGCCGTCCAAGTTGAAACTTGTCAAAATGTGTTATTTCAAGTAAAAAAATGCAACGAAATACCATAGCGATTTTGACGGCTTTGCATCTAGATTTTGAACGTCCGGTGGTTCCATATTAAAGAACAAGTATTCCCGTTTAAAATGATACCCGAGTTATCCTCCTGCGATAATTTCAAGGGTGTTGGTGTGCATATAATCGCTTTATTTGCATAATTTTTACTTTAAAAACTTGTTTGAGATCTACTGTAGAATCAAGCACTATCAAACAAGTTTCAGCGGTGGAAATTATCAACCTATATGTCAATTGAAAGTATCAACAGAGAAAACCTGCGCATATTTGCGCAAACACTAATACATAGCTGTGAAACATTATTGCTGAGCGAAGCGAAGCACCCTTTTTGGGATTTTGAATAGCCCAATTGTCCGACCCCCCCCCCCCCCCCCCGATACCTTTAGTTTACTAGAGGTATCTTCCTCTGTTTATTTTTACTATATTCATATGCGTATACATAGTCGAAGCACCATAGTCCAACCGCTATAGTCCAAACTCTATAGTCCATTCTCTATAGTCCCAGCTCAATCGTTTAAGCTTTATAGTCCAAGCTCCATAGTCCAACCTCTATAGTCCAACCTCTATAGTCCAAGCTCTATAGTCCAAGCTCTATAGTCCAAGCTCTATAGTCCAAGTTCTATAGTCCAAGCTCTATAGTCCAAGTTCTATAGTCCAAGCTCTATAGTCCAAACTCTACGGTCCAAGCTCTACAGTCCAAGCTCCATAGTCCAAACTCCATACTCTAAGCTCCATAGTCCATAGTGGTAGTACCACACGCCACGAGCCCGTTCCGTTAGGTTAGGATTGGTTGGACCTTTTGGTTTGAGAATAAAATCTGTCGAGAGTAGGGAAAGATCTGTCACGAGTAGAGTAAGATCTGTCACGAGCCCGTTAGGTTAGGTTAGGTTTGGTTAGGATTGGTTGGACCATTTAGTTTGAGAATAAAATCTGTCGAGAGTAGGGAAAGATCTGTCACGAGTAGAGTAAGATCTGTCAAGACCAGTTAGGTTAGGTTAGGATTGGTTGGACCATTTAGTTTGAGAATATAATCTGTTGAGAGTATGGAAAGATCTGTCACGAGTAGAGTAAGATCTGTCACGACCCGTTAGGTTAGGTTAGGATTGGTTGGACCATTTAGTTTGAGAATATAATCTGTTGAGAGTAGGGAAAGATCTGTCACGAGTAGAGTAACATCTGTCACGAAAGGTTAGTTTAGGTTACGTTAGGGTAGGTTTGGTTACGTTAGGTTAAGTTAGGTTACATTAGGGTAGGTTTGGTTAGGTTAGCTTAAGGTAGGTTAGGTTAGGTTCGCATAACATTCCGAGACACGAAGCTTCAAACATTCAGAAGGTTTACCATAAATGCAATTGGATCAACAAATAAAAGTAGCTCAGCATCGAGGCCGAAGGCCTTCCCCTGGCTAGTAAAATTATCAATTTACACGTTTTCGGTAGAAAATGCGTCCTTGCGAAGGAAGTTTCCGTGCAACCGTGTCTACATTACAACCGTCCCTTACCTTTTCACGTGCTTATGCGCAGGTACACCTCGGCTGTCATGATGTCCTGCCGGATAACACTATATGCCAGCAGGTCCGCGTTGGGGTGATGCCTCCTCACCAGGATGGCGAGCCCACGCGCCCCGCGGCGGGGCGTTCTCTCGCAGTACCACCTGTAGTGCTCGGTGTGGGTCTGCTGCTGCGGCATCCTGGTCTCCTGAAGCACAGCTAGAAGCACCCCCTCCGCGTGCAGGGCTGTGTCGATCGCCTCCCTCTTCCAGGGTAGCGCGCATCCTCGCACATTCCAGGTGGCAACGGACAGCCCGCCTCCCCTCGTCGCCCGCCGCCGCCCCTGGCCGCGCCCCCTCCTTCTCCTCCCGCGTCCTCCTGGACGGCCCTCCTCGCCGGACGTGGCGCCTGTCGGGGCCTCCGACGGCGTCCTGGTGGTCCTGGGGCTGTCGGTCCTGTTGTATTATTATCCCGATGTACTGGTTGGGTAGACTGTTCTGATTTGGTTCACTACACTGTCAGAAATTTTGTTGTTAATTAACAACAAATCTATTGCTAATTTTTTTTCTGACAACAGTTGTTTTTAAACGACAGCAGTCGTGTACGAACAGAGAATGTTGTAAATAAATGACAGTTGGGTCATTCTTAAACAACTTAATTGTTGGAAGACAACTTTTCCGTCGTTTCAGTTTTAAACAAAGATGTTGTAGGAAAACGACCATGTTGTTGACAGTTTTGTTGTTTTCGAACAATCGTTGCGGACAGTGTAGCTATCAGGATAATTTCTGGATTGATTGAGATTAATTACGACTGAGACTAGATGACTGGATAATGACTTAACTCTCCGACTGCTGGATACGGATAGAGGTTTTATTTCAGGCTCTTACATATTCTAATATTTCAGTCTTACCAACTTTTCATACTACAGTGTTACCAACTTCTACATCAGGTCCGCGGGGCTAGCGTCGCCGACCCGGTGCGCTGTGTCCTCATAGGGGAGACGGGTGGGGAGCCACCTGGCCCTGGCAGCCGTTGGATTCCGGCCGAGGGTTGAGGATCAGGCGCCGGGGAGTAGACCACAGGAGCGACCTTGTCCACCGCCGCGTAGAAGTCCTCCTCCATGGTCCCCGCGAAAACCGCCAGCCTGATGGCAGGAATTCCCTCGGGGATCGCCACGGCCGGCTTGTAGATCCGCTCCCGCCCGTCCGTGCTGAAGACCCGGATCCTCCTTACCAAGAGTTCAGCGAGCGGTTGCAGCGCCCACTCCGGGAAGGGCGCGTCCGGCTGCCGCAGCCACCTCACCCCCTCCTGGGCCCCCTCAGCCCCCGCGCCGTGGCGCGCCGCGTACTCCGCCAGCAGCTCCGCGTACCGCGCCAGGTCCCTCTCGATCACCCCGACCGTGCCTGACCACAGCCCTGCTGTGCGGTGCCTGGATGTCGTCTGGTCGTTAGGGCTGATTGCGCCGGCCGCCGCCTCCAGTACCGCGACCGGCCTTCGGTGCACCTGCCGGGTATTGACCACGCTGTCCTGTTGCCGGAACTCCGCCTGTCCGGGTAGCTCGCCCCCTGTGGCCTGGTCCTGCAATCCGCAACTCGGTTAGCCCCTCGTCCCCGCAGCAGCAGCCCCCGCCTCGCCGACAGCCCCACCCCACCGCCCACAACAACAGCGGCGACAACAACAACAACAAACAACATCATCATCACTGGTAGCGGTCCACCTGCCCCGCACCCTGCCCGCCGCCTCCTGGCCCCCTCGCCGGCGCGGCGCCGTGCCTCTCGCCGTCCTCTTTACCATGCTGCCGTTGCCCGGTTGCACTCCTCAAGCTGACCAGTGATATCAGCGTCCGCGTCCTCCGTGCGGTCGTCCGAGTCCGCCGTCTGCCCTCGCCGCCACCTGGCAGCGCCCTCCACGCCGATGGGAGGGGGGGGGGAGGGGGGGAAGTCCTCCTACTTGGCTCGTGAGTAGTTCGTCGCCGCCCCGGTCTGTCGCTGTTGTCGCCGCCTCCTTGCCGCCCGGTCTTCTGTCCCGCTCGCTCCATTCCTCCGCCGTCCTCTCCAGTGTTGACAGCAATGACCGACCGCTCCGTCCGCAGTCTGGGATGAGCTGCTCGCCGCCTTGTCGTCCTGTGACACCTCCCTCCTTGGATCGTCCGTTCACCAGTGCCCCGGGGCGTGGAGGGCGCCGCTCCACTCTTGGACCCCGTCCGCCTCCTGCTCCGCAGCCTCCAGGGGGACTCCCTCTGGGTCCTTCCCTTTTCACGTGGCTGCTGCAGAATCGCGCCTACCTGGGTGAGTGCCGCCGCGCCGTTCGCGTTGCTGACCGTTGTTATTGCTGACCGGCTTGTTTGTCAACAGCCTCCGCTTCCCCGCAGGCCGCCTTGCAGGAGTGGGCGACGGGGCGCCTCGGCAGTGCTGCGGCCTCCCTCCCGTCCGGGTCCCCGGGCCGCCAGGACGAGCCGCTGGATCTCTCCATGCCCGATGTCCTCGCCCCCGCCTAGGACTCCCGGGTCTTCCGGCCCACAGGCGCCCTCCCCCATCCGCTCCCCGCGAGAAGGGCGCTCGCCCTCTCACTCCTGGTGGATGTCCACCAGGAACTGGTCTGATTCTGATTGCTCCGAGTTCGACCCGGAATCCCCCTGCCACTGCTTCCGCGTGACGGTGGTACCTGATGCCCGCGCCGTGGCCCACGCTGAGATGGAACAGGAGGTCCGTGAGGCCCTCCTTTCTGCGCATCTATCCTCTATGTTACCTGAATAAACTCCTTAGCTGTTACCGTGTCGCCTTCCTTACTGCCCCCGCCTCGGCTCGCTGTCCTGCCCGTCGCTCCCCTTGCCTCCACTGGTCCTGCCTCGTCCTCCTTTGGTCCTGCCTGCCGTCCGCCTCCTCCCCCGTTCACTCACCGCCCCACCAAAGCCATGCAAAGGAGATAGGCATTATTCATAGCACGCCAACAGCTATTGCCTGCGCATTCGCGTACGGCGCTTAGCAGGGTAGCAGGCATATTACAAGCGGTTTAATTGAAGCATAAAGCCACACCATGCACATGCCGCCCCCTCCCAAGAGGGATCGCGTGGAGATTCCGCCACGACACCGATGGGCTACCCCCTCCTTTGCCGCCCCTCCCCAAATTGAAGCTAAAGGTGGGTAGATCATAAATTTTAACCCTCAGGTCCATGGCAACACCACGACCTTCACAATTTTCAAATTACCTCTCAAAAAAGCCCAAAATTACCACGTTTCACGGTAAACCCCACCCCCCCCCCCCCAAAAAAAAAGAATGTCATGTACAATTACAAGGTTGTTTTAGCATTAAGTTTATTTTCCCTGTGGTAAATCTATTAGCCTCAGTAAGTGTCATGAGAAAACAAGTATCTGCTTGCATTATGTCGTCTGCCTCAGAACACTGCTAAAACAAAAGTGTAGTTCTACGCTTTATTCAAGCATACAACTACGCTTGAAGACTCTGCGCCCTTTTTGAAGCGTAGAACTACGCTTCAAGGAAATTCCCCCATGCATTTAGATAGCAGGAAAGTAGCGCATAAGCTCTTGTATGCCTCAAGAAGAGCGTACAAACTGTACGCTTCACGAAGGGCGTAATACTACGCCTTAGTTTTACCAGTGAACATAACCTCAATAAATTTGAATCTATTTGTTCTGCTTCTGAGACACAGTTTCCGTTACAATCCTCGCTGTCCAATATAGAGGTCTCATATGGTTACTGCAAACCTATATTCTCCCCAAGTTTGAGTATTACATAGCAATATTGCCGATCAAGCGAGATAAATAATGCACAGCCTGCCTTGACCCTTAAACAAAAACAAAACATGGGGAAGAGAGCAGGCCTGTGTCTACTCACACGAAACGTTATTTGCACTTACTCAGCCCGCACTGTTTGGTTCCGGTTTGTTTATTTTTCAGGGTTAGGGAGGATTTGTCGGTGTCGCCTAATATTGTTCGTGTTATAACATGGACACTATCCCCTGGAATTCAGTCCAATGGTTTGAACGAGTGCCCACTCTGCTTGTCAATCTTAAACACTTTCAAGATCTTCCAAAGTTCGAGCATTAAAGATGAGAAGATTGGTTTTAGAAAGCGGTTTCTTTAAAGTATGATGCCTTGCATATCTGTGTTTGGAATGTCTGGAATACTCTTTTTCTGTGTGCGCTCGTTTGTAATGTTTTTGATCTTCCTCGTTTTTAGATTCGTATCGATGAGGAGGCAGTGCCCTCAACAAAAGCTGAAGATATTTTGAAATTTGTGCAAAGCTACTTCTCAATTCGCATTCTTAACGGCAAAAAGAAGGTGTTACCACAAATCACAGTTCAAAAGTTCTTTCCATCTCCTTCAACCAATCAGCCGTATGGCTTGAATTGTATGAACACTCTTTCTGTGAAAGAAACAAAAGCATTCCTGACTTCAGCTACATGCGTTGACACTTTTCTTAATCAAAACACTTGTTGGTGAGCATTAATTTTTTCTTAAGTGCACTCAAGTCTCTAAATGTGTATTATAAGCTTTCCTTGAGGCAGGTATTGTGTTCCAGTAATTTGCTATCACCAAGTTTCTTTTTCAGTTCTGAGGCACTAAGTAAGTCAATCGACGTCCTCCAAAAACACTACTGGGAAGAAACCGGAAGAAATCCATCGGTCCTGTATGCTGCTGGAATTCCTTTGAAGACTGTGAGATATGATATTTATCCTGGATTCAGCTTTTCTACTCTGGGCACACGCCTTGATTGGAATCCAAAGATAATCCCTGGCATTTCATACCCATTTCTATACGTGGGCAAGACACACAGCTCACTTCCTTGGTAAAACTGGTAAAACTTAATTTGAGTACGCTCTTTGATGCAGATATTGTATTTTTACAGAATTATTTAACTATTTGATTTTTGAGCTCTGCGTATCTTGAGAATTCTTTACTTTTATCAAAGTCATAACATTTTTTTAATATCTTTATTCTTTTTAATTTGGGAAGTAACTATGTTTCAGCTACATTAAAGACACCTGAGGAAACTGCCCGGCTAGAACTAGAGCATGTGCCTGCTGGGCGTATGAGAGCATCAAGCAAGGTCAGCTGCTATAACAAAGTTCTGTATATTTGCACGCTTCATTTACACCTTTTTAACTAGTTTGCTTCCACAGTTTCATGAAGAGCACCTGAAGCAAGAGGCAAATAAGGTGCTGGCAGTCATTGAAACCCCAGAGTGTGTCAGACATTTGACGATGGTGGCAAGGGGGGAGATTCAGAGGGATGAGACGATGATGCGTGGTGGAGGGCTTGGGCCATTTATTTTATTTAAGGACTTGGTAAGCTGCTTTAGTTGTTACCTTATTATATAGCAATGTAAATAGATTATCAACAAACAACACTGTTGGACCATCTTGAAAAGTACGAAGTAGGTCCCAATATGAAATACCAAGTGCTGCTGCCTGAGGTAATTGTTTGTTCCTCAAAACCACACTGGCTGCTTGATGCTTAAGTACTGACCATCGTTTTCTTATCTTGTCAGGCTGTCATCTTCTCCCTTTTGAAGATACATTATTGCTCTTGGCAGGAGGCTAAATCTTCATTTGCCGAGTACTCAGCAATAGTGGAACCCTCCTTACCAAATGAGCCACCATTGTAATCTGACAACCATTTTGAACTTGATGGTAAAGATGCAATGTTTTTTGAACTTTTTATTTGTGTTTGCTCTTGCTGTCTGTTGTTGAAAGGGCAATAGAGAAACCCCCCCATGGGAACACCCACGTTCAATCCACGTAGAATCCACGTGGATCCAGGTGGATTAGGTGGATGAACTTTTTCGACCTAAAATCCACGTGGAGTCATCGCCGATTTTGCGGCGACACAGAGCGTCAAGAGTTCGACATCGATTCCACGTCGATTTTGCAGCGAAAAAATGCTGCTCTAATTCGAGGTTGATGCCACGTTGATTTTGCAGCGAAGTAAGTGCTGACACAGATCGACGTTGATTCTACGTCGACTCTTTGCGGATTGAATATTCTATGTTTTTTGAGCTACGAAAACGAATAAGATAGGTAAAATCTGTGTACATGCCATACACCACTGCCAAGTCAGAAATATACCCCAGCTTGAGAAATAAAAACGTTTTGAAAGTTGTACAAATCTCGCGTCAACCGAGGTGCGCGGACAGCACGAGGCACATCGCCCATCGTTGTGTCATCTCTCAGTTGTCTCCGTGGCGCAAATGGAAGCGTTGCGGTGCCGTAAGGAAGAAGTCCCGGGTTCAAATCCCGTGAGTGACCTCCACTTCCACCACAATGAACAATATGAGGCAATAAGATGAGAATTAATACCATCATATAGACAGAGGCAAGGACATTTTTTTGGAAAAAAGTGAAAATAACATAAAAATATTGTTTGGTGGACTAGGTTCCTACATCCACGTCTCATCCCCGTCGCCTCGAGCGTCACTTAAGGCTCGATGTCGACTCGATTATGCACGTCGATTCAACGTTGGTGGTCAACATCCCCTCAACGTTGCATCCACGCTCATGTTCCTATGGGGCCTTGCTTACCAAATGAACAAGCATTGTAATCTGACAACCATTCTTCTACATGGTGTAATTTTTTGTTTTTTTTTTTGTATTTGTTTTATTTGTCTTTGCTCTTGCAGTCTGTTCGAACCCCTGCTTACGAAATGAGCCAACCACTGTAATTTGATTACCATTCCTCTAATTGGTAAAGTTGCAGATGTTTTTTATATTTTTTTAAAATTTGTCTTTGCTCTCGCCGTCTGTTGTTGAAAAGCAGGGCAGTAGGTGTGAAAACAAGAACAAAAGTTTTCACATAATATTATGCTATAAGTGTCTTTTATTTTGAAAATAAACGTTTTATGCAACTTACATGCTTAAGTTATTAAACCATAAATTCATCCACCTTCAAAAAGAACTAACAAAATAGACCTTTCTCTATGAAATTCAAAAAACAACTCTTGACAAGCAAGTGTGGCTCATTCACATGAAGAGATCCATTTAGTCAAGTTAAATAAAACAATCAACATCACCAAAAATTACAAGGAAAGAGAACAGATTTAGCAGATATTCTTTTACATGTTATCTAAGGCAGTAAGTAAAGGAGATGTTGGATAGTAAAACGTCACCTCCTAGAGCAGGGTCAAGCTTTGCAGACATGCAGATGGAAAATGTGCCACTAAAGATAGGCTTCTGGAGGATACCAAACACAGAAGGCATCATGAAGTTTGAAGCAGATGTCTAAGCATTTCAAAACTCCATCAATTTTGTATAAAATATTATCACATGCCACAGATAGGAAGCAATGTAACTTGTTCGTGTTACCAGAAACTAATATTCAGAATGCCCGAGTTTATTTTTAATTAGAGTAGCCAACTCATACAAGAGGGCGGTAGAGAGGGTGTGAGAGTTATTATAGTAGGGCGCCATGCAGCAGAAGCTGCCCTCAAGCAAACTAAAGAATTATACTTTAATGTGGTGACCTCAGTGTGGTAGGCTTAGGGAGTACTTAACAAACATTAACAGACATGCCATATAATTCAATATTGAACTGATCAATAAATTGCAGATCATAACACAAATCACAAATACAATATATAGTGTAGTGCGTTGCCCTGGGTTGTCTTGAAAAGATTTAATGAGAAAAAGAGAGAAACTTAACAAAAACCCAGGCCAACACATACACTAGGAGTGGGAGTAGGCTCCGTCCAACGCCTACTCCAGTGGCTGCCATCCTAACTAAGACTTTACTAAGCTAAAACCCAACATTTTATATATTGCGATCTTTCAAATATTTTACGGTAAACTACTAAAGAAAAGAAAACGCGACTATAGGAACGATTAAGAATTTAGAAGAAAATGTGGGTTTACTCAAGCTGATGTTACCATAATCTTAATGCAAGCCCCCTATTCGACACTAAACCGTGGCTGAGAAGTCCAGCGGTGACACAAAACATAGAACATACATAGATACCTAATACCAAAACACAAATAGAATGAATGACTAGACTGATGAACTATGTACAATATGAAATATTTACAATATATACACAAACTGACCTCTAACAGTAATTACACAGGACCAGCCTGGTAATACTCAAAGTTAATCGGGGACTCTTATATCGATCAATGCCTACTTGGTGACCCAGCGGCTAAACTCAAACCTAGCACAAAGTGCATCACAAAACTGGGCTGACCAAGTAGCATATAAACATAAACCTAGAAGGCACAGTAATAATTTGTAGCTCTTAAAAGGTAACGATAATTAATACAGACTCAACTGTACCAACAGAGCTTTAAACAAATTATAAGAAAACACAAGACATAATCGAGGAATTCGTTTAGAAGTAAGGAGGAGTCTAACAAACTTTAAAATAACTGAACCTTGGGGAGAACACGCTAGATGAATTGAGGTTGCATAAACAACAACTAAGAAAAAACAGTATTAAATTATAACATGGAGACCGATGTACAATTTGAGACTACACTGTTTTGGATAGCTTGATGCATAAACTTCAGTCCTCGAGAATTAGGATGAACAAAATCAGGACGAGTGTTAACCCAAGGACAGTACAAATTAGTGGCGATGGTACTACCACAAACAAAAATAGACTCGAAAGAGAGTACAGTGACATTAGCCTTACATTTGAGATTACAAATAAAGAAATTGAATCGTTTGAGATCTGCCTCGTGCACCAACCGTTTACGAGTATTAGCCACAGGTAACAAAGGGCAAACATAAAGAGCAACACCCCGTCTCAAAAGGTGACGGACTAGAGAGACATAATCTTGCCAAACAATATCGATCTGATGTGGGGACAGTAAGTCATTGATACCCACAAGAAGAACCGCGCAACTTGGAAGATTTTCACAGCTCTTTACCAAGTGCTTGATTTCGTGTACACGCGCCCCTCGCACACACAGGGTGTGGCTGAGGGGGTGATAACTTTCGGTATACATTGCTAATAGTCTGGCAAAGATACTGTCACCAATGAGAAGGGCCATGATCGGTACAACCAAAACATGGACACGGATAAAAATAAACGGGGTTGCTCGCGGATAAAACTGAACGGAGGTAACACGCGGAAAAAGAACTTTGTCACTGACTAGCACAACAACACCTTACTTCGAGTCCATGGTCGGAGAGGAGGGCTTCGTCGTCCAGGCGCGATCACTCCATGCGACGAGCGAACTCAGTCACATGAAGGGCCGGGTGACAGTGGCGGACTCGGAGCGCCGGTTCCGGATTGCATCCCGGGAGGATCTCAGCGCGCCTAGCCTGCCATTATCGCAGGTCTAGCGACGTGAGAACGAAGAAACCTGTTACAGAACAGTCGCGATCACACACAAGCGAAATCGACCATGGAGGGGCCCTAACCCTACCGACTCACAACACCTAATATTTACGTAAAGCCTGCGGGGGAAGAAGCGAAATAATTACGTAGGAAGCAAGAGCAAAGCTTGGAGAACGCGGATGGCTAAGAGGACTTACCGATTCGCGATGGATGGAAGGGATTTAGAATGGATGATGATGATGGCAACGCGTGGCGAGACGGCTATCGTAGCTGGGATCCCGAGATGCAATGGCCAGACGGATGCCTCCGCTCCGCTCCTCGGGGCGGAACAGTGGCACCCTCTAGCGGTCGGGTTCGGAACCCTTATGAAAATTACGCGGACGCCGCTCGCCGAGCCGGTGGCGGGAACAATTTGAATGGGCAGGGGGAAAGGAAACGAGGAAAACAAAAGGATAGAGAAACGAGACGGACAGGAAAACAATAAGATAGAAGAAAGTAAAACAAAAGGCAGAAAGGAAAAAAATCAAGAAAAAAAGTAACGGGACCGTTACAGCAACACGTAGGACCTTGTGCGGCCTTGCAGTATGATAGAGGGGCGTAGTGGAGCTTCTTTCTTAGCTTGTCGTTAGAGTTGTCTTTCCATAAGAAGTTCTACATAAACAGTACCCTGAATGGAAAAGAAAGGTGTCATTTACCACAGTGTACTGGTATTTTGACAAAGTCTACCAACAATATTTCATTTACGTCTGAACATGTGGTGCACCTTGTAACTAGCTGTGACTTCAGATATTACCATAATTTTTCCAAGCAGAAAGATGGTGTTTACCCATGGTTTGTGTGTGTTCCCATTTCAATTGCAAGCAGTTGGAGATTAAAGAGTAAATTTGGAAAATAATGCAATGTATCAACTCTTCCAAAAGGCACTTTTCTGCTCGCAATGTGAAAGGACAGACACAGATGTTTCCCTTAACATCATGTAATCTTTCTGACTTGTAAACTTACTTTCATGAAGGTGTTGATCCTCGGCCAAGTCTATTGATTCTTCTTTGAAAATAGCTCCTTGCCATCTGGGTCATTAAATTTTTACTATGTAGCTTATGTTTCTAGTTATAGTTTAAGACTTTTGCCACTCACTGCTGCGTCTTGTGGTAGGATCTTTCTCATGTAGCGCTTGTTTCAGTGCTAACCTTTTCTGGGTTTTGAAAACCGTCTCTGCTTTCAGGTTATATCATGACGCGCGTTATTGTCGAGAAAGGGAAACGAGATGGCACTTTCTATTTCCATGGCCCCGACGGCTTCTCGTATCATTTCAATACATTTATGAGTGGAGGCCGCGCTTCGTTGAGGTGTATTTATTATAACACCAGGAGGCGCTGCATGGGACGTGCATCATGCACTAGAAATGGGTCCGTGTTTCACGAAGGAGTTGTCCACCTTCACAGATGCTTCAGGAACAACTACTTCGTTGTAGGGCGTCGCTTTCGTTCAGCAGTTATGAATGAATGCAAACGCCCAGAATCTGCTACGCTGTCTCTGAATAGGATATACCACAACATTCGGAGAGGAATGCGGCATGTAGTTTGTGGCATGATCTGTCTGTTTATTGTGTTGCAATTGTTACCTTATCTATTTTTTATTCATGCAGGGTGCATCCTGTAGCTGCTGCTCATTGGCACTTTGTCAAACTGAGACCATCTATGCAAAGAGCCAGGGCATCGACACTCCCACCCATACCCCACACCCTTAGTGAGCTTGCTACTGTTCTAGAGGATCAACATTATTCCTTTTTTACAAAGACGCTTGATGGTGAAGATTTCATCTTCTTGGGAAAGTTTGGACAGACAAGGGACCGGACCAGGGTGTTGATTTTTATGTCGAGGCGACTAATGACTTACATGAGTCGCATGAAAGAAGTCATGAGCGACGCTACATTTTCAAGTGTTCCAGCAGCGTTGGAATGTGCCCAAGTGTGGACAATCCTTGCCCTACGTCGAAATCATGTGAGTATATTTATAATTTGATAAACAAATTTTTATCTCTCCCGCTGTTTCCTCCATTGGTGATAAAATCTCTCTCTATTGCAGATTGTTCCTTTGGTTAGAGTGCTAATGCAGAGCAAACTCCAAGCATGCTACACTGTAGCATGGGAGGCTCTGAAAACAGCAATGCACTCGTTGAAAAAACACCGCCCTGGCGCGTGCACACGCCTTCAGTGCGTTGGCACAACTGCGCGGCCTGCGTGACGGGTTGCCTGACTCACCGGCGCGAGGCGCTGTCAAGGCGAGACGCCCGAATGCACCACTGCCTTTGCGTCGTTCGCATGGGCGCGGGCGTTGCCGCAGCGGTCTGAAAGTTAAGGGGCTTGCAGGGAAGGGTTGTGCCGAGATGGGTCACTTGGAGTTTGGCCGCTACCCCACCTGAGGTCAGCGTTGACAAGGGATGAACTTAGGGGCTGTTTTCGCTGGTTTCGACAGTTTTGTCGTCCTGGGGGGTGAACGATGCACCGGATCGATCAAAAATTTCAGGAATGGTTCAGCCGTGTCTTTTCAACCGAGACCACCCTTGAGCGCCTTTCCTTCCCCTCCCGGGCGAGCAGATGGCGAAAGGGGGTGGCCACCCCTATAACGGTGGATGAAAATTTCCGGCACCTGATTTTTTGACGGGGATGGGTTCGTGCCCACCCAAGGTGAGTCCCAATGAAAACCAGCGCCAAAATTCAACCTCTTTGGGAATCAAACGACACAAATTCAAAAAGAGGTGGGTCCTCCGAGGGGTTGGTACGGCTCGGGGTGGTCGGAATCGAAAAAAAAAAAAACTTGCACCGTGTACAGGAGAGGCCACTGAATCGTTTGCTGCCGGTTTTAAACATTTTTGAAAACAACCCCCTCGAGGGGGTGGGGGTGACTGTGGAAAGGGGTGGGTTTGTCCGATTGCGATTCCGCTTGCACGGTTGTGAAGGGGAGACTCATTTGAGTCGGTACACGACACATTTCACGTTTCCGATCATTAAAAGTCAAAAATTTCGCCACGTTTCTCTCAATTTTTACACCCTTAAGCAATGAAGGGGTTGCACAGGCCGTTGAGGGGGACGCACGGACTGCACACTTAGTAGGGCTCAAGAAGAGCAACGGGGGTACCTACCTGCCAAATTTCAGCATCCTAGCTCGAAAACCATAGAAACAGCGCCGTGGGCTAAAAAGGGGCCGCTAATTTTGAACGGCAGTGTAATTTGGACTAGAAAATGAGAAAGAAGACGACAATGAAATCGACATGCAAGTTAGTGAATTGTACATTATAACAAACAATAAAGTACACGTACCTTTCTTGAAAAGTCAATGAATTTTCTTTGCAAAGTCTTCTTTGCCCCCATCCTCCTGAGAGCAGCCTCATCTTTGCTGGCCCCCGCAGCCATCAAGCGGCCTTCAAAAGCGCCTGAAATATAAAAAAAAAATGAAATCCACCCGCTGTATTTATTAATAGTAAGGACACTAGTGTTTCAACGTACCCATGATGGCCCCGACTTTGCTTGGTGTAGCTGCCTTGACAGATGCAGATGAGTCGTTGGTGTGGCCACTTAGGCGTCTCACAAGCATTTCCTCAGAAACCCATCAATAAACTTGTTATCGTTTTGTGCTGTTCGTAGTTTCTTTTTCCAAAACATTGCATTTATTGATATACTCTCACTCAGTAGGACCTGATGTACAAAATAAATCCATTTTATTAATTAAACTAGTAAATATTTCACTGGTACTTTCACAAATAAGCGTAAGTCCCCAGAGCTAAAGGTGCTACCATAATGACGTCAACAACTCATCGCTCATTAACTTGTGTTTTCATTGGTAGGGATGTAAGCCATATGGTTACTCTCTGTAGTCAAAATGTGACATAGTCTGTAGATAACAGTATTTCTCATGCTCTAGGACTATTTTCAGTATTTTCATCCCCACACATATGATTACATAACAAAAATAAATTTGCCTGACGTAACTTATTCAAATTAACAATTTTATTTTGGTATATTATATGGTGATGAACAGACTAAAGTTAGTCTAAAAGCATAAGAAATAATGTTGCCTAATACAGAGACTAACCATATGTCTTACAAGTCCCTAGCAATAAAACAGTTAAAACACAAGTTTATGACTTTGATAGGTCATTGAGGAGCACCTCAGTGTCAAGCAGTTATCTCAAGCGGATGTAAAATTTGGTACCTAAGCAAAGCAAATAACTATGCAGCGAATTTAGCCTAAACAATCACTGGCTTGACCAAAGTGGCTTTGGTCAACAGGATTCACATCCTTGTAAAAAGGATTGGTTACAGTTCGAAACTTACTTGGCCATCCTCTTCTGGCAATCTTTCAGTGCCAATAATGTCATTGCACACTCTTGTAGCAATTTCCTTCATTTCAGGGTCCAGTTTTTCTAGCTCTCTCTTCTTGGACTTCTTTGAAGAGGACTGCGACATTGGATTTAATTTTATGTTAAGACAGTTGCAAACAAACAGTTTATGGTTTCTAAACAAAACAAACAACTTCATCATGAATAAAAGGCTCTTACAAAAATGGAATTTTACTCACAGATTTGCTGTTGGTCTCAGCAGCTGGAGATGAGGCAGGTGAGGCTGAGTTACATCTCTTGACGTTGGGCCTAGCAGGTGGAGATAAGGTAGATTTAGTGGTAGTATCATGATCTTCAGCAGCTCCGGGTGATGGCGAGTTAGATGATTTAGCAACAGCAAAAGTCTTGGCTCGCTTGACGTCAAGAGGAGCTGCAAAAGAAGAAATTAAACGAAAAGTTAACTTGGTAAACAATTCATCAACAAGAGAAATGAAAATTAAGACATTAAATTCCAGCATTAATTACAAAGATGTTGATAAAATGATGATACCAGTTGTAACAATGAATTCATGTCAACTAACTACCCTCTACATGAAATTAAACGAGTAAGTGAGATATCTTGATCCAGAGTGAACCTAAACAGTGAAAGCTATCCCATAAAAATGAAAGGAATGTAAAGGAACCTGTTTTCTTCAGCTGGGGTTGAAGCTGGACATTTTTTTTCAGCTATTTCTTTTATTTTATGTTGAGCACGAACTTTGAACTGGTCAAATTCCTCTTGAATTTCTTCTTTGAGATTTATGCTCTCTTCAAGTTCTTCTTGAAATTTCTTTCTAAGCTTGTCTGCAACACTAATAGCTGCAGCACAGGACGAGTGAAGTCGGGTCAAGTCTTCATGATCTGCATTTAATTTTTAATATTTTTTTTTTAGATTTCTTAACTCTCTATCAAGCTCAACATACTTCGCAGATAAATCATCAGAATCTGAATCAGATGCAGCAGTCGTTGTATTCAGGCTATCTTCATCAGAGAAGTCTTCAAATTTCTTGTGCAGTGTTCTAGCATGAGGTCGCTCTTTGGTCGAAAAGTCAACTGCAGCTTCAGGTTGCTCTGCAGTCGAAGTGCCCACTGAAGATTCAGGTGGTTGTTGTTTGTTAGGGCAGGGGTCTCCAACTCGTTGGCCCGCCGTTGGCCCGCGCCCGCTGTGGCCCGCCCGGTCCGACGGGAGCGAGAGAGAGAGTCAGTGGGTAGCGGGGTGGGGGTACTGGCGGGCGGAGTGGGGGACGGCTGGACAGCAGAAACGCGCTTCGAGATCGGGAGTGGGGGAAGAGCGGCGGCTAGCTGAGGCAGCAGTAGCGCTAGCGCTGGCCCGGGCTCGGGCCCGCGGGCCCAGCCGGGCCACATGGCCCGCCGGGCCTGAGTTGGAGACCCCTGTTCCGCGTGCAGGGCTGTGTCGATCGCCTCCCTCTTCCAGGGCAGCGCGTATCCTCGCACATTCCAGGTGGCGACGGACAGCAGGTGCCCGTGGGGCTGCGGGGGCGCCAGCAGCCCGCCTCCCCTCGTCGCCCGCCACCGCCCCTGGCCGCGCCCCCTCCCCTCCTCCCGCGTCCTCCTGGAGTGCAAATGTAAAAGGCACTTAAAATTTTGTGTTTGAGCTTTAGTTCATCTAAAAGTAGCGTTGAAACGAGGGGGTTGCAATTCTGGAGTGTTCCAAAACCATTACTTTGCAGCCCTTCTTTTGCGGTTAGTTTTCTTCATAACTTCTTATTTTTTATGGGCGATAGTACATTTAGAAAAAGCTTTCATTATGTAAGCAGAAAATGCCATATGCTTTCGGATGCTGACGTAGGGACTCCACTAAAATTAGGGAATGAGTCCTAATGGTTAGGCGGTCGGTGATTTTTTATAAATATGGCCGTTTGGGTGGGGTGGAAAAATTCTTTAAGGCAGCAAATAGTATTTTCTGAGCACGTATGGACGTTTTTGTTTTAAATCAGTCCCTTTTTTTTTTTTTTTTTTTTTTTTTTTTGAAAAAAAAAATATTTGAGGCAAAATATTGTTAAGTTAGACATAAAATATTTTTTTTCTTCAAAAGGGAGTTTGATATCGAAAAACCCTTCCACATGTGCTCAGAAAATACCATTAACTACCTTCAGGATAATTTTTTACCAGAATCAATTGGCCCGACTTCTCTGAAACTTACACACCGCAAAACTATTTGGATGTTATTTGCTAACTTTAGAGCAGTCTCTACCCTAGCAACCGAAAGGATATGATATGCTTTGCTAATAGTAAAAGTCAGCTTTTTTTTTTTTTAAGTATAATCAACCCTGATTATGTCATGCGTGAGAAATAAATCGTTTGGGAGGAAAATAACTGCACAACAAGGGCTAAAAACTAATGGGTTGAGAACACTCCAGAGTTGCAACACCACTTAACTTTGGTCTTGTTTTCAGAGTTCCTCTTCCTCTCCTTGATCCTTATTTGCGGCGCAAACCTGGAACAGACAAGGAAATTGATAACGGACACTCAAGAAAAGAAAAGTCTACCATTAAACAGACGTCTGAAGGGCAGTCCAAGGCCAAGTCTGCTAAGAAACCGGAGTCTGAAAAGAAGGCCAAAGACGACCCCGCCAAGGTAGTTAAGTCAGCCGCTCAACATTCAAGAGGACGATTTGCCTCCACTTCTGAGTCAGGATCCAGTTCCTCTTCGGACTCATCTGGAAACAATAGCGATGAGTCGCGCTCATCACAAGGTAAGTTTATAAAGAGCGAATCTTCCAGTGAAGGCGTAGATGACCCGCACATAGACATAGATGACCTAAGTAGCGATTTCGAAGATTCAAAAAGAACAAAACAATCCAATAAGAAAGGAAAAACTCTTCGACTTGCAACTAAGAGCTATGATACCCATGAATTTAATTTGTCGATTCCAAATAAAAAGTGGAAAAAATGCTGGAGGAAATCTGGGAATGGAGAACCCAAGTTTCAGCATGAAAGGTATCGGCAGATCCTTAGAAATAATTTCCACAGTAAAGACACTGAAGGTCACGAGTTGAAGTTTAAATTAACTGCACGTAGAAGAACCAGCGAAGCCCGCGGTACCACAATGGATGGCTATGCCTATTGCAGATTTGGAGAGTGCAAGTGGTTCAAGTTTCTTGTTAACGTTGAATCGACAAAAGTAGCGCCCTCTATTGAAGTATATTCCAGTGGTAAAACTAACCACCCTGCTGGCAAGTTAGTAACGGGCCAACTTAGGGGGCTGGATAGAATTGATGAACGTAAAATAATCATGAAGACTAAAAGCTTTAAGTACCAGTACGATCAGATCGAGAAGTTATCAGAGTCTGATATTCTGCAAGGCAATTTAAGATCTGTCAAATCGGACGGAGTAATTCAAAACGTCAGGAGTGAAGGTCTGTCTGAACAAGATTTGGATCGGGATGACGTTGTAGACGTAATGCTTCAAATGAGGGAGGAGAGATCGTCTAAAAGAGCAGAGGAAGTTTTTATAAGGGAAGTGAAGGAGCCACTTCGGGTCATAATATTCAGTGTAGTGCAGGTTAAAACAATCCTGCGTCACTTCCGATTTCCCAAGGAGATCGAAGTTTCGTTTGATGCCTCCGGATCCTGCGTTAGGAAACCGACCAAAGAGGACAAACGGATCCTGAACTACGCTGCTACTGTTAATTGTAGCGGAACCATTGCTACTCTGTTTGAGATGATTACACCCAGAAAACTGTCTTCTAGTTTCTTGATCTTTTCAAGAATATATTCTTGATTCGACACATTTTTTCTGGGTCCAAGAAAAAATGTGTCGAATCAAGAATATATTCTTGAAAAGATCAAGAAACTAGAAGACAGTTTTCTGGGTGTAGCTCACAACATGACCAGTTTGCCATAGGCGATGTTCTGAAGGAATTTAAGAAAGTTGTCACCCGTGATCTGAAGAAAAAATGGCCGTGCATTGGAAAGGTGACAACGGATCTTAGTATGGCCATTATTAATGCTATTATGACACAATGGAATGACACAAGGTTGTCAGACTACCTACGAGCAGCGTACCGGTATGTAACAGAGTCACACTCAGACAAGGATATGGATCTTCAGGTATTCGTGTGTCTTTGCCGGAACCATCTCATGAGTATGGGGTCCAGAAATATGAAGGCCCACTCCATAGGAAAGCCAGAGAAGTACGTAATTTTAGAGAGCCTTGCATCTTTGATAGAGTGTACTTCTTGGGACGAATTTAAAGAGAAGTTCATTGCATTCTGTACGCTCTTGCTGTCGAAAACCAAAACTAAGCGCACGCTGGAAGCGGCAAAAACTTTGGCCCTCGGGACATTTGATTTAGACACACTGCCCGAAGTGACAAATTTGGAAGAGGAGTTTGATGAACACAACTTCGACTTTGTTGAAAAGCTGTCAGAAACACCTTTCGCCAAGTATTGCACACAGGCGTGTGAATCAGTCAAAGAAATTATCCGGCATGATAAGGGCGATCAAGAAAATCAGGCTTTTTGTCCCAAGTTTGTTGAAATATTCCTGGAAAAGTACGCTCCTCTTATACCTCTTTGGACAGGACTCATGGCTAAAGATAGAGGTGATCCTACAAAGACAGTTTCAACAAATGCGGATGTAGAGGAAAATTTTGATCAAAAAAAGAACATTGTCCATGAAATTCCACATAACAAAGTAGGAAGGTACGTGCGAGTTGAAAGGCGGCACGTTGGGAATGTTCTAAAAAAAATTGGTTCCGGAATTATTACGAATAGTAAAGCTTACAAGAAGAAAGTAGAGAAAGAAGCTCGTTTAGAGGACATAAGGTCTCGTGTCAAGGGGAGCAAGGCTACGAAGACGGAAAAACGGAAGATTGAAGAGGTCACCACTCATACGTGTAAGAACTCACCTGCAAAGAAGGCACGGATTGACTCGAATGCTGAAGATGATCTCAGCAGCATTTGCAAGCATGAAGAGACGTGGGGACTATCTCCTAGAAAGAAGCATACATATTTTAATAAGGACAAGGTAGCACTTTTAAGTCAAGGGAAAGAAATACCGGCACCGAAAGGTAAAAAGAAAAATCAGAAACGTGGAAAAGACGCAGATAAATCTTACGCGAATCCGGATGTTAAGAAAAAGATTAAAAGGAACATTGAATCAGAAGCTGAAGAAGAAACTTGGCACAGCCCAGCCACGAAGAAAATAAGAGGGATTAAAAAGGCACGAACAGCTCGTTCCCTGTCTCTCAGCAAACGACAAACAGACAAGACTCTCAGCGTGAGTGAGCGTGCTCCATCGACTGAAAATGACGAACAGGTCATTTTCATTTCTGAAGAGAAGAAACCTGTTGAGGAAAGAATACGGTCATCGCACTACCGCTGTCATTGTCCAGAATACGACTTCAAAAAGAAATTAGAGTTTTTGACACTGCTTGACGAGGAAGAGCAGCTTCTTGTTATCAAGCAAGGGGAAAATGACATCAATGGTGTTTTTCTAGCACTTGAGCAAGATGAGCCTCTCTATTTCCTGTCATTTCTTCAGCTTCTACGGAAGTGTCCTCTAGGCTCTGACGTCGTTGATGTGTGTTTGTACGACTTGAACGCACGGTTTGGAAACCCTTCATCGTACGTGGCGTCTTACACTGATGGCCATTTCCTTTTTTCTGAGCCTTTTCCCAACAAATTATCACCGAAAATGACATCAATTTTGGACAACGACTTACTGTTTATCCCAGTCAAAACGCCCCAACACTGGGGTTTAGCTTTTGTGAATCTTCGCAAAAAGGAAGTCCAGTTACTTGATCCTGCGGGAAAAAATAAAAATAATGAGCGGGACTTGGTTTGTCTTTTGACAAAAAGTTTTCAGTGCCTTGATCCCAACGCACGATGGCAACTGAAAATAGCTTCAAGGCCACTCAATTATCCAACGCAGGTCACGGATTACGATTGTGCTATTTTGATGCTCTACTATGTGGAGTCCATATTGAGGACTGGGAAATGCCCACCTATAAACACAGAGGACTACCGAATTGAGCTTGCAAAGCGAGTAATTGCACTATCTAAAAACAGGCTAAATGACTCCATCTCAATGCAGCGCGAACGAAAAAAATTAGGATGTGAAACTTACGAAAACGGCCTCATTCAGAGCCATCTCTATTATGCCCCTGTTCTTTCAACAGAACTTGAATCAAAGAGATACATAGTATGCAAGTACGGGCAAGACTTTTCTATGATTGATAGCCAATCATACAAAGATTTACTGCATCATAAATGGCTCTCCAACCACATCATCGACGCAGCAATAGAAGCTTTTCGAAAGCGTGATGGAAACGGTAAATTTGTGACTGTCCTGTGTCACCATGCATACGACATATTTAAAAATACTGTCAATGACACCCACATATTGAATTATATTTCATTCTCTGGCAAAACCTTGATAATGCCGGTTAACATTGGAGGTCACCATTGGTGTATTGCATTAGCTGACTTCGAAAAAAAAGAGTATCAATATTTAGATCCTCTCACATTGATAAATAACGACAAACACTTGGGTGACTTCTTGGCATATCTAAAATTGAGAAACACTTATTCTCAGGAGTACATTGAAACTCATCAGTGGAAGTCAACTGGTCCTCAATCATACCCGGCTCAGAATTCGTCAGACTTCAGCAACTGCGGAGTGTACGTTATATTGTATGCTCTGTTGGCTATGGATTTGATCTCATCAGCAGAATTCAAGAACCCACAAACGTTTAGATCCAAAATTGCAAAGAAAATGCTACAAGAATGTCCAAATATGCGGCACATCTGTCTATTGTGTGGTCAGGATGAATTTGCAAATAGTTCTTCTTCTTTCGTCGGCAAAATGATCCAGTGTGATGCCTGTCTTCGCTGGATCCATGCTACATGTTGGGAAAAGACATTCAGCTGTGCACCAGAAGAAATAGATGATTTCACATGTTTCCTGTGTGAATACTTTTAGGAATAAATGAAGCAGAACGGCGTAACTCCCGAAGGAGCCCCTACACCAAGAGGGAAACAAAAACTGTACAAACTCAGGTGTGAACAGAGTGCACTCGCCTTGTAGCCAACGTACATGTACACTTCTCCAAGAGCATGATGCATGGCCCGCACGCCCTAGGTTGGCGCATACATGCAGGTACACTGTTGGAGAAGTTTCCAATTCTTTGCATGTTAGACCGGGCAACACTGAACCGGACGCATGCGCCACCTGGCTTGTACCTGGCACTCATACGCCTACCTCGATTGTAATACCAGGCATGCTCCCGGTGGGGTGAACATGCATGCTGGCTCCAGGTGGGGTGCACTTTGTTTACCAGCGTTTGTAGAGAATGTGAGGTCTTAACATCTTCCGCCACTGGAAATCAAGGCTCGTCGATCATGCGATTCAAAGTCACAGTACGTTAAATTTTCCACTTCCACCCAGAAATTGAACTGAATAAATGAAGGATAAAAATAAATGTTGAAACCATTCCTTCTCGACAACAGATGGTGTGTGCATGTCGTGTTCACAGCAACTGAAGCATCCTTGCTCATGTAGGTAGTAAAACCTTCGTTCATACACGTGTATACAACGTTATCAATTCCGTAAACAGTGCAAGTACGAAGTATTTACTGCACCCATGTGCGATGCGTCCGCTGCATTGACAGACATTCACCCAGCATTTGATATTTAATAACCCTTACATCAGCAATACTGAAAAACCAAACGTGGTCCAGACCACGTTTGGAGTGCTTTTTTAATGCAATGACCACACTAAACGTGGTTCAGACCACACCAACTGATGCGGGCAAAATGGCACTCATTTGACTGCATCAGTTGGTGTGGTCAAGACCACGTTTGGTTTTTCAGTGCAGGTGCGTGAAAATCGCGGCAACTTTTATAAGGTTGACTTGTGATGACTAAGAGCAGCGTGCGAGGAACTCGCGGCAACTTATAAAAGGTTGACCTGCGGTAAAGAAGTGCTGCGTGCGAGGAACTTGCGGCAACTTATAAAAGGTTGACCTGCGGTGAAGGAGAGCACCGTGCGAGGAACTCGCGGCAACTTATGAAAGGTTGACCTGCGGTGAAGAAGAGCAGCGTGCGAGGAACTCGCGGCAACTTTTATAAGGTTGGCCTGCGATGACTAAGAGCAGCGTGCGAGGAACTCGCGGCAACTTTTATAAGGTTGACCTGCGATGAAGAAGAGGAGCGTGAAAGGAACTCGCGGCAACTTATAAAAGGTTGACCTGCGGTTAAGAAAAGCAGCGTGCCAAGAACTCAGGGCAACTACAAGCAAGTTGTCCTGCGAAAATACAAGCATGCAGTAAACCGCGGCAACTAATCACAAGTTGACCTGCGGCAAAAACCGTAACCTGCAGGCAGGGTTAACGGCGTGTCCCAGGAGCTGGCCGACTGGGAGTTCTGATGTGCATCAGAACAGCAGATTATTCTGCTCATGGACCAAGCCATTTCACCAATGCAAAAGCGATCATGCCTTCGGACACACATGAGTTGCCATAAAATACTTAACCTTTTGCAAAAACCTTAAAAATATTAGGTGCCTTAGACTAACAGGCTTAAATAAATAATCCGCTGGTCCTTCTTTATGTTTTAAAGGCCACCCTACTGAAAGAATGGTCCTAAAGGACAAAAAGAGAAATTTTAATGTTTCAAGCATTGCAAAAAACGTTTCAGTTTAAGGGCCTGTGGCTTCTATGAATTCACAGTTCAAAATCTGAACTTTTGTTAACATGTTGCCTTCCCTAAGACCCATTAGTGTGCAAAATTTCACACTTTGAACTGCGATAGGAACAAAGCAACACGGGTCCAAAAACAGTGCATGTTAGCGATTCTGTCAGGTTGGCAAGCCTGTGGCTCGTTCGAATTCACAGTTAAAAATCTGAAACTTTTTTCACGTGTTTCTTAGTCTGATGCCCACCTTCTTGCAAATTTTCAAACCTTGAACTGCGATAGGAACGGGGCAACAGGGGTCCAAATACGGTGCATGTTAGCGACTCTGTCAAGTTGGCAAGCCTGTGGCTCGTTCGAATTCACAGTTCAAAATCTGAAACTTTTTCCACACGTTCTTTAGTTAAAAGCCTACCTTCGTGCAAAATTTTAGACTTTGAACTGCGATAGAAACGAAGCAACACGGGTCCAAAAACAGTGCATGTTAGCGATTCTGTCAAGTTGGCAAGCCTGTGGCTCGTTTCAATTCACAGTTCAAAATCTAAACCTTTTTTCCACACGTTCTTTAGTTAAAAGCCTACCTTCGTGCAAAATTTCAGACTTTGAACTGCGATAGGATCGAAGCAACACGGGTCCAAAAACAGTGCATGTTAGCGATTTTGTCAAGTTGGCAAGCCTGTGGCTCGTTCGCATTCACAGTTCAAAATCTGAAACTTTTTTCACGTGTTTCTTAGTCCCAAGCCTACCTTGGGGCAAAATTTCAGACTTTGAACTGCGATAGGAACGGAGCAAAACGGGTCCAAATATAGTGCATGTTAGCGATGCTGTCAAGTTGGCAAGCCTGTGGCTCGTTTGAATTCACAGTTCAAAATCTAAAACTTTTTCCACACGTTCTTTAGTTAAAAGCCTACCTTCGTGCAAAATTTCAGACTTTGAACTGCGATAGGAACGAAGCAACAGGGGTCCAAAAACAGTGCATGTTAGCGACTCTGTCAAGTTGGCAAGCCTGTGGCTCGTTCGAATTCACAGTTCAAAATCTGAAACTTTTTCCACGTGTTCCTTAGTCTGATGCTCGCCTTCTTGCAAATTTTCAAACTTTGAACTGTGATAGGATCGAAGCAACACGGGTCCAAAAACAGTGCATGTTAGCGATTTTGTCAAGTTGGCAAGCCTGTGGCTCGTTCGAATTCAGAGTTCAAAATCTTGAACTTTTTTCACGTGTTCCTTAGTCTGATGCCCACCTTTTTGCAAATTTTCAAACTTTGAACTGCGATAGGAACGGAGCAACAGGGGTCCAAATACGGTGCATGTTAGCGACTCTGTCAAGTTGGCAAGCCTGTGGCTCGTTCGAATTCACAGTTCAAAATCTGAAACTTTTTTCACGTGTTTCTTAGTCCCAAGCCTACCTTGGTGCAAAATTTCAGACTTTGAACTGCGATAGGAACGGAGCAACAGGGGTCCAAAAATAGTGCATGTTAGCGATGCTGTCAAGTTGGCAAGCCTGTGGCTCGTTCAAATTCACAGTTCAAAATCTGAAACTTTTTCTACACGTTCTTTACTTAAAAGCCTACCTTCGTGCAAAATTTCAGACTTTGAACTGCGATAGGAACGAAGCAACACGGGTCCAAAAACAGTGCATGTTAGCGATTTTGTCAAGCTGGCAAGCCTGTGGCTCGTTCGAATTTACAGTTTAAAATATGAAACTTTTTCCCCGTGTACCTTAGTCTGATGCCTACCTTCTTGCAAATTTTCAAACTTTGAACTGCGATAGGAACGGAGCAACAGGTATCCAAATACGGTGCATGTTAGCGGTTTTGTAAAGTTGGCAAGCCTGTGGCTCGTTCGAATTCACAGTTCAAAATCTGAAACTTTTTCCATGTGTTCCTTAGTCTAAGGCCCACCTTCTTGCAAATTTTTAAACTTTGAACTGCGATAGGAACGGAGCAACAGGGGTCCAAAAACAGTGCATGTTAGCGATTCTGTCAAGTTGGCAAGCCTGTAGCTCGTTCGAATTCACAGTTCAAAATCTGAAACTTTTTCCACACGTTCTTTAGTAAAAAGCCTACCTTCGTGCAAAATTTCAGACTTTGATCTCGATTGGAACGAAGCAACACGGGTCCAAAAACAGTGCATGTTAGCGATTTTGTAAAGTTGGCAAGCCTGTGGCTCGTTCGAATTCACAGTTCAAAATCTGAAACTTTTTTCACGTGTTTCTTAGTCCCAAGCCTACCTTGGTGCAAAATTACAGACTTTGAACTGCGATAGGAACGGAGCAACAGGGGTCTAAAAATAGTGCATGTTAGCGATGCTGTCAAGTTGGCAAGCCTGTGGCTCGTTCGAATTCACAGTTCAAAATCTGAAACTTTTTCCACACGTTCTTTAGTTAAAAGCCTACCTTTTTGCAAAATTTCAGACTCTGAACTGCGTTAGGAACGGAGCAACAGGGGTCTAAATACAGTGCATGTTAGCGACTCTGTCACGTTGGCAAGCCTGTGGCTTGTTCGAATTCACAGTTCAAAGTCTAAAACAATAATTTTTAGCCTTTTTTACCTTCTAGGATCGTTGCCTGATGTTTTGGGAAAAGTGTGGCTGGAAATCTGTGTGGGTGGCCAACATGAGGCACGTGACGACCCTAACGTTGTGGTGAGAAGTGTGAACCACAAAGCCACTGTCACAAAATTAAAACCAATCGGCGAGGACAAGGTGGTGTGGAAGTACCAAAACTACACCCTAAGCCCTGATGAGGGATTTCCAGTGCACTTACTGCCTTGCTGCTCAGTTTTGTATAAAAATCGACCCCTGCCGTACGACCAGTGCCAGGTAATTATTCTGAAATTCACAAAAAAATTTATAAATCCATCAAAATGAACTTACTATTTCACTTTCCTCTCGTTGGCCTAAAGGAAACAAACGTGGCTGGTCAGGAAGCTCCGGAGGAATCAGAGAATTAAGAGACCATCCGACCCCGACCTGAGAACAACTTAAAGCAGCAAACCCTTCGGAGTCTGGAGATGTTGCAGTCACTGAGGGATAAGGTAAGCGTTCTGATAATTTTTTTGTGTTAGGAAATCGTGGTTGATGGCAAACAAACCAACAAAATATTAAGCATGTGTAACAGAGATTCTTAACTTGAAAGTTACTTCTTCTTAACTTGAAGTCATCTTAGCAGTGAAGCATCCCAGTCCAAATTAATAGCAGATTTCTCTAATGATTCGAGATGGCAGCGAAAAAAACATTAGATTTTTACACACACACTGTCACATCTCTGCAGTGCTGCGACTAGGTCCTAGTCAAAAGCAGTTTTTTTGTTTTACTACTTACCTCAATCTTTTCTGCGCAGCTGTCTTCCCAAGTGCCGACAGGAGTTCCTTACAAAGTAAGTAATGTATTGATCTAAAAAAAAATGATAAATACTAGTACGTGACATTAGCTTACTAAAAAACTTACCTGTTTCCGAATTGTTAGTCTGATATTTTAACAAAACAATCAGAAGAGAAATTCATGATTAAAAACTACTTAATAATATTGGAACTCACCTTTATCTTTTACTTGCAGGAGTCAGAGCCACTCGCGGACCCCGAAAGCCCGGAGAAACCAAGGCGGATTCATGTAGCGAGGAAGTTCTACAAGCCTTTGCAGACCCGCCCGCCCCCAGTCAATGACACCAAGGCAAATGAGGAGCCTCTTCGGACCGATGAGGATCCTCCTCAGGGTGAACAGATTCAACCTCAGGACGTAGAGAGTGACACCGACTCTGACTTCGCTCCCGTAAATATTTCCTAACTCAAAATAAAATCTCGAAACCATAAGGGAAAGAAATTTATTGTCTCTTTAAAAATAACTTTCTCTTTTCTGTTCAGGGCAGGCTGGCACTGTGGCAACGCCGCCTTCCTCCGCCCTCGAGCACGGCATAAATTTGACGTTTTTTTCCCTTAAACGGCGACACTATTCTGGTAATATAAAGTCAAAGCTTCGGCAATTCTACGTTAAATGCGTTTGCCGTATTTTTCACGCTATTTTGACGTTTATTTTTGACATATCTTCGCCGTTTTACTTTTTTTTTTGGCGTCAGCTACACGTCAAAAAAAAGCCAAATCTGAGGCTGACCGCTCCACACGGGGAGCCGAGCGCAGCAGCCGTTCGCCGGTACGCCCCCTCCCCCTGCTGGTCCAGATCCCCAACCTCCCCTCTCACCCTCCTCCTGCCCGCTCCCGTCGCACCGTGCCGTATGCAAATAGTGTGAAACACCTTTCGTCATCAGTTGAATTTGATGTCAAGTCAAAAAGAAAAAAATATTTTGACGTCCTACATTTTATTTTTGGTCGTCAAGGAATCGGAAACTATTTGAATTTGGCCAGCCGTTAGAAGACAGGTGGCGCCCTCCGGAATCCGGCAAACAACCCTCTGGCCCGTTCAAACGTGCCACTTGATGTCCAGTCACCGAACTGCTCGTACTGCTCATAATGTCGTGCGTCAACGAGTTGCTTGATTTTGAGCCTTATGAAGACTGGTGTAAATCAACTCAGAAATTTTCTGATACTTTTGCATATCAGAACATTTCTGATGTCTGACTTCTGATGTTTTTTCGGACACCTATTTCTGATGTTTGTGTTTCTGATGCCTCAATTTTCTGATTACTTTGGTTCTGATAACATCGGCTGGATTCATAAAGAAATATATCAGAACAATCAGTTTCTTCTGTAAATATATATTTTGATCTATATGAGGCTCGGCAACGGGGAAAACGTCTTCGGGGGGTCAATCGAGTCCGATCCAAATCTTAAGTCCAAATTGAGCTAGCTCGTCATCAGCTCTCAAAAAGACAGATAATGTCATCCGATTTCATAGGGATAAAAAGTGGCCTAGCCAAATCTTGCAAACAAGACACTCACCAAATTTGAAACTGAACTTAGGTAAACTTTCTATTTTTCAGGGATCTCATTTTCTGAACATCAGACATCTGAAACGTTTCTGACGATTATATTTCTGATAACTAGCAGTTATCAGAAATCAGACCGACTTATCAGAAACGTCTCTTTTTCTGATGTCTCTATTCTGATAACCTATGAAAGAATCTGAAAACAACACACTTCTGATAACCTATTCCTGATAAGTAAATGATGTTATCAGAAAATACTCAAAATTTGATGTTTTGTTGTCAAGTTATCAGAAAATCGACCGTTTATCAGAAAATTTCTGAGTTGATTTACACCAGTGGACAGCCAAGGCCAAGAAGGCTGCTGCAAATGCCGCGAAGAAGGAAGCTGACAGCCACACCAAGAAGCCGGCGAGCCAATCCAACTAGGGCGTCGCGGGAAGGACAGGTGCGGGGTAGTTGCGGAAGGGCACGAATGGTGATCTGGCCTTGAGGTGGCAACCCTGCAGACCGCGACTGGTCACTGAAGGCAGGGTCAGTGGCCGCCCCTGGAGCTTGGGTTCGACCCCCAAATCGGACGTCTACTTTTTTTCTGCCTTTTTTTCTCTCGTGTCGCCACCCAAAGAGCACTTTTGTCGCTGGCTGCAACAGACAAGCAGCCGTGACCGAGCGGTTAAGGTGACTGACTTGAAACTATCCGCGCCAGATATCAGTTTCCCTCTGGGAGCGTAGGTTCGAATCCTACCGGCTGCGCTATTCTTTTCCTTTTTACCGTGAAACGGGGTAATTTCGGGCACTTTTGAGAGGTATTTTTAAAATTGTTAAAGTCGTGGTGTTGCCATGGACCTGAGGGTTAAAATTTATCATCTACCCACCTTTAACTTCAATTTGACGCCAATTCCAGATATCTACGCCTCACCGTTTTTACAGTGGAGGGCCCAAAGCAGTGCCCGAAATAACCCCGTGTTTTGGGGTAATTTCGGGCACCCCAGGAAAAAACGACTTCTCGTTCTGATTATGGTCTCAAAATCAATAACTGTCTCTTTCTTTTGAGCTTATATAATAAAATGTGAAATTCTTAAGGATGTAGATGTGGAGTGATGGTAGGGGTGGCCATTTATACATAATTTGAAGTCATGATTGGAACAAATAGTTTGATGTTTGCGAGAGTTGGGTGGAGCTATTTAGGACGCTTCTTGTTGAACGTCTAACCTTGAACCTTTATCCTTTTTCGTTTTTGATAATGATACAACTCGGGCCGCACTACATTACGCGAAAATGAGTCGTGGATCTTTCTCTTGAAACTGACGTACATCGGAGGCAAGTCTTATGCACAATTGGGAAGATACAGGGGCTTTCTGGAAAACTCTGCATTCCGTAGCAACCCGGCAAGCCATGCGGCCGTTCTCAGAGTCAAAGTTCCGGAAAACATGATAAAATTTTAGTCGCGAACCAATCATTGACACTAAGATGGGATGTGTACATACTACACATGAAAAGTACAGATGTAGCCTTGGCCCATTTTTATGATAGTCAAAGTTCTACAAAGCGACTGCTGCGGCAGTTGAGTATTATCTTTGTTAATGGATTATCTCCATCGTTCAGAAGAGCTCTGAAGAGCTGGAAGAAGCTTACACCACTCTAGCCCTGCGAAATTTGAAGTGTTCAGAGCAACCCTGCTTGCCCTTGCATGCCATTTCAGTGCCCGAAATTACCCCTAAAAGTAACAATTTTTTTAGTTTTGAGCCCCTATTTACCATACCGTTTGCCGCAGGTGATTGAAAATTTGACACAGCATGCTCAAAACATGTCCAAATCGAAATAAAAATACCTTATGCACCGTTTGTGAACAGGTTTGGCTTGCTAGTCGAAGTTTTCACGCATACACTGAATGAAGGTAAAAAGTGTAAAATACGAAAATCACTGTATCTCGGAAAGATTGGATCTGTTTTGGTCTCCAGAGGAATGATCCGACGGTTTTAAGTGTGGCGAATGCGATGCGCGCAACGGGACAAGCCTCCGAGGTCGCCGCTAGACGGCAGCATCATCGCAATGCTTTCGGGCAGAGATGCCCGAAATTACCCCGGGTGCCCGAAATTACCCCGTTTCACGGTACCCTTTTCTTCATTCCTTCCTCCGTCCCTGCGAGTGCCGATGAGTGCCCCTTGAGAGCCTCACGAGTGATAGAGAAAGACAGCGAGGGAGAGGGACACGTGGCGAAGGCAGAGGGTAGCGTGGCCGAGCGGTCTAAGGCGCTGCGTTCAGGTCGCAGTCCACCTCTGTGGGCGTGGGTTTGAATCCCACCGCTGCCATTTCTTCCTTTTTCGGAAATGAAAATAAAGAAAGGATTTTAAAAAAAGAAAAATCAATTCAACCGCTTCTTTATTTACCTTTTTTCGACTAGAAAAGAAAAATTCCTCCAAGAAATCCCTTTACATCCCTCCAGCCACCAGTGCCTGCAGTGCCAAAGTGCATAAGTGCACTTGACGCACTTAACGCTCTTTACGGACGCACGCACCCACAGACGCTGTCTCGTCCCCTCATCGGCCCGATTAGCTCAGTCGAATACAATCCAACTTCGCAAAAGAATGGTGAAACCTCATCTTCGTCTTCCGACAGTAGCTCAAGTTCGTCAGGAAGCTCTGATGACTCTGATTCAAGTGAAGAAACGTCAAGCGAAGATGAAAGTAAGTAAAAAAACAAAAGTAACGGTTTAAATGCTCTTGATAAAAACTTTTAAAATTCAAACTTTTTCTTCCAGCAAGTGCCACAGTCAACAAACAGACTAAGCTGAAAAAGATCGACTTAAAAAACAGAGCCTCCATCACTTTAGAGAGTAAAGGTAGCTTTAACCTGCGCAAGAAAAGTGGCATCTTTCCTTCTGAAAATAACAACTGCTCTTTGTTTCAGATGACAATGCAAAAGAAGAGGCCTTTGCAAGAGGACAAGATGAATTTAAAAATTCTAATTTCCCTCAGAAAAAAACAAAGACACAAAATCCAATTGAGCCTAAACCAACTACTCCTTCTTCAACTTCTTCTCAATCAGGGTGAATATGCTGTACACAAAGAACATAGCATCTCTTATTCTGAAACTTACTTGAGATTTCTCTTCCAGGTGACACGTCTGTTGGCAATTCTGCCAACAAAGAAAAAGACAAAAACGCCTTCACAGAAAAAAAGATAAAAACAAGTGAATACCGGAAAGAAAAGGGGACCGAAGCCAAAGGTGAGGAAATAATACCAGCGCACAAGAAGTTTTAAGAATTCAGAGCACTTTTAAGGGTTTTCCTTTCATCATTAAAATAACAAGTTCCAGTTTAATCTTTTAAAATTTTTTTCTTTGCAGCACCATTCTGCCCTTATACTTACCCGTAAACACAGATGGTGTAAGTGGTGCAGACACTTTATGCTTATCAACAATTTTAGTGCGCATCTCCCGTGTCATATTCAGAACATGAAATCAGATGTTGAAACCGAAAAAAAAAAAAAGATTTACCAGGCGTATGAACCAGGACTAAGAATATGTGACGTGGACAAATTTCAGGCTATTGTAGGCAAACTTGACAAAAAGAAAAGAGATGATCTTCAAGATTTTTTCATAAATGATTTGGGATTACATGCTCCTTTCGAAGGTAAGCTCCTTGAAACAAGAGAAAAATAAATACTGGCATAATCTGGTTTATTTCGCTCAATGAACATTTTAAATTTTTCAGATACAAGCTCTGAAAATGAAGATGATGTGATCCCTGAAAAACCTGAAAAACCTGAAAACAGCCCACAAGAAGCTTTCGTCGAGAAAAGTGCGAAAAATTTGGTTTTTATAAATGAATGCTCATTTCTCGGTTTTTACTCTGTAGGAGTGTACATCAGCAAAATCTTATATATTTAAAAGCCCTCCTCTTAAGACAAAAGGTTGAATAACTGGCACCTTAAACGAACAATACCAACAGTTGATCCAGGAAGCGGAAGAAGGGAATAACTCCACTTTGATCATTTTTCAGGAGAAACAAAAAACTGTTCAAAGGGAAAACTAAAACAAAACAAATGAATACATCCTTACAACAGATCCTGACTTTTCTAAACCACAAGTTAAGAAAGCCTTTCACAGGATTCAAAAGTTCTTGGGCTGCACAATATTGATGAAAGGACATCGGCCAGGTGTCGGAAGAAATTTAAAACTTTCTGAGTTTGAAAAGGCTTTAGATCAAGTTGAAGACCAAGTCCTTCAAATAAAAGTCAAAGAACCTACCAACGTACCGACTCAACGCAGCAGCCAATCGAACGCGGGGCCGTCCGGAACCGCCACAACCTGGACTCTGGGCGTACTCCTACTGTGGTTTTGTTATGTGAGCCCGCTGCGATGAGCCGGGGGTGCAACGCACCCTCCGTGAGCAGTGTTGCGATGAGCTGGTGATGCCTCGAGCACCATCCGTGAGCAAGCTGTGATGACCGACCGTGTACGCACGGATCGGGAACAGGGGCAAGGATCTCTCAACTCCGCAGTGGGGGAACCTACCAACGTACCAACAACACAGCAGCTGATTGGGCGCGGGGCCGCCCGGGACCGCTACAACCTGGACTGTGGGCGTAGTGATCAACCTCCTGGCCTCCAGGAGAAACGTCAAGGATGCAGCACTCCGGTGTCACCTGGAACGGAGATAAGCTTGATTAATAGTTATGTAACCCTTCGGTGCTTGGTTTTTACTTAATTAGTTAAATTGTTGCGTACTTAGGTTCTTAATGCTCTTTTATTATTCAAGTCTTTATAATGTGTTTTTATCCTCCGTGTTGTAATGCCCATTTTTTAAAAAGCTTTTGGTACTCACGTGATGCTTCTCTGTTTCAGGTCGGCGCAGGGCACGAGGGGCCGAACCCACTTCGGTGGTAATAAGCCCCTCGCCGCCGCCGCTGTCCTGGAGCAGAGAGGCGTCGCGCGACATCCAATTTTAACCGTTTTAACCGTTTTTAGAAATGTTAAAAACTCAGATGTTATAAAAATGTTATATTGCTATATTGTTAATAATTGATGAAATACATATTGATAAAAAAAAAAAAAAAAAGTCGGTAGAGTATTCGGCTTTAAACCGAAGGGTCTTGGGTTCGACCCCCAAATCGGGCGTTTACTTTTTTTCTGCCTTTTGTTTCTCTCGTGTCGACACCCAAAGAGCACTTTTGACGCTGGCTGCAACAGACAAGCAGCTGTGACCGAGCGGTTAAGGTGACTGACTTGAAACTATCCGCGCCAGATATCAGTTTCTCTCTGGGAGCGTAGGTTCGAATCCCACCGGCTGCCCTATTCTATTCCTTTTTTCCCTTTTCTTTTTTCCTTCCTCCGTCCCTGCGAGTGCCGACGAGTGCCCCTTGAGAGCCTCACGAGTGATAGAGAAAGAGAGCGAGAGAGAGAGACACGTGGCGAAGGCAGAGGGTAGCGTGGCCGAGCGGTCTAAGGCGCTGCGTTCAGGTCGCAGTCCACCTCTGTGGGCGTGGGTTCGAATCCCACCGCTGCCATTTCTTCCTTTTTCGAAAATGAAAATAAAGAAAGGATTTAAAAAAAAGAAAAATGAATTCAACAGCTTCTTCATTTTCCTTTTTTCGACTAGAAAAGAAAAATTCCTCCAAGAAATCACTTCACATCCCTCCAGCCACCAGTGCCTGCAGTGCCAAAGTGCATAAGTGCACTTGACGCACTTAACGCTCTTTAAGCACGCACGCACGCACGCACGCACGGACGCTGACTCGTCCCCTCAGCGGCCCGATTAGCTCAGTCGAATGAACAAATCATCAATCTGCTCACAAAGTTCCAGCTATGGATCTGTCAGGAGCACATGTTGGTGATGTTCTCCGAGGATTGTCTAGCCTTGCGAGTTCTAGTGATCCCAAAAAATGGTTGCAAACAGTGGTCCTGCCTAAACGAATCCCCACCGATAAAGAGAAAGCATCCAGCAATGCCTATCTTTCTGGTCAAACCGTTGCACATGGGGATATCGGGTTGCGCTACTTGGCAACTCTGCATGAACGCCGACATCAGGCTTTCAATTTGGTCGAACTAGAGGAGACCATTCCCAGCATCGCCTCTTTTATCCCCGCACCTAAGAATCCTGAATTCTATGTAATCGGGATTATCCCACAGGGCACTACCCTTCAGGAAGAAATGTTCAATGTGGGCGTACTTATGGGGTTGTTAAGATGCAACATACAACTTTGTGCCACTGTGTCTGTCGTATTATCTCTATGGAACTATATCTTAGGGGCAAATTTCGAAGACACATACGGTAAAGCCATCAAAGATGATAATATGGTATGGGCGTACGGAACCTTTGAGGAGCTCTTAACATTCTGTGACATTGATGAGGATACCTTACTCCAGATGGCTCCCTCAGAAGAAGAAGTTGAATTCATCACAGACCATACACTTTATATCATGTTCGCGGTAACGCAACTGATGATGATAAAGTTGGTAAATGATGATAACTATGCCAATTACTGGAAGACCAGAATTGTGAGCATGGTGGAGCGGCTTGGCATGGACGACAAACAGCGAGAATTCTTGCTCACGTACATCAGGCCATCCATGCAATCCTGTAGGTATGTCCGCACTCGAATCGGCAACAGAATTCCTTTTAGAAGGGTGGCGTACGCACTCATGATTATGTTCCACTCTAGTAAGAGTCAGGCGTGGAAGGGAATCGCATCCATCCTTAGAAGCATGTACAGTAGTCTAGAAATTACCCATCTTGTGCTCATTCAGAAGTACATTGTAGACATGTCTCCAGGGATATTGACTGCTCCTGTGGCCAGGGGAGAGGCCCCTGCAGTTTTCAAGGCCATGTTGCGGCTGTCACAGATGGGCCCCGAGTATGCATTCGTCCGAATGTTGTACGATCCGATGGCCACACCCGAACTCAATAGCAGCAACATGCCCCTGATGACGGCACTGGCTAGGAATATTGCCATTCGAGACCATCCTTCCTATAAGCATTATATGGGAGGCAAGAGCCAAGAATTTGAACTGGCACTCCAAACTCTGACACGGGATTACTACAACACCCTCCCAATCACACCGAAGACTGGAATGCAGATCCTGCGATCTGAGTATGAGACAGAAGAGGCGCAGCTTGTGAAGGGCGCACTTCAACAAGATGTCTCACAAACCTCAACCACCCTGCAAGGGTTCCTGGACTCACTCATGGTTTAGATAATGGATGTGCCACTTCCGTTCGCATGAACAACCTTTGTTATAAAAAAAAAAAAGTCGGTAGAGTATTCGACTTTTAACCGAAGGGTCTTGGGTTCGACCCCCAAATCGGGCGTCTACTTTTTTCTGCCTTTTTTTCTCTCATGTCGCCACCCAAAGAGCACTTTTGTCGCTGGCTGCAACAGACAAGCAGCCGTGACCGAGCGGTTAAGGTGACTGACTTGAAACTATCCGCGCCAGATATCAGTTTCCCTCTGGGAGCGTAGGTTCGAATCCTACCGGCTGCGCTATTCTTTTCCTTTTTTCCGTTTTCTTTTTTCCTTCCTCCGTCCCTGCGAGTGCCGACGAGTGCCCCTTGAGAGCCTCACGAGTGATAGAGAAAGCCGTGCGTGGCCGAGCGGTCTAAGGCGCTGCGTTCAGGTCGCAGCCCACCTCTGTGGGCGTGGGTTCGAATCCCACCGCTGCCATTTCTTCCTTTTTCGAAAATGAAAATAAAGAAAGGATTTTAAAAAAAGAAAAATGAATTCAACAGCTTCTTCATTTTCCTTTTTTCGACTAGAAAAGAAAAATTCCTCCAAGAAATCACTTCACATCCCTCCAGCCACCAGTGCCTGCCGTGCTAAAGTGCATAAGTGCACTTGACGCACTTAACGCTCTTTACGGACGCACGCACGCACGGACGCTGACTCGTCCCCTCATCGGCCCGATTAGCTCAGTCAAAAAGCTAGGACAAAACAGACAAACGGTATCATCGTTAATCGTCACTGAGTGAGTGGTGGTGGTGTTACACTAGAGAGGATAAGTTGTGTGCTCAGAGAGAGACTGACCAAGCAAACAAGATGACTCATCCGACGCACGTGTCTTACCGGGGATTCACAGGCAAGATTCACGAGGCAGCAGGAACATCTAACCTTGGTAGGTTTGTAAATGTGCCAATCAAGCAGAGACCAGATCAACAACAAGTCCATGGCATTGCTCGAGTTAGCAATGACACATCTGACTTTTTGTCAACTACACTAGCGGCTCTGTACGAAAGACAAATCACACTTGGAAAGTTCACCAAAAGGGACTTACCCAATGAGAGAGGGGTTAAGGTGAGCTTAGGGCGAACACCAAAGCCGATATTTTAGAGTCCGCCGGCAAATCCTCCTGCTGATTATGATGGTCCCAGCTGGCAAGACTTCATTAAAGCCATGGTATCGCTAATGCGAGTAGACGAGTTTGATAGCGATATTGTTGTCGGTGCTTACCTATCTACTTTGAAGGCTATTATACCAGATGGGTGGGCTCGCATCAGGGGTGCATGCAGAGAGAGTGAAATTGATCTAGGGGAAGTGAATTACGATGAGATGATCACTTATGTGGCGCAGAAGAACAACTGGGATCATGCCGAGGAAGAATTCCAGACCTGGATGGACGAAAATCCAAATGCAACACTGGAGCAACTTCCAGCTCATTTAACCCATGTTTATCTTGGGGAGAGTCCAAATAATCCCATCTTGACATATTTCAGCTCAGCCTATAATGCTACTGCGGATGATGATTTCAACCTCACTGAGCCGATGGTTATGTCCATTCTAGGTCTCCTCCTCCTCATCGGGCCTAAGAAGTTGCAGCTAAATAATCATGTTGGGTGGATGAATAGGCGTATAAGTGTATTCGAGAGCCAGTTGGCCTTAACTGCCGATCAAAAGGCCTGGCTCTTAGAGCATCAATTGTCTCAAGCTGTATGTGCTCACATAACATCAAGATTGGGGAATCGCATGCCGTTCAGAACATGCTTTTACCTAATTGCAAAGGGATGGGCTGACAGTAACCTAAGTGGTCTTCGTAAGAAGCTTGCGGAAGTACTGATGACGTTGTTTGCGAACGTTGACACAACCCACATTCAGCTAATAGAGAAGTATATTATCAACGAAGTCCCAGCTTTGCTGTCTAGTGCCCCCTTGAGGGCAGAAGCCCCTGCTGTGTTCGCGGCAATTTTGAGGATGCTCACATTGAAGGATCAAGCTCCTTATATCCGGATGCTCTACTCACATACTGAAGTTCCTGAACTTCAAAGGAGTAACATGAGAGCTACGGCTGCATTCGCCCAGCAGCTGGCAATTAGGAATTTCACTACATTCCAAAACTATGCCAAACCCGACAACGAAGCTTTCGTAGAGCTATGTAGAGAATTGACCGAGTTGCATGTTTCAGCTCGTGTGGTTATTCCTGAAAGATACATGAACATGATTAGACAGGAGTACTCTGCACAGCAGAGACCCTTAATCATGGCTGCTCTCCAACCAGGTCTGGTGACCACGGTAGTTGCTACAGAGATCTTCCAAGATGGAGATGGGGACAATAGGGACTGATATCTATCGATCCTTTGCAAATGGTATTGATTTCCTACGCATAATATTACATTAAAATGAGTTATGAGACTGAGGGCAGAGATGTAGCGATGACAGACATTGATAGACATTGTGGAGACTGGGGAGAACAAGGAGGCCTGTGGAACAATGGAGTTGATTCACAGCCTTGTGTCATCGCAGGGTGGTCTGCAGGTTCAGCACGACATTGTGGAGCAGCAGTACATCGTGAGCTGTGTTGTCCCCAGTCCTAACATTCCTAATGTGGCACCTGCTAACTTGGTCCCTGAGCTAGTGCTAGGGGACAAGATTGATGTGCGAATGCCTCATGAGAACCTGTTGATCCAGTGGACATCTGGAACTCTGCTGACTGTTGCTGAAGCCTCAACATTCGAGGTGATAAACAACGAGGCAGGTGTCACCACTGCCAAGAAGATGGCTGACATGCTTCCTCGGGTGATAGCAGCCCCTCCGTTCCGTGTTGATCATAATGCTCAATTATTCAACAAGAAGAGCAAGAGGTCATCAAAGAAAGGCTTCTACACAAAGGGGTTTGTTTTCGCGCACCAGCTAAGCCGTGCTGTGGCTGAAGATGCTGAACTGCAACTTGTTGGCTTGGGGGTGAATCCCTTAGGCCAGATCCCAAGCCCACTCACCGCCAACGGTGCTACGGTGCTGGTTGAGCAGATGGGCAACTCTGGGGTGGCCTACATATGTCCTGACGACATATATGATGAAACTTCAATGTTGTTAGGCGCCATGCTATGTGTTGGGGGGCCCGTCCTGTCAGTTGTGGGCAATGTGGCCATATCAGTGGTTGACACGATCAATTGGCCTGCCGTTGCAGGCTATGTGATGGCTGTTGACGGTGTTGCCCTACCAGTTATGGGGCAGAATTTGCCCACAGCAGCCCAGATGATCAACTTCATCCAAAACGTGGCCAACAACACTGAGTCCATGGACGAGTGCCTAGAGGGGTATTTCGACGCAGTGACAATTGTGGGAGCCACCTGGGGTTTGACTCCTGCTCCCCCAGTGGCAGTGGCTAATGTGCCTTATGAGCCGGTGGTGCCCATCCCGGCCTTCGATCAAGTTGTGCACATCCCTGAGGACCACCCCCGCCGTGCTAATGAGAATCCCCGAGTGCCGGAGCATCCCCAGCATATGTTTGGAGTGGATACGTACGCCGCGGCCGATGTACCAGTGCAGTGCATTGCGGTCCCACACATGCCAACACATGAGTTTGTGCACGTCCTATTCCTTGTGAGGCCACACTCCAAAAAAAAGTGTCCTGTCAATGCCGTTAATTTATTACCAGTTTCCACTGTAGGTCAATTCACAGCGTTTACTGTGATCTGCTCACGCGATTCACTGTGATCTTGTTCGCGGTGTTTACTGTGATCTGGTTCACAGTAAACACTGTGAGTTTGACGCCGCTGAGCACCGAAGTACTGCAAATCAGGCTCCAATTCACGGCGTTTACTGTGGCCAGATCACAGTGAACACTGTGACCGAGATCACAGTGAACACCGTGAACTAGTTCACAGCAAACGCCGTTAATTGCATAACAGCAAACATTGGTAATAAATTAACGGCATTTACAGGACCTTTTTTGTACAGTGCACAGTTCCTTGGGTTTTATCAGCTGCCCCACTGGTTGTTAGTGCCACTTATGAGCAGAGGCAGCTCGATTCCTGTGCGAGACGCTTTGCGAGGGTCCTCGCGTGTGAAATTCGTAAAAATTTGGGTCAAAAAGTGTGGAACTTCGCCACAATGACGCCGCCACGTGAGCGTGGGAACCGGGGCTGTCTCCGTAATTATGCCGCTTTCTGAGGGTGAATTCGGTGTGTTCTCGGTTCGAATCCTGTTCGGGATGCTTCGCAAGGGCCTCGCTTGTGAAATCCCAAAAAAAATTGTGTTAGACATACTCAAAACAGACTTAAGTGGTCCTTCCCTCTAGGTCGAGAAATCTCGGTCATTTGCGCGTGTTGTCTATGTTTGCACGCACCGGGCGAACGCGCGGCGGCTCGCATTTGCGACGGAACGTTAAAGGTTTGATTTGTGTGAGAATTTGAAACCTGGTTAGTGCGACGGTTGACTTCAAATCGACGCGCCGGGCAGGGAGGGGGTGGGGGAGCAGTGGTGACGTCACGGCCACGCCGGAGTCTGTCGCGAGGTGTCATGTCCGGGCGACACTTGTTTATATGCCGCAGCGATTATCGTTGTTTTCTTCCAAAGATTTATCATTGGCTGTGTGAAACGGACAAGTGTTGTGCCCAAATCCACCGTCTGTCTGTGGGAAAGAAAGGGAAATTTGTCGTTGCAAGAAAGTGGTCTAATTCATATGCTTGATGGTGCGATTGAGAGGTTAGGTTTTCTATAGGTCTTAGGATGAATTCTACATTGAATCTTTCTTGTTTCAGCACATGGTCGCTATTTTACGCGAGAGAAATCACAGAGATGAGAATCATAGGCGCCTTGTAAGTTTCACTTATTTTCTGTGCTAACCTAAAATGTATCAAATGATGTGAAGAAATTTGTTGGCTGAGCGATTAGCGAAGCCAGTTACTTCACTGGGGTTGAAAAACTTTTCCTGTTTGTCTGTCTGTCCGCACTACTCCTTCTGAACGGCTCGGCCGATCTGGCTGAGATTTTGCGGGGGTTATTAGGTATGTCCTTGGCTCGCCACACGCCAAAATGCAGCTTTCTATCGCAATATAATCAGTCGTACCAACGAAAAAACACTGAAAAAACAGCAGAACAAGTTCAACTTTAATGTGAGTTTTCATTTTAGAGACATTTTGACATGGTTTCGCATGGTTTGGAAGGTGCTGATGACGGAAATGAAATCCATTATGACCCCTGACCAAAGTGTCAACCACGTAGGGGCTACCCCGTCCAGAATATTCTAATATAATATACTTCGACGATTTATCACGTAGTGCACTACTCATTGCCTCAATGAACCTTAAAACAGCTTGCCGAAGGCAAGCAGGAAGCGCCGCAGGCCAAGGTAGGTGTAACGCCAGGCGTGGATTGTCGAAACTGGCGCAGCATCGCGAAGCCTGTTACGACAAGACACGGTCTGGCGTAAACCTACCTTGTTAATTTTGATTTACGACCCCAAAATTTCCATGTTCAGGTATTTCTCCAAGTGCTCGCTACGCGGGATGTTAGTCAAGTCGAACCATGTCACCCTGCAGAGCAATCATTGTTTTTTTGTTAGTTTTAGAGGCGATGTGAAATGTTAAACTATTTTTCCACTCGGCATTAGTTTATTCATTACCTTATTTCTGTTGTAGTCAACGAAGAATGCACCATCTGCATGGGGCCAAGACAGGCGGCCCCTTTCAGTGCAGTGCTGAGGACGTGCCCGCACGCCTTTTGCTGGCACTGCCTTGCGACGTGGAGGCGGCGGCTCCAGACTGCAGGGCAGCCGGAAACATGCCCAGTGTGTCGCCGGTTAATGGGGCCAGCAGTTAAGAGGCCTACCCAGGTAAATTTTAGTGCAGCTAAGTCCAGTAGCATTTTGATTGTCAACACACTGATTTGCTATGTGTATTTTTGAGCATAGCTTTGAACAAAAACTGAGCAGACGTTTCGAAATGCACTAAGTCACGCCTACCTAAGGATGAAAATGTGCATTGATATGCAGCACCATGTGCGCTGTTGCGCACGAATTCGTGAATTATACGCGTATGCTTAATATCGTTCAAAGCCATGCATGAAAAAACATCAAAGTAATTTAATATGAAGTCTTTTGTGCGATTGGTCCTAAAAACCAGAGTCCGAGGTATTTTGAAGTCCAATTTCTCTCGGGGCGCTGCTCCCTTTCAAACTTTGATCGCTTTTATTAATTATTGGCTGAGTGATTAGCGAAGCCAGTTACTTCAATGGGGTTGAAAAACTTTTCCTGTCTGTCCGTCTGTCTGTGTGTGTCCGCACTACTGCTCCTGAACGGCTGGGCCGATCTGGCTGAGATTTTGCAGGGTTATTAGGTACGTCCTTGGCTCGCCACACGCCAAAATACAGCTTTCCATCGCAATATAATCAGTCGTACCAACGAAAAAACACTAAAAACGGCAAAAAAATTCCACTATTAGGTGAGTTTCCATTTTAGAGACATTTTGACATGGTTTCGCATGGTTTGGAAGGTGCTGATGACGGAAATGAAATCCATTATGACCCCTGACCAAAGTGTCAACCACGTAGGGGCTACCCCGTCTAGAATATTCTAATATAATATACTTCGACGATTCATCACGTAGTGCACTACTCATTGCCTCAATGAACCTTAAAACAGCTTGCCGAAGGCAAGCAGGAAGCGCCGCAGGCCAAGGTAGGTGTAACGCCAGGCGTGGATTGTCGAAACTGGCGCAGCATCGCGAAGCCTGTTACGACAAGACACGGTCTGGCGTAAACCTACCTTGTTTTTAGTGGAGTCAGTCCTAGTGAACTGGTGCACTCTATTTTGGTTTGGTGAAGCTGGCATTGGCTATCAATAGAGTTTAGATAGTGGTGAAGCTTGTCTAATAGTGATTTTAATGAACATTCAAGAATTTTTCTTTTTTTTTGGGGTGCCTGAAAGGAAAAACGCTTTATCGGGTTGAACCAACACAGTTCACTTTTAATAATGTTTGCTGAGCCTGACTGCATCTGCATCGGAATCGGAAAACCAACGGGCGAAGCCCTCCGCTAGGTCGGGCGGTGGTGGGGGTAGCATAGCGGCTCGCTGGCTCGAGAGGCCGGATCGCCTGAAGGTAGGCACACGCCATGCACGGCTGTGTGGCGGGCTAGCATCGTCGCCCCCTGCAGCCAAGGACGTTTTTCGCAAGTTTAAGTACCTTCCAGACCTCCGATCGCAACGAGGTGTGCACCATTCGATGCGGCGTACTCACATTGACTCAAGGACCCCATGTTTCTGGAGAAATGGGGGGCGGATTTACGTAGAAAAGCGAGAAAAGCAAGAAAGGAGCCCCCGTAAGTAGGCAGGCCCGCCATGCACTGCTGCGTTGCGGGCTTGCATCTAACGGCGCGCACGAAAAACGCCCCGCATGCGTAAACGGCTGAGATTTTCGAAAAACGTCTTAAACAAAAGTTGTAGGAAATAGAAAGGACAATCAAAGCCACCCTATCCGAATAAGATGCGAGCTCAAAATTTTTCGACAACGAAGAAAAACGTTTTCTGTAACTTCGGGACAAGTTTTTGGAATGAAGAAGTCATTTTAGATGGGGGGTCAAAGCGAGGCGTTTGTAGGGCTTTTCACAAGCTTCCACCCAGAGAAAACCGTTTGTTGATATGTTATTTAGTTTGGTCAGGAGGGAAGATAGAATCGGGAGGTGTCGGTGCCGTTCGCGAGCAGCGGCCGCGGGCGAGAGGGGAAGGGGCATGGAGGTGGGGATGGAGGGGAGGGGAAAGGAAACTGGATGGTTTGTTTTGGTGCACGCATGAGTTTTTTCATTTATAAACCGGTCACAATTTGATTCATAATCCGCCGTGCGCAATGGCGCAAACCCGTCAACTTCTGTAACTGCACCTCAGCCAGCAGGCCTTAGCTGGTGCGCGGGACGCGCACCTGAGGGATACTACGGATAGTTTCAGGTTACGTTGAGTTATGCTAGCGCTAGGTCTGTCGCGAGTAGAGTAAGACCTGTCGCGACCCCGTTAGGTTAGGTTAGAGTTGGTTGGACCATTTAGTTAGGTTAGGTCTATCGCGAGTAGAGTAAGATCTGTCACGACCCCGTTAGGTTAGGGTGGGTTACCTTGGTTAGGTTTGCATTATCACACCAAATTATTTGTCTCAATTCCTAGCATTCAGAAGTAAATCCACATGGAAAAGAGGCATAACTCAACTGGGCCCCTTACACGCTCCCCATTTAGCGGAAAATGGAAACAACTAAAGTCTGCATGACTCCGTTGAAAAAGTTAGCAACAGAAGATAACTCAATCTGTATGTTTATGAATCTAGTGCAAAAAGAATCACTTCAACTTAACCCTCTTTATGTTTACAACTTAAGTTGCACAAAAGAAAGCCCAAAAATATAGCAGAGTAATAAACACTTTACGCAGACCATCATTCTAGTTGTATTGTCTTTGAATTCCACTTCGCTTAGAAAAATTAAGTTAGATGACTTCGTTATCCATTTTAACGGATATTGATAAGTTGAAGAACCCTCTACGGAGTGACCTGATACTTTGATGTATTTCTCAAAATTTTACTTATACTTTTTCAATTTCTCATCATCCGCAACTTTTTTTTGTTCTTCGAACAGTCTTCTGTTTCTCCTGAAAAAATTGGTGGCCAAAATGGAGTTTAGCAACGGAAAAAAATAATCGTCTTATGCGCTGCATTTATAAATTTTTGGACTTTCCTGATATTTTATGTGTTTGTTGAGATATCCAATTTTCCTTTAATGGCTGACAGGTCCTTGTGGCACGTTTTGAACCCACAAAGTTTGAAACGGGGCCACGACTAAATCGTGTATATTGGTTAACGTTTGAGTGGAGTTACTCTGAAGTAGAAATTAAAAGCATCGGCACCAGTCTCTTGGTCTTTGCATCTACAATTGGAAAAATGATATTCCGTTCCGAAGCTACAACCAACACCGTTTCGTGGAGAGGAAATGGAAAGCACCTGTGAGAATACTTCAGTTTTAATAGAGAAGATTTGGTGATTTGATGCACGAAACGTCTGCGCCGTGGTCGGCGCCGGCAAGCACGGCGACGACGCCGCGGCGTCGCGTCCCGCCCCCACTGCGCCCCGCCACCGGCCCGCACACCACCCGTGCGCGAGGGGTTGCCTACCCCGGCGGCGCTCGCGTTGCGCCGAGACAAACGTGCGCGCAGCCAGTGTTATTCCACTTGCGATGCAGACCGCACTTTCAGCGTAATACAAATTTCATCGCTTTTTTTCTGTGATGATCATTGCAAAAAGGTGTGATGAGCTGCTGTATTGCAGAGTTTTGCAATAATCATTGCAAAAAACTGTAACGATAGCAGATTTTGTGTTGCCATCATCGCATTTTAATGCAATAATTCCTATTTTCATTGCAGAAATGTGCCATGATTATTGCAAAATGTTGTGATACAAAAGTTATCGCATCTGGGGAGCACTGATTCTTGGGAATCACATTTTGGATATCATCGCACGTTTTTGTGTTGAAAGAATCGCAACTTGGATAAGAGTGGCTTTTCTCCCGCGCCAGAGCAGCCCCAGGAGCCCATGCTGGAGGCCTTACAGTCCCGGGAGCGTCATCTAAAGCGCTTCAGCACCGTGTTCCGGGAGGAAGTCATGCAAGTCTCAGGGTTGGGCAACACCTTGCCCGACGAGCAGCGGGTCATTGTGGACCTGTTCGAGACGATGTTGTCCAGGCAGAGGGATGCGCTGCAGGCCCTACCAAATGACCGCGTTGTAATGGAAATACAGAACCATTACAACGAAAATCCTCTCTGGTTCTCCATGCGAAGGGTAGACCAGCTCAACGGACAGGTCATCGTGGATAAACTGACCGGAGTGCTTAACTCGAATCAGAGTTTTATGATGGAGGGTCGCATGAAAATCAGTTTCATACATGTTCCTACGCCACAACCAGCAGGCCGACGCACGAACCGTGCGTCGAACGAGTCACTGGATGCGTGGGTCGAAAGGAATGTGAAAGAAAAACAACTTTTCTCTCCTGATAACGCCCTCGATAACATGTGCCCGACTCACCGTTTCGCAGTGGCTACGGCACGCGGGTCTCTGGAGAAGAGGGCTTATCACAGGATGAAACAGCCCAACTCCGTCGTGCAGCGGAAACAGGCTAAAAAGTTGTGTGAATTGGCAGGGATCGATCCCGCGCAACCGTGGCCTCGACCAGGGGGTGGCAACAGCCTAGGTAGAGCGTGAAGCGATGCTCGCGCCATCAGTGCAGAGGTTACGGCCTTTCCTTCGATTACAAGATGAAGGCCGTTTTTTGCAAAACGCTTTTCACAGATCAAAAGATCATAAAATTCAGGGTGCATTAGGCCAAGTGCCTCTCTCAAAACTCCCACCTTACCTAAAAAAAAATTGAAGTGAAGACGCCGAAAAACACATGAAATCAAAAAATAAACGAAAAACCGCGTTCGCGCCATGTTGATGTAAAGGTACTCGCCCTTGTCTTAGGTTGAATTGGAAGTTTCAGACAGGCAACTAGGTCTAATGCAGTTTAAGGAACGCTCCTTTGAATGGGTTCTATCCAGATCAATTTGAAATTAGGGCTGCATTGTCCCAATGTGCCCCGGTGCCGGGGCACATTGGGACACTCATGCCATGATCAGCGATTGCACGTGGAAGTGAACAGGTAGTTCTTCGGAAACATTTCTCCCTGGATGAGGACATCAAGGTGTTCAGTATCGTAAAATCACAGATAGATTTTACGAAAAGATTAAGGAATAATGAGAGGGTCAAGTAAGCATGTCCCAATGTACCCCGGGGCTGGGGCACATTGGGACGAATTCCCCTTTACCATTTTCTCTGTCCTAGTGAATTGTTCTGAGGTTGAAATGTCCGTGGCGCAAGACAACTATGATGCATTGCCAAACTTCATAATTTTTATCAGCTCTTTAACTTAATAAGAAGTGCCAAATATCGACTCTGTCCCAATGTACCCCGTGTCCCATTGTGCCCCACCTTCCCTTATCGCCTCTGTATTTTCACCGATAAGAAGGGAAAAGACTGTGTTTTTAAGGGCGATTTTGTGGCGGGGCGCAAAAACCTGTACCTTCTGATGCATGAAGGTCATTTATACACCCTCATTTACCCCTTACAGGCCTTTGAGGTCCGTCTACACCGTGAGAAATGTGTCGTGTTTTACGAAAATATGAAGGAACATCGATGTGAAGGTTCGTGCTGGCGGTGCCTAGGCTCTGACGAACATCATAATCCCCTCGAGCGCTGCAGGGACTGGCATTGCTTTGCAGGACAGGCCTGTTTTGACCTCACAAAGTTAACATGTTGCCACTCGTCAAGAAAACAAGATGTGAAACATTTAAATTCTGTCAGGGGTGTAATCTGAGTTTCAGTTTTGCGTGGGGCAAATCACTTCTGTGGATTTGCGTTTTGTCAGTATTGTGAACAGAATGTCAGGGAAAATCATCTCTGCTATATGACTCGTTGGGGGGGAAAACCTGAAGCATGAAATTTAGGGTGCATTAGACCTAGTGGCCTGCCTGAGTCCCCTCTATTAAGCCCACACAAGGGAGGTAATTTTTACATTGGGATGGCGCGGCCAAGATTTTCCCCAAATATTTTAGAGTTTTCATGTTTTTCGGTGAAAACCCTTCAATTTATTATGGGTAATAACAGGAAGTATCGAGGAAGGCAATTAGCCTTATGCACCTTTCATTTCATGCTCTTACCATCTGTGCAAAGCGATTTGAAAACAAAGGCCTAGGGTTTTCATAATCTCGAAAAAGTGCGTAACCCCTGCACCGAAGGCGCGAGCATCGCTTCAAGATCTCCTTGGCCTTGGCCATTTCGACGCCCTGGTGCGACACGTGCATAGAGAGACTCTGAGGGAGGATCGGCCAAGTCTCCGTAGGGTAGGCGGCAACGCTCTCAATTTCTTACGATCGTTTTTATACGTATTACGATGATTTGTCATCGTAAGGTACGCTTAAATTTGCACATACGTAAAAGACATAATATTCTACGTAAGGTATGCTTGATTTCATCGCATTACGTAATTTTTTACATAAGGTATGCATGTTTTTATTGTATTACGCTAAATTTTATCGTACTACGTATGTTCTCATTTCAGCGTATGTTACACTGATCGTTTCATCATAAGAATATGCGAGCATTTGCCTGCCGGTCGGCTGCTGCGTGCTGATGCTGTCTCCCTCTCGTCCTCCCGCTGCATCTGCCAGTTTGGGCCGACTCCAGGCTGTGGCCTCCCGCGGTGATCATATGTGAAGAATTGATGTAGAATGTGTTGTACGCTTTCATAATTCTCATCATATAATCAACGCGGGAGCACCCAGGCCGGAGTCGGCCCAAAAAGGCTGACGCAGCGAGAGCACGAGCAAGATCAACAACCACCAAGCTAAGCGTGCTATGTTCTGCAGACATGCAAGACAACTTTAAACTGAAATATTTGTGTCTGATTTCAGTGGCAGAAGATGATGTTTGCACCATCTGTTTCGAAAATTATTTCAACTATCTCCTAAAAGTCGAAACATCACATGTGGACAATACTTCCACTCTCAATGTCTGCAGAGGTGGATGGACACGACACCGAGGCTACGAAAGCAGTGCTCTTACTGTAGACGATATTTCACACAGATGGTGAAACAACCAATTAACTACTCATGTTTAGTTTAGTTCTTAATTCGATCAAAAAAACAGAGATGTAATTTAATCGAAGATCATTTCAGAGCAAAGTTCACAAATTCAGTACACAGTTCCTTATGTTATTATTGAATTTTTTATTATTAAATTGAAGTAATTATCAAAGTTATTATTTTATCAGTGTATTTTTTTATATATAAGCCTCGGGCAAAGTCATGACCAGAAATAAATGTTGTTTTCTGTTTGTCTGCTGTTTATTGACATTTTTGTTGAATTTGTGCGCGCCTAAGAACTTCACCAAAAGAACGTGACACGATTCACATTTATTTGAATATGGCGTCTTGTTCCTGGATTATCAGTATGGAGGTGATTCAGGTGTGCCTCCGCTTTTGAGTGCATTGACTTAATTGATGCACTGAAAATCCAAGGTATCCGTAAGGGCGAACAACTAAATTATTCCTGGTGGATATTTCATTTGGGAGATTTGTATCTGATGCCACGCGAATATTTATAAAAATACTACGGGTTATATCTGATTAGAATAATTGGCTGAGCGATTAGTGAAGCCAGTTACTCCACTGGGGCTGGAAAGTTTTGTCTGTGTGTGTGTGTGTGGCCGTGTGTCAGCACTACTCCTCCTGAACGGTTCACCCGATCTGTCTGAGATTTTGCAGGGGTATGTCCTTGGCTCACCACACGCAAAAATTCAGCTTTCTATCTCATTCCATTCAGTCGAACTAACGGAAAAACACACAAAAAAAAACCGGCAGAAAAAGTGCAACTTTTTAATGACTTTGTATTTTAGAGACATTTTTACATGGTTTCTTATATTTTTGAAGTTGCTGATGACGAAAATGAAATCAATTTCGACCCCTGACCAAACTTTTACAAGCGAATTGGCTACTTCGGCCCGAATTTTCTAACATACTCAACTCGACCCTTGATCTTGAAAAAAGGGGGTCGACCGACTAAAAAATTTTATTGCAGATTTCGATAGGTCTCGGCAAGACCTTTTCAAAGAGGGGTCGGAAGGGGGGTCTAGGAGCCCGACTTCATCAGTTGGCCGAATCAGGATCTTGAAAAAAGGGGATCGACCGACTAAAAATTTTTATTGCAGATTTCGATAGGTCTCGGGCAGGACCTTTTCAAAGAGTGGTCGGAAGGGGGAAGTCTATGAGCCCGCCTTCATGTATTGTGAAAATTGGTGCAACGGCCGTGTTTTGCACATTTACTTTGGCACAGTGGGAACACAAGAGCGGGCCTCAGTCCTCATGTTACATCAGTAAGTTTGCGGTTTACTTCCCTGGGGTGTGAGGTGCGAGGACCGAAGGCCCGAGAGACGGCCTCTGATTGGGCCAAGCCAGGCCTGGTGCGATGTCCGAAGAAGGCCCGAGAAGAATCCGCCGGCAGGCCAAGCTGGTATCGGCCCCTGTCGAACTGAATTGCCGGCGCAGCGAAGCGGAGCTGCCTACTCGGTTCGACGGAAGGGCGCGCCCTAGCTTGTAGACTTCGACCATTCATCACGCAGTGCACTACTCATTGCCTCAATGAACCCTTGAAACAGTTTGCCGAAGGCAAGGAAGAAGCGCCGCAGGCCAAAGTAGGTGTAACGCCAGGCGTGTATTGTCGAAACTGGCGCAGCATCGCGAAGACTGTTACGACAAGACACGGTCTGGCGTAAACCTACCTTGTTATATCATATTTATTATAAATAACGAGGTCGGTTTACGCCAGACCGTGGCCTGTAACAGGCTTCGCAATGCTGCGCCTGTTTCGACCAACCACGCCTGGTGTTACACCTACCTTGGCCTGCAGCGCTCCCTGCTTGCCTTCGGCAAGCTGTTTTAAGGTTCATTCAGGCAAGTAGTGCACTACGTGATGAATGGTCGAAGAATATTATAAAAGGTAGGTTTACGCCAGACCGTGTCTTGTCGTAACAGGCTTCGCGACTCTGCGCCAGTTTCGACAATCCACGCCAGGCGTTACGCCTTCCTTGGCCTGCGGCGCTTCCTGCTTGCCTGCCTTCGGCAAGCTGTGTGAAGGGTTCATTGAGGCAATGAGTAGTGCACTACGTGATGAATGGTCGAAGTATACAATATTAAAGAATACTCTTGTCGGGTTGACACTTTGGTTAGGGGTCCTAATGGATTTCATTTTCGTCATCAGCACCTCCCAAACCATGCGAAACCATGTTAAAATGTCTCTAAAATGAAAAGTCACCAAGAAGTTGCACTTTTTCTGCCGTTTTTTAAGTGTTTTTTCGTTGGGTACGACTGAATGGATTGAGGTAGATGGCTGAATTTTAGTATGGGGCGAGCCAAGGACATACCTAGTGACCGTGCAAAGTCTCAGCCGGATCGGCCGAGCCGTTCAGGAATAGTGCGGACACACACACAGACACACGCACACAGTCAGGAAAAGTTTTACAACCCCAGTGGAGTAACAGGCTTTGCTAATCGCTCAGCCAATAATATGATGATACTAACTTTTGTGTCTATTTCATCTTGCCGCGCAACATTTTAGTCTCTAAGTTTTATTCAGGATCGAATCTTATTGAATCGAAACCGAGTGGTCCGAAAACCGCACGCGCGAAGCAAAACGCAAGTGAAAGAACCCGAACGCACTTAAATCCTCTCCGGTGCCTGGAGAGTTGCCTACCAGCGCGGCGGCTGCTCCAAGATTGGGGTGAACGCACTAAGCACACTGTGTGTTGCCTATTACCGGCAAGACTCCCATTGGCTTAATTACCCTGACTTTGACGGTATTTATCGCACCGATAATACTCCAATAATAACTACAAGGTAGGTTTACGCCAGACCGTGTTTTGTCGTAACAGGCTTCGCGATGCTGCGCATGTTCGACAATCCAGGCCTGGCGTTCAGGGGCCCCGGAAGTACAGTCTGGTGGGGGGGGGGGGAGCGAAAAATTAAAAAGGTGTTCATTGGGTTGCCTGCTTTCAAGGGGCCACGCCCAAAAACGGTTCTGACCTGGTGAATAAAGTCCAATATCCAGCAGGGAAAGCGAGTAAGAAGCAAAAATTCGCTTATTTTCCGCTTTTTACCATTTTTAGGGTTAAATTACATGCTTGATTGGCGGGCGGAGCGAGCCAAACGGTGAAATTTTCGGAGAATAATGAACAAAACCAGCGAGCAGGGCGAGCTAGAAGCAAAAAATTAATGGATTCGCAATGTTGCTACCCTTTTTCCCTCTTTCAAGCTGATAGTGTCATTTTTGTGGGGGGGGGGGGGGGGCGGCGTCCCCCCATCAAATTTGGGGGGAGGGGAGCACTTCCGGCGCCCTTGCTGGCGTTACACCTACCTTGACCTGCGGCGCTTTCTGCTCGCCTTCGGCAAGCTGTTTTAAGGGTTCGTTGAGGCAATGAGTAGTGCACTACGTAATGAATGGACGAAGTATACAAGCAAGGGCGCGCCCTTCCGTCGAACATCCCTGCAAATTCTCGTCCCGATCGGCCGAGCCGTTTGGGAGGAGTAGTGCGGACACACAAACAAACAAAGAGACAGACAAAACTTTTCAACCTCACTGGAGTAACTGGCTTCGCTAATCGCTCAGCCAATAACACTTCACTAATACCGACAATAATAGTACTCCGTACACGATTCAGGAGGCTCATCCACCTCTTGACGCCAATGCACCTTTCACTGACGTTCCTGTCAGAGCAGAGCGCCTTGTTGAATCTGCCTTCTGGTATGTCCTCTTTCTCAGGTCGATCATCTCTAATGAAGGGCGTAATAAACCACGGTCCTAACGCAAAGCCAGAATCACCTTAAAGAACATAAAATTTCAGTCATGAAAGCAAGTGTAACATCACTACTTACGTACTAATGTACTTGATACATACCCAAGAGGTGGCATCGTCGCTGACCATTCCATTCTTGCATTCTACGTCGCAGAGCCGAGCCTCCAAAAATGTATGAGTCATCGGTGGCTCCAGGGAACCGTGCAAGAATGTTTGAGATGTATAACTGTCCGTCACAGGTCTGTAAAATGAAGTCAGGGTTATTTTCTATTCCTTGCAACCAAGTTTATATCATTTACCAATTCATGGAGCAGCTCCACTCTATACTTACTACCAAAGCGTAATACTAGCAAAACCTTTTCATCCTTAAAATGCTTGGTGGTTTTCTTCCAAAGAACGCTTTCTTATTTTGAAAAGAGTGCCATCAGTGTAGCCTGCATCATCTTTCTTTTTCCCTCCCAACCTCCGATTCCTGAAGGCAATTAACAATCATTGTACAGTTGTTAAAAGTAGTGCAATTGTTGTATGAATATCATTACCTGTCAATGCAATGCTCCACCTCTGCTATATTTGATGGGAACCTGATAACATGCGCTAAGCCTTCATCCTCATTTAGTGCATTTGTGATCTCTTCTATGAAAGCGCAAAGAGTAGGTTGAGCTATTGCCACATCAAACTGCTTGTCTGTTGGAGTTTGATAGCTTCCAGTTGCATAGAAGTTTAGGACAACGAGTATATAGCAGGAACAATTCCACATTTTATAAAACCATTATGGATGAATCGAAGAGCTTCAGAAAAGGAATCGTGGAACATATACTTTGAGCTCCAGTGGAACAGTCAAAGGACTTGTAGTTTCTAGAATGTAGGGTCTCATAAAGTCCAATAGACTGAGAGTTAAGTCTTGGGATAGGCGATAAGACCTTACAAAAGCCTCATACGTAACGTCGTTTGGGTCATCTCAATCCCTGACCCTTCGGCGTCGCAGAATAAGTCGGCGTTTCTGTCTCCTTCTCTCCCTCAGGTAATGGTTTCTAGGATGAAGGGGGTCTGAATGCTCCAGGTCCGACTCAAAATTGCCAGCAACTTGTGGATCATCATAATCAAGTGCGTCATCCATCTGAAAGCAAATTAACAAAACAAATTCCCTTTTGCTTATTTTAAGATAGAAGTAAGAACGGGGAAAGAAAGCAGCATACAACAATGAATTCACAGTAATTTAAGCATTGACGTCATCTTACGGCGGTTGCACAAACTACAAAAGCATCCAATGTAAAATTAGCTTCAAGCTTAGCTTCAGCTGCAGGGCATCCAAGTCATATGCATGGGTTGCAGCAGTTGAGCTGGAGTGCTTGCCGCTTCTCACAGCAATGTAGGTTGGGCCACTGTACGTAACGGCATCAGGTTCTCCCTTGGCATGCTCTTTAATGATGACTCCAGCATAAGCTGACACAATCAACTTGAGTGAGGGGGCCGCCACTCTCATTTCAGGTGACCACAAGATTACGGGATTACGGAAATGTTACCAGGGATTACGCGTAAAATTTTGGAAAATTAGTTCTAAATCGTTTACAAAAAGAACAGAATTTTATCAAGGATTACGTGATTACGGCATGGATTAACGGAGATTACCAGTCAGTTTGTACACAGGGTTCCCGAGGTGGTGGCCCCCTCGACTCGCCGACAACCCAGTCATATGATCAGGCAGAGATAACCGATACTCGGTATGCTTAAGTATTGGGGCGTGGTTATTTGCTGCTGTTACGCCAAGAGGAACCCGTGCCTTATCCTGAGAGATGACCAAGACCTAATCAGGACCCAGCATTGAGGCCAGTGATTCGACACATCGGATGCTGTTTGTGCAAAATTTGCCATCCGGCTGTCTTTTATGCAAATCTTTGCTGGGCTTCGACAGCCGCACGGGAACTGTCTTCACATGCCTTTTACCTTTACGTGTGCGACTGTCTCTTGGCAAAGGACGGAGATATGCTGCACTTAGGGGTATATCGTAGCCTATGAAGTTAAAACGATCAGTCAGTTCCGTCAATGTTTTGCAGCTTCGCGATTCCTCGGTTTGTCGGCGCCCATGAGAAGAGCTGCCATGAATACTAATGTCTATTATTGTTTTCAGCAAGTCTGGCTGTGACTCTTCGATGCGTAGTCTTCCAGGTTCCGTGTGTACGGAGGCAGGTCCTAATTATATCTTTTCTTTCGGGTTTTGGCGAAATTTTTACTGGTACTCAGCATTCTTTTTTTTTTCTTTTTTCTGGTGTTTCTCTTGTGCTATATCAACCTTTGACTTTTTGGCCCGTCCCGTATTATTTATGAAAATAAATATCGGAGGACGAGCATTAGTATGATGCGTGCTGTGCGTTCGTCCGTCCGTCCGAGGTCTTCCCGTGGTCCGATCTTCACCAAATTTGGTATGCAGCCTCCTAGGGTGAACCTAAGAACCGCCCGGTGACGGCTTTTTCGATCCGAGCCCCAGGGGCGCTGCTGCAGGTGCATCATGGTTAACATGGTGTACAGGAGGATGTACAGGCCGTGCCTTGGCTGGCTCCTGCAAGTTCAAATTTCGGTAAATAATATAGTGATTTAACTACATTTAATTGCAGGGTCAATGGATGGTGAACTATACCTGGGCTTGGACCTTGGCCACGTCCTGAAGGCGTTGAAGATGCTGGGTTTCCAAGGAATGGGTTGATGCTGCCACGTCCGGGTTTCAAGCGGTGAATACCGGCCATCCCCCGCTCCCTGCCACGTCCCACTGGAGCGGCCTCGCCGCGTTGGCTGGGTCCTGCAAGTTCAAATTTCGTTAAAGAGGTTTAGGGTTAGAGGTCGTGTCTCATCCTCGAGATATTTAAGACATCGCTTATTCGGCTTCTAGCATCCTGACACACCTGGATGGCACACCCTCCAGCTGCCCCGTCACAGCAGACTCCCGTGGCAGTAGCGTGACGGGGCGTCCGGCAGCCGCCGAAGGGGGATGAGGCTCTGAAGGCACTTGGAAGTCAAATGCATCAAAGCCTCCTGCGTCAATACCAGTGCCTCCTGAAATGAACACATAATAAAAATCGTAAAATATCATGTCAAGTTGGTTTCGTGACGGCCTCCGAAGCCGAGCGGCCGAGCCGTTTCCGTCGCTGTCTCTCTCGCACCTCTACGCGAAGCCTCAAGATTGCGAGAGAGAGCGACAAACAGCTCTCGGAACAAGGCGGAGGCCAGGCGTCGTGCGGCTGGGCGGCAGGGCCGGGTGGCACACCCACACGATGCTTTTACCTACCTCGATCGACTCCGTGGGGGAACTTGACAGCAGGTTACTCTGTCTCCTCGGTGGCGTCATCGTCGCCGAGGAATTTCAGCGACGGCTCCAAATAGTAGTGAGCTGTAATGTCCCCTCGACCCTGCCCGCTTCTCGGCTTGGGATGGTTTTTCTTGTGGGCCCGGCCGCCATCAATGATGGATTTCCACCGTTTCTTGCACCAAACTGGCCCTGAATCCGAAAGAAAAACGGGAAGCATTAATCAATAAGCAGTTGGCACGCACACACACACCTTCACACACACATACACAGAGAGAAGAAAAGGACGCGACAAGTGGCGGCAGCGGACAGGATCACCAACACTTACCATTTTCGACTACCTTCGAAAAGTATGCGTCGGAGACTTCTGTCCACGCCTTTTCTCGCGCCGTGCTGTCCTTGTTTAGCGGATCCCTGGCGCACCAAATGGCTCGGTGGTCCCGCACCAACTCAATCAATCGGATGTTGTCTTCCTTCCTCCGTCCATATTGATCACAACAGAAATGAGGCGCACCGGCCGCGAGTCCGTCAGCACTGCCGTGCCCCCCACCACGTCGCTCACTTAGGCCGCGATGGGCAGTAGTTCACCCCACTCCCGCCAACCGCGGCGGTGCCGCGGGCCGCGCCGCTGCCCACCCCCGCCCGCCACCCCCTCCCCCGCTGCTGACAGCGGCGGGAGAGGGGGATGGAGGGGAACCTCCTTAGCGTCCTCGGGCACCGAGCTAGTTCATTCCTGTTCGCTCGTCGGACACGCCACGTTGCTTGCTACTTTTCGTAAGTTCTTCCAAGCCGCGTTTCATCCCTTTCTGTTTTCAATGTAAACGCGCTTGTGAGGGTATGTGTGTGTGTGTCAGCCACGCGGTGGCGGTGCCTCGCTGGCGCCTCTCTCGACGGCGTTTCACCACGACCTTCCCTGAGTGCGCGTGTGCGTGTGAAGGTGTGTGCGTGTGTGTGAGGCGGCCAAAACTGGCACACTTTCAGTGTGCGGGTGTATGTGTGCGCGCGCGCGCCATTGACCCGGTTCACGGCCACGCCGGTCCGTCCGTTTCTTTTTCTTCCAGGCCGAGAAGGGGATGCGTAGATGTTTATTAATGTCCGGTTAATGTTCCAGTGTTCAATAGGGCACACTTGCAGTCTGGACATTCCACTATGAGTTCGTAGTTGTAAAAACCAACATGCTTGTTTCGAGTAACTAATGGTAGCCCCCTCGCCGCTCTCTTCTGGTTCTCGGCGCAGTCCCCTTGGTCAAAAGTTTGATAGCATCATTTTTGTCTTTTCCTGACGGCATCGAGAGGATAGACTTGACACTAACTTCCTTCTTGTGAACATGTTTATAGTGCCTCCACACTTTAGCATCATATCCTTTTTGCAGAAGAGGCAGTAGTGTTTATAAACATTCTGACTGTCATCGTGGTGTCAGGAAGAAATGGCCGGTACAAAATGTCCTTTACCGAATTGTCCAATAATTTTTGGGCCTATGAGTGAATGGCCTCTACCAAATGTCCCGGCTGGCTATGTCCCGCGACCTATCTGTCCTGCAATTTAAATGTCCCACCCTTAAATGTCCCCATTAACTAATGGCAACACTACTACTTGCTGAGTATTGTTGGCCGCTCCCCAGCCGTTGACTCGGCACCCAGCTGTTGTTGGCGGCGCAGTGCGGCAAAAGGCGACATGGGCGACGAAATAGAGTTGGTGCGCTCCAATAAGGGAAAGATGACCTTGTGTCGCGGAGGTTTCGCGTACACAGAGCACTCCAAGAACCTCAAGCTCTTGAAAATCTACTGGAGGTGCACTGAGCGCGCGGTGTGCAATGCAAGACTACACACGAACGCAGACCTAGAGGATCTGCAAGTGCTGAGGGAGGCGACCCACATCGGCCACATCCCGGACCATCGCGGCGTGGAAGTGAAGAAGGTGATGCAGTCGCTGAAGCGGCGCGCCGAGGAGCACCCGAACGAGCCGCCTCAACAGGTAAACCAGTCGGCCAGTCCTGGTGATGCACGCGAGTTGCGCGTAGTGAGAGATAAAGACGGGGCATTACAATTATGTTATTCAGGCCATTCGTCTTGGCGTCGGTGCTGTGCAAGATCCTGAAGTGTTGGCACGTCTTCCCGAGAGACAGTCCATCCGGCGGGTGGTGAACCTGCACCAGAATCGCGGAAGGCCGCGCAACCCCAACGTACTCGAAGACATCGTGCTGGATGCTCCCTACACCATCACCAAGAGCGTAAATCAAGCTAATTTTTGTCCCTTATTTCAAAAATAAATTTGATTTTTTTTTTCGTTTTTAAAGAAGACGCTGATCGTGTCGTCGTGTTCTGCACTGAAGAGGGGCTTCGTGTGCTGTGCGCCAGCGAGACCGTCTTCGCGGATGGCACCTTTAAGACGGTGCCGAACCAGTTCGCCCAGCTCTACACGATCCACGGCATCGTCGTGGACACCGCGGGGAGAAAGAACGTCTTTCCTTTGGTGTTTTGTCTCTGCGTCCGGAAGACAGAACGGACGTATAGGCAGATTTGGCAGGCGCTGATGGACGAGGCGACACGTCTGCACCTTCACTTCCACATGAGGCTCATGATAACTGACTTTGAAATAGCGGCCATGAATGTGAACCGGGACTTTTTCCCCAACATCTTCCACAAAGGTTGCCTTTTCCACTTCAACCAGTCCCTCTGGCGGAAGGTTGTCGACGATGGCCTACGTTCTCTCTACATCAATGCCGAGAACGAGGATCACACAGTGCGACGTGACGTTCAACGTCTGATGGCGGTTCCCTTCGTGCCAATGGCTGATGTACACACTAAATGACCAGGGACAATTTTTGCATCCAGCTGGATGCGGTTTTAAGCACATCTAACTTCGGACAAATTTGTACCTAGCTAGTCACGAATTGTACATAAAGAGGCACAATATTGTCCATCAATTGGATCACAAATATTGTCTCGTGTTCGAAGTACAATATTGTGCCTCTTTATGTACAATTCGTGACTAGCCGGATACAAATTTGTCCGAAGTTAGATGTGCTTAAAACCGCATCCAGCTAGATGCAAAAATTGTCCCTGGTCATTTAGTGTGTAGAGGAGGTTTTTGACATGATCGTGGAGGAGGCGGACGATAGGGTCTTGAACGTGGCGACTCATCTCGACAACAACTACATCAGAGGCAATCGCACTCTTCGTCGCCGTCGCGCAGTTCCACCTCTGTTCCCAGTCGACGTATGGAACGTGCACGAGCAGGCCGTTGACAATTCGCACAGGACAAACAACGTTGTCGAGGCCTATCACTCCAAGTTCCAGAAGATAATGGTGATCCACCATGCGAATGTCTGGAAATTTTTGGATGAAGTTCGTTCAGAGGAACACGACTTCCATCAGATTCTTGCCCAAGTTCGAGCTGGCCACATCAACATCAGGCAGCCTGTGAACAAGAAGTATGAGCTGTCCCAGCGCAGGCTCCATCGTCTTGCAGAAACCTATGAGGAATACAAAGAGCGGGGGGAAATTTTCACATTCTTGGAGGCTGTAGCGTACAACCTCAAAATTCAGCCTGATTGAGTGATCCAACAAAACCGACAGACTCAGTGTAATCAAATCAAAACAAGTAAAACTGATGAACAATAAAGTATACAAACTGAAAGTACTTTTTATTTTACATGGACTTATATCAAAAAGGCCTTTAAAAATATCGGACATTATTTTGAAGGACTTGGAATGTATTGGACCTTATTAAGGAGGCCTAAAAAATTAGTGGACATTTCCATTCGAAGGCCTATATGTAAAAGGACATTTTGGGACGGGCCATTCCTTCGTAGCACCGTCATCGTTTTCCTTTGTTGGGGACTCCTCATCTGCTGATTCAACTGCCGACGACAACGCGCTGGCGAAGAACTCGCTGCCGTCGCTAACGCCACTGCCGTCGCTATCGTACTCAGCATTGCGATCGGGCCTCAACATGTACTGACGACCTGCAACAAAAGAAATAAAAAATAAATAAATAGATAAATATATAAATAAATATATAAGTCGAAAACATAGGTTGCAACCCTAAAAACCCTAATAGAAAACGAAGTCCCTGCCTTGTTCCATCCCAGTCCCTACTTAGTCCCCTTCTTGATTTTGGAACTTTATAGGGACTCCGGGACCATCCGAAGTCCCTCCGAAGTACCTCTCCTAATGAAATCCCTCTGAGGTCCCCCTTTCGGCAGCCGACTCGATGAAATCCCTCCGAAGTCCCAACACCGTTAAAAGTAAAAGAGTTTTTAAAAAAGTTGTGTTCATGTAGTGCTTGTTTGCTCTGAGGAACAACCTCAACTACTGCCATGATTTTACGTGCCTTTTATTTGCGTTAGTTCATCTGCATCTGTGGCGTGAGAGAAAAAAAAACACTTGGAATGTAAATAATAAGCGCGCGCGCCTGTGCGGTAGGCCATCTCTGAGCACTGCAACACACCCGGGTGCGACGGGCTGCCTGCTCAAGCCCCTGCGACGCAAAAACTGTGTTTCGAATCTGCCCGCCTGGCCTCTCGATCTTCGACCCCTCGACCTCAGACACGAGTATCGAAACCTAGTTCGACTGCAGTTTCGGAAGTGTTTTGTGTTTATTTACATTTCCAAGCTCACACTCTAAAAAAAATGCCTCTTAGGGTAAGGTTACCAAACATGGATCACTTTTTAGAAATCCCCCGTATTTCAACTCAACAGAGCGGTGATCTAATTTTTTTTCGATACACTTCGAGATACTCACAAGGACAACCTTTTCTCAAGAATTGAACACTTGAGAACAAATACTTTGAAATTTAGACGGATTTGAAATTTCACTGATTTTAATGATCCATGTTTGGGTCTGACCCAAACATGGATCACCCCCCCTCGCGTTTTGCCAGGGACCGCCCGATAACTTCCGGTCACCTGAATTGTAAAAGGGTACTGTCTGAAGCTGCCACAAAAAAATTTTGAGACATTTTTGATGAAAAGATTCTTCAGAATAAGGCATAGAACTTTGACTCCTAACCTAACCTGAAACCAGGCCGTTTTCGGACCCGTTTTAAGAGACACTTTTTCATTTAATTATTGTGAGGGTTACGGTAAGCTTGATCAGCTCTCCCGCACGTGATTCTAGCACTCAAACGTGCTGACTACTTGGAAAAATTTTCAAAAACAAAATTGGTCACTTGGTTTGGCGGTACGGGCTCGCTAACAAAAATGATCCATGATTGGTACCCTGATCCATGTTCGGCACTTTACCCTAAATTTCATAACCTGGACTTGAAGAAAATTGTATAATTATGGATCTTAAATTTTATAACATTTTAGCTCTGAAATTTCATAAACATTCGTTATGAAATATCAGAAGCAGTTTATTAAATCTCATAAACTTTTTATAAGTTTTCATAACTAACTGGTTATGGAAACTCCAATCCCATTCTGATTCTTCATGTCACAGATGATGAAACATCATAAATGTTTTATTAATTTTTGGATTGAATTGCCTTACCTAAGGTAACCTTGCTTGTAGAACAGCAAACTAGAAAGTTATGACGGGAGAAAGATCATTTAAGGTCTTCGTCCGTGTCACTTGAAAAAGTGGACATCCTTACTGCCACAGAGTGCACAGACCGGACACAATTATCGGGCGGATCATGCGTGCACCCAACCTTTATGGCCGACCGAAGACGCCAGGGAGTGGCAACATGGAAATGCGTTTTTCTCGACTTCAGTGTGATATTTCGTTCAAAACTTATAGCTAAAGGCTAGAGCTGATATCTACGACGGCAATAGATGGTATGATTTGCGAAAATTACTTGCTTTAACGACATAAATTGCAAAGACTAATTGAAGAACGGTCACGGCGCTCCAAGCGCCACCTAGCGGCAGATCTGTGAAACCTGACTCGGGCGGCTGTTTTTCTGACCATATGTGGATTGTTCACAGATTGCGTTTTGTTTTTAGAATCACCCACGAAATTTTCGTTTCTCATACCGAAGTTGGCACTTTTACCATACAATGGTACAGTGGAAATGTGATTATATTTTTTTAGAGAGCAATGATCTGAATCACACACTATTTTGGTAATTTTTGGGTAAATACGTCCAAGGATGCCCTGTCAACCCACTAAGTTTGGAACCCTCACCCAACCCAAAAAATCGGCCTGTCTTCAGGTGTTGTCACCCCATTCTTAAAATTTAGAATTGGTTTATGAATTAAGCTACCGTTTTGAAATATAAGAGCGACAATCTCAATTTTCATAACTTCTGTTCTGAATGTAACTCGTTCTAAACTTTTATAACCGTATTTCTAAAATTTTATAGCCGAAATCTTAAATTTGATTACCAGATCTTAAGTTTTAGAAGAATGTTATGAAAGTTGACTTTTAGAACGTGTTTATGAAAAGTTATACTTTTTTCGATATTAAATTTCATAACTTTTTTTAGAGTGCAGATTTTGAACGGGTAATGTTTAGGTTTCGGCATCCGTCCGTCAAACTCTGGTGAGTTTTCGTCGATATCTCTCACCTCGCTTTCGTTCTACGCCTAGCAATCTGAAAAACTCACACCCCAACTACAAAATTTGTTACCTTCAATGCTCCTCATAACCTTCAGACCAATCTTGAGACGAGCGTCTCAACGCTGGGAAATCGTCCTAATCGTAATTTACAAAGAAAAGATTTGAAATAATGTTATTTTTCAATTTATAAACGTAGTCGGAGTGCTCTCACAGTCATTGCAAATGACAATGTCTGAGATTGACCTGGTACAGTTGTGATGCACTTACTATGGTCTTACTTTGTTATGAACTGATTGAGTCAAAGTGCAACAGACTGTGTGTTTATCCTTTGTGGACTTGTTTACCTGAATTGCAATTAATTTTGTGTGTCTCAGTCGTTTTGGGATCTTTTTGTTTGCATTGATCATTACAGTACTTGCAAGTGCTCGCTCAGTTGTCGCATGTAGCATTTTAAATATGATGGGCACCCTCATAATACCTTTCTTTCTCTTTTCCAGGTCCAGTCTTGGTTGCTGTGGTACATTTCGAGGGTTGATCCGTGAACTCTCCTGCAGCCTGTTTGCATTCTGATCTGATTGACGGACAACCTGCCAACATCAAAGGACCTCACATTCTGTTAGTATACTTTCTTTATCAAAGCTTCTTTGCTTGCCATCATGAATTAGTCGGTTTTATAAATAGTTTGAGTGCATTTATTTTGGGGAAATAATGACAGTTTATCCAGATGATCCTATTCTGTCCCCATTACTTAAACTGCTCAACTCTTATTGGCTCATTTGCACAAAAAAATTAGCCTCTCCTCCGTTTTTTTCCCACTATTTTTACAATAATCTTAATCTCCCTTTCAGATTCATCTGTGCTGTGAGTGTCACGAGGTTTATCTTCAGTCGCCAACGCAGAACTCTATTTCAACTTCGAGAGCTTTGAAACTGCGGAGTAAATCCTCAACTTTACCCTCTTCTTGATTCATTAAGTTAATTCGTTTGACCAGGTTTCTTTACACAATTATGATTAAAATGGCTTTTGTAGAAGTGTGACTGTAACTGATTTATAATTCTAGTTTTGCTTTTAGATGTTTCTTTGATTTTGTCAATTTTCTTAATCCAGATGAAACTCGCTGTGAATCTGTAGGGGCAAGTCATGTTTAGTTATCCAATGTGTATTTATAATTTCTCTATTTTATTTTTTTTTATTTGTTTTGTGATGAGCTTTGAATACTTTCATACTAAAAGTTGACCATCTTGAATTACCGATGTGTATAAATTGTCTTTTGTTTTCTTATGTGATAATGCTAACTCTAACTTGACAAAGTGTGTTTGTCACCGTAAATTATTTGATCAACACATTATCCCTATCATTTCCATCAATGCATTTTGTACTTTTTGTTGTAATGACTGAGCCTGTATATTTAATCTCTGTGACTTGACAAAGTGTGCTTGTTATCATAAATTACCTACCCCTATCATTTCCATCCTGTTTATGTAGGTCCCTTTTCTTCTGTAAATGCAACTCTTATTGTTTTGTTCTATCATTTGAAGTCTTCATGTATTTTGTTTATAACTTGTACTTCCATTTGTGCAGAAATTGTCTCAGTGAACATAAATGTTCAGAGGACAGGATGAGGAAAGGCTCCTGTTTTACTTTCCTAATGTTTATTATCTATTATAGAAAATAAAATTTGTTTGGATTTACCAGTGGATATTTTTGATAATTAGTCCGACAAAATTCCACCACTGACAATTACCAAACTACTTCAGGGATATAATGAATTGAATTACTGTTTCTATAAGTAATTTAGTCACTATTTAATGAGGCGTACGTAGTAACTATATGGCACTAAGTGAGGTCATGCACACTTAACTTCACATAACAAACCTTACCATTTTTTTGGTGTGCAGGATACTTGCGTCCCCTGCATCCCCGGACCTCTTCAGCAGCGGCCAGAATTTTCATGCTGGCGAACGGGGCAATTGGATGTGTCGAAGACTTCCAGGCTGGGGTGGACTTAATCAACACAATCATCTGCCCCATCTGCCGACTGGGACATTCTACTGCTTCCGCGCTGGACTACCACATCCGCAGCGGTGCCCATGGGACGTCGACCCGCAGGCTGGCAATTTGCGTGGCCGCCGTTGCCTGGGCATCGCGTGGATATGTAAGTACAAGCAACTCATACAAGCAACGGCCCCACATAACCATGTTTTCCAGTGTGTGACGTTGATAATTTTTTTCCAGCTCGTACTGCCGTTCCCGAGGGCCGCGCACGGCCTGGCAACCGTGCCGACCTTCGTGCACGACTGCCAGATCAATAACGTGGTGGTGGCCTGGATTCCGGCGGACTGCCCCTGGCAATGTCTTAGGGTAGATCCCGTGACCGAGATCCCCGCGGCGGAGTGTGATGCAGTGGCCCAACAACTGCAGGAGCAGGTGCTGCCCTACGGCGAGCGGACCTGCCTGTGCAAGTAAGTTCCCACGCCAGTTGCCAGTATGTGACCATCAGACATACATTGATACATTGATACATAGCTTTTGCATGTTACAGTGAATCCACCGTCTTCTGTCTGAATGTCTGAAAGTGATTGCTCATGATATAGAGAGGTTTGATGGTAATAAATAATAATAATAATAATAATGGGTTTCATGGTAATAACTCCGCACCACACTGAATTCACTGAATGTCAAAATCTATTTTGACTATATTAATATTGTATTGTATTAATATTGTATATATAAAATCTATATCATCTATTTTGTGTCTTATCTCACAGTAATCTCTATGCCTTCAGTTCACTGAATGTCAAAATCTATTTTGACTATATTAATATTGTATTGTACATACAATAATAAATGATAAAAAATTTATTTAATTTTTTATTCGTACAATACAATGGTTGCATCATTTCCGTCACTTTCTTCCGTCAGCTGTCAGTAGGCGTATAGAATGATGTGTCAGAGCGGCCAACTCGTTGAGGAGACATGATGCCGGTAACAATCTGCACGCGAGTTTAAGGCTTGCCAGCTGATCAGTTAACGTTAAGAGCAGCTGTTCCTTTGGCTCCCCGTCATCTGCAAACGGTACGCACTGCGTTACGGGCCGTACGCAACTTTGGGTTCGAATTCGAAGACCCTACAGCAGTGTGAACTGACTGAGTACTCACCATTGTGAACCGCCAAGCAGGAGAACAAACCGAACTTGGTTTCGTCTTCCATGATGAGCATGCACTGATCAACAAATGTCGACAATTCCTCGACGTAGTGTGGCCACTGACCAGGGGCCCTGCCCATCTGATGCGCCATTTGCAGCCCAAAGCAGGCTGCGTCTCGGAGATGCACGCGTAGTTCCTGCGCTTGTGCTGACATGTTCTCGACTGAATCTGCTAGCGGCCCCACGAGCCCCGCGGCATCCCTACTGTTCCGATGCGACGGCGAGCGGTGAATCCGCCGTGAATTTTGAAATTCGGACGTGCTGCCCCTGCCCGGGATCGAACCGGGGACCGCGCCGCCCTTCCTACGCCGCAGCGGGCCAAGCACCGTAAGGCCCCATTACAAAAGTGACAACGGCCACCATATAGAGAGAGGAAAACGGCAGCTCAGCCGAGGAGTCTCGACTCTTACTACACTGGGCGTCAAAATTAGCGTTACACTTCAACTTTTCTTCGCCATTTCAACGGAAATTAAGGTAGGGGCTTCTAATTTGGTAGGGAGGTACCTCAAGGGGTTGTACACACACCCCTTAAGCAGCGAGACCCGGACCCACCCCCTTCCTGCATTTTCCACCCTCCGCGCAAAACCCTGTCAAATTTCGGCCCTTTTCCATTGATTAAAAGGTCGTTCCGGGGGTCATGGGGGGTTAGGTTAGGCCCCCTACCCCCATTCGTTCGGGCGCTACAGTAAAAACCACCCCCAGGGGGGGTAAATTTTTAAAAAAAATTCCGAACGTTGAGGGTTGTAGCGCTTGCCTCCTCGGTCACAATGAAACTGTTTCCAAGTCGCTAGCACCCCTGTGAGACCGCCTACCCCCGTCAAAATGCCATCCCTAATTTTGAATTACCGCCATTTTCCTCTAAAAGGGCCCGATTATCGTCGAAAATGGAACGAAACGTTAGGGAATTGTTGATTCGATCGAGCCCGGTCGAAAAATCCGCATGTGAACTGTCAAAAAAGCTTTTACTGGGGGTTGCTACCCCTAACCATTACCACGCCGTTGGGAGGGGGTTGGCGTTATGGCGGCGGGTCGGCGTGGTCACGCCTCGACGAAAGGGCCTTTGAGACAACTCCTGACCAATTTTGGTGTCAATCGCACAATTCCTTGTCACCTGACATCGGAAAAACCAAATTTTCGTTCAATTTCAACCCCCAAGTTTGCGCCCCTGTCCCTACGTAACCCGTAGCCTTAAAAATACGGGATCACGTCAGGGAGGAAGGCGCATCCATTCCCTGACGCGCCCTCGAAGCGCAACCCCCTCCGACAAACCCGTGCGGCTGCAGGGGCTTCCAAAGTTAAGCCCCTACTGGATCGACGCGCCGAGCCGCTGCCAGCCGCCTGATGGGTAGGCAACCCAACGCGCGCCGCAGCTTCCGAGATGGACGCGTCCGGGCTAGGGTTTCAAAATTTTGCGCAGAAAATTGCACAACTGATGGCAAAATTGTTTTCAAAATTCGGGTGATGACTGAAACCAACGCACCGCGTCAGTAACACGTCGGCGACGTGCCGGAGCGCGTAGGGTTGCCTACCCATGAGGCGGCTGGCAGCGGCGGCCCGGCGCGGCGCTCCAGTAGGGGCTCAACTTTGGAAGCCCCTGCAGCCGCACGGGTTTGTCGGAGGGGGTTGCGCTTTGGGGGCGCGTTAGGGAATGGATGCGCCCTTCTCGCCGTCGTGGTCCCGTATTTTTTAGGCTACGGGTTACGTAGGGACAGGGGCGCAAACTTGGGGGTTGAAATTGAACGAAAATTTGGTTTTTCCGATGTCAGGTGACAAGGAATTGTGCGATTGACACCAAAATTGGTCAGGAGTTGTCTCAAAGGCTCTTTCGTCGAGGCGTGACCACGCCGACCCGCCGCCATAACGTCAACCCCCTCCCAACGGGGTGGTTATGGTTAGGGGTAGCAACCCCCAGTAAAAGCTTTTTTTACAGTGCACATACCAATTTTTCGACCGGGCTCGATCGAATCAACAATTCCCTAACGTTTCGTTCCATTTTCGACGATAATCGGGCCCTTTTCGAGGAAAATGGCGGTAATTCAAAATTAGGGATGGCATTTTGTCGGGGGTAGGCGGTCTCACAGGGGTGCTAGCGACTTGGAAACAGTTTCATTGTGACCGAGGAGGCAAGCGCTACAACCCTCAACGTTCGGAATTTTTTAAAAAATTTACCCCCCCCCCCTGGGGGTGGTTTTTACTGTAGCGCCCGAACGAATGGGGGTAGGGGGTTGATTCTTAACGCGTTCGAAAGAGGAGCTCAAAGTGAACCAGCTGACAAAATTTGAACCCCCCACGACCCCCGGAACGACCTTTTAATCAAGGGAAAAGGGCCGAAATTTGACAGGGTTTTACGCGGAGGGTGGAAAATGCAGGAAGGGGGTGGGTCCGGGTCTCGCTGCTTAAGGGGTGTGTGTACAACCCCTTGAGGTACCTCCCTACCAAATTAGAAGCCCCTACCTTAATTTCCGTTGAAATGGCGAAGAAAAGTTGAAGTGTAACGCTAATTTTGACGCCCAGTGTAGTAGGGGTGAGACATTATGTCTTACCCCCATGACTTCCATGTTCTATCCCCCGGACATGACCCCAAACCCTCCTTAAAAAAATGCATCGACATCATTCTCATAGTAGCCCTGAATCAAGATCGATGCCTCGATGAAAGTGCTGTATCGATTCTGCACAACGATCCTAAATTCAAATCAATACGTAACGGCCGTTGTGAGTACCAGCTGTATCTACGAAACCCGACTGTGAGCCTGTTGTTGAACTAGTTGAACTTCAGACATCGGCATAATAATCTACTGTAAGTACTGCAAATGACCAATGGCCGTTTGAGGGACAGGTATCACATCAGTTATTTGTGTTTAGGACTATGAATGTGCTACCCGATGACAAGTTGTGGGAGGAAGGGGCAAAGGCTGCTTTGTACTTTCTCTGCGGGTTTCCGTTCTACGAATCGTTCGGCGACTACAGCCTGGAAAAGATGACAGAGGCAACGGCAACTCTCACTGCCTGGTTTTTACGGGGTGTCGCCGTAATCTACGACGACACTCGCCTCACCTTTCCGGGCCCAGAAATTGAAGACCTCGTCGCCCTCACCACCGTCCGCTTCCCACCCCAGCCTGAGGCAATGAGAGACGAGAACGGTGAGGAGATGGACGTGGGCGCGCCCCAGGAGTGGTTCAACTGGGGGCCGTCAGACGGGTGTCCACGCATCAATCTCCGCACGGCCAACGAGCGCTCGTACTACCACGAGAGCGCCGTAAATGCCCTGGACAATCTCTATCAGGCCCGGGGCGTAGTACAATCAAATCCCGCCTTCAGCTTGGGTGTGTGGAATGGGGCGGTGGAGGTGGCCATAGGCTCTGGGGCGTGCCTTCTGAATATGGAGGCGGAGCAGACCGACGTCCGTGGGTTCTCGCGGGCGGGGAGGACTGACGCTATCACCAGAGGTGTGTTCTACAGGGCCGCCTTCGAGAAGCTGAAGATCAGCTCGGGGGTCCAGGACCAGGTCTCGGGCATTGCCAACCCGGGGTGCAGTTTCCCGACGGGAAATTGGAGTCTAAGATCGGAGGAATGGTGGGCACTATCCGAGATCGGGCGAGGATGTTGATACCGGGGGGGGCGGGACAACAGGACCCGCTTCAGTTATTCGGCCAACCTAGTTAACAGGCCGATACATCTTAGCCTGACAGGTATTAGATTGGGACCAGCCTTCGACGCTGCCGTGTCCGAGAGTGCGGCATACCCGGTGCCTGCCATGTCAGAGATGGAGCTCAATACCCAAAATGATGAAGTACGACTACAAAATGTGTACATTACACTTGATAGTGTGGTCGGACCGGACGTTGCTAGGCGGCAGGGATTGAGCAGAATCAACAGGCGTGCGGATGGGATTATCGGAGCCCGGCGCCTTGGCACCAAGATCGTACGGCAGAACGGGGCCGCAGGGTTTGGATACCGCGTACACAGCGGGTATACAGAGGAGATGCTTGTGTACACGCAGTGGGGGGCAGCGGGAGTGGTGCGCAGGGTCAGCCCCCGCAGCCATGTGTTTGGTTGGGGTACGGACCTGTTCATGAGGAGTTGGGATGAGCAGGCCGACTTCGTGATAACCTTCAGCTATGTGCTGGGAGAGGCAATGAAGAGCGCCCTAATAGATGCCACACTCCAGGTTATCACTGTCGGCGGAGCCCCAGACCTGTACGGCACTGCACGGCGGGATTTCGAGAGAAACCTGGTTCCCGCGGAGGACTTCTTTGGGTCGGGAAACGGCCAGGGTGATGGCCTGGAGGCACCACCGCCTCCGAAGGAAGAGGACAAGAAACCGGAAGAGACTGGGAGAGAGCCGCCCGCTCCAAAGGCTGGGGAGAAGCCCGCGGAGTCGAAGATAGAGGTGCCGAGTTCCGGAGCACAACCCAAGCCGGCGGCGGACCCCAAGGACGTGGCCAACAACCCGGATGCGGTCCTGCCCGAACAGTCAACGGGGGCGGGACTTTAGAGCCCGAGTGGTTGTGGTCTCTCGGGAAGCTGTACAAAAAGGAGGCTGCGGAGGCTGAGAAGATCATCACGAAAGGAAAGCACAAGTGCTGTGACCGTAGTGCCTGGAACATGGCCTATACGGACTTCCTTCAGAGCTTGCGGCGATACCGCCAGCCGGAGGGGCACCACGACAGCTGTTGCGTGTTTGGGGAGGGCGTCTTGGAGGATGGGCTCCACTTGGCGGCGCGCCTCGCGGGGGTGAAGATGGTGTACATCATGGAATCGGAGTACCTGCGACTGAAGAGGTTGTACTCGGACTGGTGCTGGCACGGGCTATTCACATCCTAAAGGCAAGGACGGGCTTGGTGAAGATGGGCGGGACTTACATAGCGCCGCACTGGCGGTGGATGTGTTATTGGGAAACTATGTACGGGTTCCGTGAATACGTGCCGCTAGAGCAGCTGGAAGAGCAGGTTGTGGACTGGCTAGTTACGCCAAGGCCCCTAGGTATGCCTATGGGCGAGGACAGGTACGCCCGACGCATGTACCAGGAGACTTTTAAGTTCTTCGAAGAGGAGTGGTCATCGCCGGGGCCTGTTCTCACCATCAAGGAGTATTGTGCAAGCGGGATGTGGATGAGGGGCAGGGCAGGCACAGGCCACAAGGGAGTTGTGGAGATAGAGGGGAAGCTAGTGAAGACAAGAGCTTATAAGCCTGTTGAGGCAGTCCGGTACAGTGACGCGGAGATAGGTGTCGACCTAATGGGAAAACACCATGATGTCATGATTGTGATGGAGAAGTCGGAGGGCGGAAAGGTGCGGCCGGTTGTGAAGTGTGGTAACAACATCAACAGGCAGATGGACTACCTGTCTACACAGGTTGAGCGCGGCCTCTATGGAACAACGAAGACGTCGTTGTTCGCCGGCGCTACTGGCAACGAGCGGATTGATTTAAAGCTGCTTGCGAGTATGCAAAACCCGATGGCTTCGGCCGTTCCTATTATGCCGATTTCTGGCTAATAGGTACGCTACAGCGGGGAGGGGAATCTCGGAGAGGGGTAAACAATCCTCCGGGCGCCCGGCGGATTGGGTAACGCCTTTCTTGTCGAGGCGCCTCCGCCCCCTGCCCCGCTGGCGTAGGACTGCGCTTTCTTTGCGAGTTTATCGCTGCTTTGCTATATCTCTTTTCTTCTTCTGCGAAAATCCCCCTAGTGGGGCCCTTTTCTCAGGTGCTGTGTTAGAATAATCTCGAGGCTTATAGGTGGATGGTCACGCTATCATGGCGGGTCAGCACCTCCCCGGCTTGTCCGGCGAGTTGCTCATGGAGCGCATCCGCGCAGACCAGAGCTACCATCCTGTCCGCGGTGACAGGGTGCTGGTTCACACCACGATCGCGCGCAAAGTGCTCGCCGCCCACCTGAAGTTCGCCGTCGAGTTGATTCCACATGTCTCCCATCCTGTGGTTGTCTATCGCCTTGATGATGCCAGGCCTGGCCAGCCTGCCACAGTCTCGACCCCCTCCGGTCCGTTTAGGGTTCGCGTTGACGAAGACAACGTGCATTATTTCCTGAGCGAGTCCTTGCAGGGCGTGTTAGACTATAAGGGGTTCGTATTGCTCGCGGGCATTCCCGCCTGTACCGCCGTGTATAGGTCTGGTGAGAACATTGTTTTGCGAACAACCGCCGCTGTGCAGCAATTGACCCCTCATCAGGTAGATCTAGAAGACGACTAGAATGAATGAGACTTGGGGAATGAAGGCGTTACGCCTTAACGAGCTTATGGAAGAGGCTTCTCGCACGGGCCTCGATCCGATGCGGAAGAGTGCGGTATCTCCGAAAGAATTGAGGCGTAGGCAGCGCGCCGCTAATGAGGCTCGTCAGGCTAGTCTGCGGCAGACGCTGGACGCCCTGCTTGAGGGGGTAGCTGACAAGGGTGCCGGCAATACACCCACCCCGAATTGTTCGGGGAAAGTGCCAACGGGGAAAGGCGACTCCCCGGCCCCACAGGGCCAAGTTCCCCTAGAGTGCGGTGGTTCTCCAGCCCCTAGTGGAAAAGTACCGGCGGAGGACTGCAATGCTCCGCACCCTACCAGGGTAGAAGTGCAGGACACAACTTTCCTTGACGAGTGGGGGTTAGCGGATGAGCCGAGCAGTAACGCTCAGTGGTTTACCGCTAGTACAGAACAGGCAGTCGTGGGCCTCAAGGCCTACTATGATAACCCCCAGTCGGAGAGTGACAAGATACATTTTATACATAATACGATGATTTGTCACCGTAAGGTATGCTTAAATTTGCACATACGTAATATGCATAGTTGTGTACGTAAGGTATGCATGATTTAGCCGTATTATGCATGTTTCGTACATAAGGTACGGATGATTTCATCGTATTACGCATGATTAAGCGTAAGGTACGATAAATTCTATTGTAGTATGCATGTTTGCATTTTTACGTATGTTACGCAGACCGTTTCAGCGAAAGAATATGAGAGTGTGGAGGGTCGCATGAAAAGCAGTTCTATACATGTTCCTACGCCACAACCAGCAGGCCGACGCACGAACCGTGTGCCGAACGAGTCACTGGATGCGTGGGTCGGAAGGAAAGTGAAAGAAAAACATTTTTTCTCTCCTGATAACGCCCTCGAAAACATGTGCCCGACTCGCCGTTTCGCAGTGGCTACGACACGCGGGTCTATGGAGAAGAGGGCTTATCACAGGATGAAACAGCCCAACTCCGTCGTGCAGCGGAAACAGGCTAAAAAGTTGTGTGAATTGGCAGGGATCGATCCCGCGCAACCGTGGCCTCGACCAGGGGGTGGCAACAGCCTAGGTAGAGCGTGAAGCGATGCTCGCGCCATCAGTGCAGAGGTTACGGCCTTTCCTTCGATTACAAGATGTAGGCCGTTGTTTGCAAAACGCTTTTCACAGATCAAAAGATCATAAAATTTAGGGTGCATTAGGCCAATTGCCTTTCTCTAAACTCCCACCTTATCTAAAAAAAAGAATTGAAGTGAAGACGCCGAAAAACACATAAAATCAAAAAATGTACGAAAAACCGCGTTCGCGCCATGTTGATGTAAAGGTACTCGCCCTTGTCTTAGGTTGAATTGGAAGTTTCAGACAGGCAACTAGGTCTAATGCACCCTTAATTTTATGCTCTTTGATCTGTGCAAAGCGTTTTGCGAAACAACGGCCTAGATTTTACAATCGAAGAAAAGGCCGTAACCCATGCACCTCGCTGGAGCATGGCTTCACGCACTCCCTAGATCGCTGCCACCCCCTGCCTCGACGAGGTACACCGCTTGCAGGCGGCTCTCCAAGAGTATCGCCTCTGTACTTTCACCGATAAGAAGGGAAAAGACTGTGTTTTTTAGGGCGATTTTGTGGCGGGGCGCAAAAACCTGTACCTTCTGATGCATAAAGGTAATTGATCCATGAAGCGGAAGAAGGGGATAAGTCATTTTTAGTCATTTAACAGGAGAAACAAAAAACAGTTTGCAGGACCAATTCAAACTAATTGACATGATATCATGAATGGTGATAATTTAATAAAGCATGGCTCTAAAATGGGACAAAAGTTGGAGGGGTCAGGCCGCTCCTTCTGGGATTTCGGAGACTTGCCACTATACGCATAAGTGGACAAAAGAGTCATGTCGATTTAGTTCCATCAAATGAATGGAATATGGAGCCAAGTCAGCAAATTGGTAGAAGGGGTTAACTCGACTTGTGTCCAAATGTCAAATTGAATTTGGAGACAAGTTGACGTGGCTCCAAATGTCATATTGCAATAAGAGTCAAGTCGAATTTTTGTGCAGCGTTTCCAGGACAATGAGAAAAGAAGTCTTCTGGGCGAGTAACGAGTGTCAGTGATCTTGCCCATGCGAACCTGGTCGCGTTTGCGGATTTAAAAAAAAACAAACAGTGGAAAAAATATAAATGATTGGCACGAAAAAAAACGAGAAAAATGTACACGTTGACAACAACATACTATCAGTAAATGTTGTACAGTTGGTTGTCAACACTGGCTACAGTTTGAAAATGTCTTCTGCTTGCTGCCTTGGGATTTAACAGCTAGTTCAAAATTTCAGAAAAAACGTATGTTTTTATCTTAAGTTTCGATCATGTCACCCTGTTTTATCGCCCTGAAGTCGGTGTGCCAGGCTCAACGACTGTATTCATCTGCTCAAATTCGTGGGCAGCCCTTTTTGCAGCTACAATGGACCAAAATATGGTAACCTAACCTGTGAGTAAGCCACTGCTCATTGTAATGTTGTGATAAGTATTATCGCTCTGGATGTGTTACTGACACTCGTAACTCGGCCAGAAGAGTTCTTTTCTCATTTATTACAGGAAATTCCAAGTGTCCTGGAAACGCTGCACAAAAATTCTACTTGACTCTTTTTGCAACACAACATTTGGAGTCAAGTCAAATTTTGTTCACCCTCAGATTCTTACGCTGAAACGAACTGCGTAACATACGTTGAAATGCAAACATGCATACTACAATAAAATTCATCGTACCTTACGCTCTATCATGCGTAACACGATAAAATCATTCGTAGCTTATGTAGAAAGCATGCGTATTACGGTTAAATCATGCATACCTTACGTGACACCTATGCATATTACGTATGTGCAAATTTAAGCGTAACTGACGGTGACTAATTATCGTAATATGCATCAAAATGATCGTAAGAAATTGAGCGTGTTGAAACGAGACTTGACATTTGGACTTAAGTTGAGATAACTTCTTTTTCCAACCGATTAATAACAACCTAAGTTGACTAAGTTGACTTATCTCCTTTTCCAACTTTCAAATGGAGCCATGTGGATTTTCCGTGACTTGTCTCCTTTTTGGGACCACAAGTTGAGCGTAAATGGAGCCAAGGGGAGTCATCCCCTTTTCCTGTGTCGATTTGCTCCCTTTCTATGGGGAGTTCAGGCAAAAGTTTAAAACAGTTAGATTCGAAATTTTTTGAAGTATAATAATCCATGAAAAAGTAATTTTTGGAATAAGTCGACTTATCCCCTTCTTCCGCTTCATGGATCAATTAATACACCCTCATTTACCCCTTACAGGTACAGGCCTTTGAGGTCCGTCTACACCGTGAGAAACGTGTCGTTTTTTACGAAAATATGAACGAACATCGATGTGAAGGTTCGTGCTGGCAGTGCCTAGGCCCTGACGAACATCATAATCCCCTCGAGCGCTGCAGGGACTGCGGGTATTGCTTTGCAGGACAGGCCTGTTTAGACCTTCACAAAGTGAACATGTTGCCACTCGTCAAGAAAACAAGATGTGAAACATTTAAATTCTGTCAGGGGTGTAATCTGAGTTTCAGTACTTTGCGTGGGGCAATCACTTTTGTGGATTTGCGTTTTGTCAGGGAAAATCATCTCTGCTATATGACTCGTTGGGAGGGAAAACCTGAAGCATGAAATTTAGGGTGCTTTCGACCTAGTGGCCTGCCTGAGTCTTCTCTAATAAGCCCACACAAGGGAGGCAAGATTTTTCCCAAATATTTTAGAGTTTTCATGTTTTTCGGTGAAAACCCTTCAATGTATTATGGGTAAAACAGGAAGTTTCGAGGAAGGCAATTAGCCTAATGCACCTTTCATTTCATGCTCTTTCCATCTGTGCAAAGCGTTTTGAAAACGAAGGCCTGGGGTTTTCATAATCCCGAAAAAGTGCGTTACCCCTGCCCCGAAGGCGCGAGCATCGCTTCACGATCTCCTTGGCCATTTCGACGCCCTGGTGCCACACGTGCCTAGAGAGACTCTGAGGGAGAATCGGCCAAGTGTCTGTGGGGTAGGCGGCAACACACTCAACTTCTTACGATCGTTTTTATACGTATTACGATAATTTGTCATCGTAAGGTATGCTTGATTTCATCGCATTACGTAATTTTTTACATAAGGTATGCATGTTTTTATTGTATTACGCTGAATTTTATCGTACTACGTATGTTCTCATTTCAGCGTATGCTACACTGATCGTTTCTTCATAAGAATATGCGAGTGAACGTGATTTGCCTACCGGTCGGCTGCTGCGTGCTGATGCTGTCTCCCTCTCGTCCTCTCGCTGCACCTGCCGGTTTGGGCCGACTCCAGGCTGTGGGCTCCCGCGGTGATCATATGTGTAAAATGTGTTGTACTCTTTCATAATTCTTATCATATTATCAACGCGGGAGCACCCAGGCCGGAGTCGGCCCAAAGTGGCTGACGCAGCGAGAGCACGAGCAAGATCAACAGCCACCAAGCTAAGCGTGCTATGTTTTTGTCACGAGGTGGTTGACGGAGGGGGTGTGCAGGGCGTTGGGGCCAGGGGCGACCGTGGAGGTCTCCGGGCCAGGTGACGTGTCGCGGGGCGGCGTGGGTGACGGCGCGTCGAGCGTGTGTCGACGCGCGGGGGCGCACGCCGTGTCGCGCGCGTGGGGTATCGCCAGGGCGTTGCCCAAATCCAACTCGCCGCCGGGTCGTGCCGGGCCGAGGGACGCTACGCGCTTGACCTTCCGGTCACACTGTTCACTGCACTGACACTCGCGTAACCGTCGAACCGCCTTCGTGTTCTACGGGTTCATGAAGGGATGAAGTAACGACGCAAGAGTTCCGGTAAAGTACTTGACACACGCGGTCACTTTCACGACGGAGTATTCGCGGAGAGGAGCTAGGTCTGCTTCCGTTCGGTGGTGGTAGAATACTGCCGGAGCACCTCCCGAGCTGGAGCTCGGCGAGGGAGGCTCCGTGCTTAATCTCTTAACTCTCGACTCGCCTAAGGTTAACGCCTCTGGTCAGTGGTCGATGACGGCAACCCATCTGCCAGCCGTGCTAATTGGGTGGCGTTTTGTCGCGGGGCGACGCGGCCTGTTTTGCTGTATAGGCACGCGCGCCGGATAGCGAGGCGTCGAGTGGAGTTGGAGTCGTGGCGCGTCATAGGGGCATTGGCCAGAGTGACCTGGGCACTGCGCCTATGACATTTTGCAGACATGCAAGACAACTTTAAACCGAAATATTTGTGTCTGATTTCAGTAGCAGAAGATGATGTTTGCACCATCTGTTTCGAAAATTATTCCAACTTTCCCCTGAGAGTCCAAACAAACACATGTGGACATTACTTCCACTCTCAATGTCTGCAGAGGTGGATGGACACAACACCGAGGGTACGGAAGCAGTGCCCTTACTGTAGAAGATACTTCACACAGATAGTGCAACGACCAATTAATTATTGATGTGTAGTTAGGTTCTTGTAATTATGTCAATTTATTATTATTAATTGAAGTAATTATTTAAGTTACTATTTTTATCAGTGTATTTTTTGATAAAGAAGCCTCGGGGAAAAAAATTTAGGAGACACAGTCGTGACCAGAAATAAATGTTGTTTTTTGTTTGTCTGCTGTTTATTGACATTTTTGTTGAATTTTTGTGCGCCTCAGAACTTCACCAAAAGAACGTGACACGATTCACATTTATTTGAATATGGCGTCTTGTTCCTGGATTATCAGTATGGAGGTGATTCAGGTGCCTCCGCTTTTGAGTGCATTGACTTAATTGATGCACTGAAAATCCAAAGTATCCGTAAGGGCGAAGAACTAAATTATTCCTGATGAAAAGTTTTGGCTGAGCGATTAGCGAAGCCAGTTACTCCAGTGGGGTTGAAAAGTTTTGTCTGTCTGTCTGTTTGTTTGTGTGTCCGCACTCCTCCTCCAAACAGCTCGGCCGATCGGAACGAGATTTTGCAGGGTTGTTAGGTATATCCTTGGCTCGCCACACGCCAAAATTCAGCTCTCTATCTCAAATTATTTAGTCGTGCCAACGAAAAAACACTTAAAAAAACGGCAGAAAAAGTGCAACTTTTTAGTGACTTTATATTTTAGAGACATTTTTACATGGTTGCGTATGTTTTTGAAGGTGCTAATGACGAAAATGAAATCAATTTATACCCCTGACATTAGTTTTAACTGCGAATTGGCTACCTCGGCCCGAATTTACTAACATAATCAACTTCGACCCTTCATCTTGAAAAAAAGGGGTCGACCAACTAAAAAATTTTATTGCAGATTTCGATAGGTCTTGGCAAGACCTTTCCGAAGAGGGGTCGGAAGGGGGGTCAAGGAGCCCGACTCCATCAGTTGGCCGAATGTCTGAATGTCTGAAAGTGATTGCTCATGATATAGAGAGGTTTGATGGTAATAAATAATAATAATAATGGGTTTCATGGTAATAACTCCGCACCACACTGAATTCACTGAATGTCAAAATCTATTTTGACTATATTAATATTGTATTGTATTAATATTGTATATATAAAATCTATATCATCTATTTTGTGTCTTATCTCACAGTAATCTCTATGCCTTCAGTTCACTGAATGTCAAAATCTATTTTGACTATATTAATATTGTATTGTACATACAATAATAAATGATAAAAAATTTATTTAATTTTTTATTCGTACAATACAATGGTTGCATCATTTCCGTCACTTTCTTCCGTCAGCTGTCAGTAGGCGTATAGAATGATGTGTCAGAGCGGCCAACTCGTTGAGGAGACATGATGCCGGTAACAATCTGCACGCGAGTTTAAGGCTTGCCAGCAGATCAGTTAACGTTAAGAGCAGCTGTTCCTTTGGCTCCCCGTCATCTGCAAACGGTACGCACTGCGTTACGGGCCGTACGCAACTTTGGGTTCGAATTCGAAGACCCTACAGCAGTGTGAACTGACTGAGTACTCACCATTGTGAACCGCCAAGCAGGAGAACAAACCGAACTTGGTTTCGTCTTCCATGATGAGCATGCACTGATCAACAAATGTCGACAATTCCTCGACGTAGTGTGGCCACTGACCAGGGGCCCTGCCCATCTGATGCGCCATTTGCAGCCCAAAGCAGGCTGCGTCTCGGAGATGCACGCGTAGTTCCTGCGCTTGTGCTGACATGTTCTCGACTGAATCTGCTAGCGGCCCCACGAGCCCCGCGGCATCCCTACTGTTCCGATGCGACGGCGAGCGGTGAATCCGCCGTGAATTTTGAAATTCGGACGTGCTGCCCCTGCCCGGGATCGAACCGGGGACCGCGCCGCCCTTCCTACGCCGCAGCGGGCCAAGCACCGTAAGGCCCCATTACAAAAGTGACAACGCCCACCATATAGAGAGAGGAAAACGGCAGCTCAGCCGAGGAGTCTCGACTCTTACTAGTAGGGGTGAGACATTATGTCTTACCCCCATGACTTCCATGTTCTATCCCCCCGGACATGACCCCCACCCTCCTTAAAAAAATGCATCGACATCATTCTCATAGTAGCCCTGAATCAAGATCGATGCCTCGATGAAAGTGCTGTATCGATTCTGCACAACGATCCTAAATTCAAATCAATACGTAACGGCCGTTGTGAGTACCAGCTGTATCTACGAAACCCGACTGTGAGCCTGTTGTTGAACTAGTTGAACTTCAGACATCGGCATAATAATCTACTGTAAGTACTGCAAATGACCAATGGCCGTTTGAGGGACAGGTATCACATCAGTTATTTGTGTTTAGGACTATGAATGTGCTACCCGATGACAAGTTGTGGGAGGAAGGGGCAAAGGCTGCTTTGTACTTTCTCTGCGGGTTTCCGTTCTACGAATCGTTCGGCGACTACAGCCTGGAAAAGATGACAGAGGCAACGGCAACTCTCACTGCCTGGTTTTTACGGGGTGTCGCCGTAATCCACGACGACACTCGCCTCACCTTTCGGGCCGCTGCAGAACTGTACGTATTACCCGTCGATGGAGCGAGTGGGTGAAGTGTGTCATTACCATCATTCGTTAAATAAATTTGTGTACTTTGGCAGGCACCCCGGCGACAACTTGCCTGTAAAATGTGCCCTGAGCGGCGTTCCAAGGTTCGTGCTTGCAAACCCGACCAAGTACAATGTTGTAGTCACAGAAAGCGAAGACGGCATATTTTCATTAAATGTGGTACAAACTATAAGTGTTGGTGCAGAAGTAGTACTCAAGGCGGACCGGCGGCTCATTGAGGTAGGACCTAACAGCTTGCCTCAAACCGGGGGGATGAAACATCGATGTGTCATCCCGACATACTTCATACATACCTCATTTCGGCAAGCAGTTACTCCAGTGGGGTTGAAAAGGTTTGTCTGTCTGTCTGTCTGTTTGTGTGTCCGCACTACTCCTCCCAAACGGCTCGGCCGATCGAGACGAGATTTTGCAGGGTTGTTAGGTATATCCTTGGCTCGCCACACGCCGAAATTCAGCTCTCTATCTCAAATAATTTGGTAGTACCAACAAAAAAACACTAAAAAAACGGCAGAAAAAGTGCAACTTTTCAGTGACTTTATATTTTAGAGACATTTTTACATGATTTCGTATGTTTTTGAAGGTGCTGATGACGAAAATGAAATCAATTTCGGCCCCTGACCAAACTTTTACCAGCGAATTGGCTACCTCGGCCCGAATTTTCTAACATAATCAACTTTGACCCTTCATCTTGAAAAAAGGGGGTCGACGGAGAAAACCCCCCTCCCCTTCCAAGAGGCTTGGCAGATGGTCGGCCGAACCGATGCGTCCTACGAATAAGCGCCGAAGTCCCCAGCTGCCAAACCATAAGGTCCGATGTCCCCAGCCGCCGAAACAAAAGGTCCGATGTCCCCAGCTGCCGAACTAAAAGGTCCGATGTTTTAACCCCATATTTTTCGCCACTTTGCAATTGTTTCCCTTGCTTCTCCTGACTTAAGAGCATATTTCTCCTTATACCTTCGGATTGTCCACACTTGAAAGATTTTAATTTTCACTGCCGAACCATCCGTTTGATTCAGGAGAGAGCCACCCGACTTGAGAGTCTCTCTCGCAGCCAGGGCAAGCAGATTCCGTGCGACCGAGTCTGGACGAGCAAACTGTGAGGGGCAGCGCCAGTCTGTCGTGTCCAGCCTCCATAGGAGAAAGTGAGTTCTAGTTAGGCCATAGAAGAATAAAATCTCTCTTCTAGTTCCTGTCCTAATTCCAATCATAAATTTTCTTGTCAAGTAGTGACTGTGAGAGTAGGGCTTTGTGACGCGCTGGTTTGTCGGCAGCTGCGAGCGTTTGACTGTTGTGGTCTCGCGCCAGGCTTGTTCTGATTCGTGTAGTTTATTGTTTATGTTTCACTGTGTTCTCATATGCCTTATTACTGCACAGTGTGTCAATGGGATTGGGGCAGCCCGCGGCACCACCCGGCGCGCGGCAGGAACAATCGTAAGTATTGTATTTGTATTGTTGTGTGTCTGGGTGGTGGGTGATAGAGGCCCGTAACGGGCTGGTTTCCCGGTCCGTTTAGGTTATCCTCGTTATAACGTAATTAGCAGCCCGTCCCCTCGGAATCGTTATATCGAGGTTTTACTGTATCTGGTATCGTCTGCTTTCGTGTTAGCGTCAGCATGTACCACTTCCACAGGGCGGGAGGACCCCGACGCCCTCGTAAGTAGGCGATGTTTGCTTTGTCATCTTCCCGCTTTTCTCCGTTGGCTGATAATAATTAACGGTACTGTCTCTCTTGTAGTTCGGCCCAATGGACGACGGTTCAGTGTGAACACACCGAACAGGCCACGCCTGCCCCCACCGCAGGGACGGGTCCACCGTCCCCAGGACCACCTATGGTGCGCAGAATGCAGAAAAATAGTGCGAGAGCAGCAGCAGGGTGAGTTCTGGATTTAAGATGGGGTCATCCCGCCACGCGTCCTTAGATCGATTGGCAGCGGGTGGTATTTATTTTTCTTCTTTTTCATCAGGCCACAACCCCATCTTACAAGAACACCAACAACAACAACAACAACTTCAGTTGCTTCAGATGGAGGTGGCCCAGCTCAACGAGCAACAACAGCTACTGTTCGCAAGTTCCCTACCTCTCTCTCTTTGACCGTCGTGAACACCTCGCTGTCTGGGGCGCTGGCCCCACTCCGCCCAGCCGCGCCCGCGCGCCCCTTTCCCTCCCTTCTCATGCCGCGCCTCCCAGCCCACAGCCTCACCCCCCACCCACGCCAGCTAGCCCCGTGATTTTCCCGAATCCATTGATGGAGCAATATCAAATAAGAAAAGCCACACCTCTCCATGACCTTCTCCGATTCTCCTGATATTTTGTGGGCTTGTTAGACACCTAAAGGGAAGTCTTTTGCCAAATTTCCAGATCCTGAAAAAAATTATCGGCTTAGTTGCGGGTAATTTTAGTTTAACTTTTGGAGTAAAAACACGGATTTGGGTATTTTGCGCTACATGGACAACATTCATCCCTGGGGGTTCAAATTTGGCATCCTTACGTAAAATTGACCAAGAAACAAGAATATAACCTCGGATTTGACGTGGGACGAATACCAGCTGCACCAGCCTCAGAAAACCACTAAAATATGGCCTAAAATTTACGTTTGGCTTGGGACCTTTGAGGAAAACATTTTTTTGCGCCATCCAATGTTTTGATCATGTAGAAAAAAACGAGATAAGTCAAATGAGCACCCGCGCAGATTTTTCTTACTAGCCGTTTAGGAGTTATGGGACTTAGAAGTCTAAAAGTTACGTCCAAAATACCTGAGATAGGAAGTTTTTTCAAAAAATTGACGAAAAATACCTTCTGCATACATGAATCGATTCATCTCAGCAAGACAAAGAAAAAGTTTCATTACAACTACGACGTCCGAATCGAAATGTAGATTTTCTGGATCATACAAGTTTTAAACTATAATGGTCTGGAACATTTACATTTCGATTCGGACGTCGTAGTTGTAATGAAACTTTTTCTTTGTCTTGCTGAGATGAATCGATTCATGTATGCAGAAGGTATTTTTCGTCAATTTTTTGAAAAAACTTCCTATCTCAGATATTTTGGACGTAACTTTTAGACTTCAAAGTCCCATAACTCCTAAACGGCTAGTAAGAAAAATCTCCGCGGGTGCTCATTTGACTTATCTCGTTTTTTTCTACATGATCAAAACATTGGATGGCGCAAAAAAATGTTTTCCTCAAAGGTCCCAAGCCAAACGTAAATTTTAGGCCATATTTTAGTGGTTTTCTGAGGCTGGTGCAGCTGGTATTCGTCCCACGTCAAATCCGAGGTTATATTCTTGTTTCTTGGTCAATTTTACGTAAGGATGCCAAATTTGAACCCCCAGGGATGAATGTTGTCCATGTAGCGCAAAATACCCAAATCCGTGTTTTTACTCCAAAAGTTAAACTAAAATTACCCGCAACTAAGCCGATAATTTTTTTCAGGATCTGGAAATTTGGCAAAAGACTTCCCTTTAGGTGTCTAACAAGCCCACAAAATATCAGGAGAATCGGAGAAGGTCATGGAGAGGTGTGGCTTTTCTTATTTGATATTGCTCATGCTGTGCCCGTCGGTCGTGCGCTCGGTGTTGTGACTGAATTCCCGGCATGCACCGCGCTGTCCCTTCACCGGGACGTGAAGGGAGGGAGGCTGTTTAGGTAGGCCCTCACGTCTGGCACGAGGCCTTTTTTGCAACTCTAGAACTTCAAAACGCGTCCAGAGTTTTAGCCACCTGCGTGTCTCTTGTTGGTGGGGTTACCGGGGCGCCCGGCGTGGGTGGCAACAGTGTAGGGTGGCCGCGGGGCGGCTTATCTTTTGCAGCTTTCGGGTCCTGCAGAAACCGAAAGCACTCTTCAATGAACTGCGGGGACGAGGGGACCTCTACAATAGTTTAACGCAAGTTGATCTTCGTGAGCACTTTATCAGATTCTATTATCTGCTTGACTTTCCTGAAATCTGTTGACAGTGGTTCGAACAGATACTACAAATCCTCGTGGCGCTTCCGGCAGCCGGCCTCGCCGCCCCCGCCCCCGCGCCGCAATAAAAGAGGCACGGTCTGGCGTAAACCTACCTTGTTATTTTCCTGGGACATACGCCGTCCGGACTTGCTCTCGAGCCCGAAAGCGAGTTCGGACCAGACGTTGGAAATATGATCGTTTGAGAGCCAGTTCGTTGCGACTCCTGATTACAGTGATTACCTACAAAAATTCTCAAAAAAGTCTAGAATTTTGGCCAGATAGGAGCAGTGTTTGCTTTACTATCAAAAGAAACACCCCCAAAAGCCGATAAACTCAGCAGAAATATTCAATTTTAGCATGTGATTCCAAATGATAACTGGACAAAGTGTAGGCTGCACACGATTACCAGAGTGGTGGACCCCTCGCTTGATAGCGTAAGATCTACCGCGTTAGAAGAGGATCTGTCTGAGGTAGCATAAGATCTGCCGCCTTCACTAAAAACCTATCTGCGTGACTTCGTGCCGTTATAGGGTCGTGAATAAAGTGTCACGCCAAAAAACGGCATGACAAAAAGTCATGCCCAAAATCGGCGTGACTCAGAAATTCACGTCAAATTTTGGCGTGAGTTCCCTGTCACGCCAATTTTTGGCGTGACTTTTTGTCACGCCATAATTTGGCCATGTGTCTAAGATTTTCAGTGTAAGGGGAATATCAATCTCAATTAGAGAGAGACCTGTCACGAGCCCGTTGGGCTTGGTTAGGATTGGTCGGACCTCATAGGTTTACAAGTTTAGGTGGGACCGCCTCCCGACAACTCGGTTTGTGTTCAATTGTCGCCGACCGTCACGAGCGAAAAGCCAAGCGCAGCCACGAATATTTTTATTAAATATTTTCAATAAATATTTATTTTGGTTATTTTTGGCTGAGCGATTAGCGAAGCCAGTTACTCCAGTGGGGTTGAAAAGTTTTGTCTGTCTGTTTGTTTGTGTGTCCGCACTACTCCTCCCAAACGGCTCGGCCGATCGAGACGAGATTTTGCAGTGTTGTTAGGTATATCCCTGGCTCGCAACACGCCGAAATTCAGCTCTCTATCTCAAATTATTTAGTCGTACCAACGAAAAAACACTAAAACAAGCTAGGGCCCGCCCTTGCGTCGAACCGAATTGCCAGCTCCGCTTCGCTGCGCCGGCAACTCGGTTCGACAGGGGGCGGGCCCAGCTTGGCCTGCCGGCGGCTTTCCCTCGGGCTTTCGGCCCTCGCGTCAGTGAGGGCTCGTTACTGGCTTCGAATGGAGCGGTCGGGCCTTCGGCCCTCACATCCGTAACTGCTGGAGCAGGTGCACTGTTAAAAAAAAATTCTGAATTTTCAGACTAATTTGAGTGAAGAACATTTACATAAACTCGTTATTAATTTTCAGACTCGTCTTGGTCTGAAAATGAAGTCTTAAAATTCAGACATGGCCAAGTCTAAAAATTCACACTGCCTTTTAGCTGAAAATTCACACTTTCGTCCAAAATTTAAGAACATGCCTTGCGAACTCGTACTGCTGCAATCGTGCGGAAAGGGCAGCCTGTTTTAGAGTGGTCTAGACGCTTGTTAGGGCGGGCCTACTAGATAGGGTTGAATTTTCCTCCTGTAAATGGTAGAGTGAGAGTGACTAGCGTGTCGTTATTCAACGCACGACGAACACCATCGTTTCTCGAAAAATCTTGTAAGAGTTGGGTCTCACTCAATGAGGCTGAAGCACTCGACCAGGTCGTGCGAGGACGAGTCCATGCCAAGTATCCCTGGGATGGGAATGATCCACAAGTATACGCAGGATCATGCGGGCACCCAACATAATGGCCGAACGTCATGACGGCGAGGGGTTACCAACTTCGGGAATCGTGTGTCCACTCAGTCCGGATTTCATTCGAAATTTGCTCAAAATTTTACCGATTATTTTTAGCGTTGAGGTAAAGTCATCGTTACGTTATGATAGTGATACTAAACACTTGAAAACAAAGAAAACTCTTAGGAAACCTTCACTTTTTTCATGGGATTTGTGCGTGAATCGTCGGAATTCGGAATCGTGTGTTCATCAATCTAAGGAGTTGGTAACCCGTGATGCCAAGTTAGCGATGAATCATCGTGACTGAGGCCCGCCCTTCTAACGTTAAACGAGGTGCCCTTTCGGATTCTGACTGCGATGTAGGCCTTGTAGCAGCTTCACCGTTCGTTTTTTATGGTGTCTGAAACGGATTATTCAATTTGTCTCGTCATTCTGATTACAAAAAATACCTTCAAATCCCATCACAAAATGGTGGAAATCCCACTCCATCTCTACCACGGTGGCCCTGCAGCAGCTCTTGCGCGGCTCGGGCGGGATTCGCAACAACGGATTTTTTCATTTGAACGGTGGTCCAGTCCAGTAGTACCCTCTTATTTTGGTTACCGTAGCTTTACTTTTTTTCTTATACACACAAACGGAAAGGTCGGCCAAAAAATGATTTTTTCTACCTTCCAATAGGAACTGAAAGTCACATAATGTCCCTTACTGTTGGCAATGTGACTTATGCCGCGCTAGCACCATTCACGGCGGAGATCCTTCTGCGTCCTGGTCGCCATGTAGGCACTGCAGTACCGAATGTGTTAGATCCCCTTTGGGGCCGTCCATTTATTGCGTTACGCACTTAGGGGAGGGGGGGGGTCTGAGTCTGCGTTACGCTGCGTTACCTGGGGGGACGGGGGGGGGGGGGGGGGTCAGAGCCAGCGTAACGTTACGCTTACCACATCACTTTTGGAGCAGAAATATGGAATTTTTAAAAGTAAAATTGGGTATAAACCGAGCTTTATAAATATTTTTAGCGTAACGTTACGCATGAAAAGGGGGGGGGGGGTCCGGGCTAGCGTAACGCTGCGTTACATGAGGGGAGGGAGGTGGGTCAAAAATCGGCAAAAAGTGCGTAACGTAATTAATGGACGGCCCCTTTCCGACTCCTCGTTGAAAAGGTCTTGTAGAGATTTACCGAAAATTGGAATAAAACTTCTCAGTCGGACGATTCCCTATTTTTCAGATCCTGGTTTGATGAACTGGAGGAGGTGGGATCCTTGACCCCCTTTCCGACTCCTCGTTGATGAAAAGGTCTTGCAGAGACCTACTGAAATCTCAAATAATTTTTTTAGTCGGTTTATCCCTTATTGTCAAGATCCCGGTCTCACGAACTGACGAAGGCAGCCTCCTAGACCCCGTTTTCGACCCCGCGTTGAAAGGTCTTGCCACAACTTATCGAAAACTGAAATGAAAAAAAATTTAGTCGGTCGATCTCCTATATTTAAGATCCCGATTTGACGAACTGAAGGAGGTGGGCTCCTAGACCACCTTTCCGACCCTTCGTTGAAAAGGTCTTGCCAAAACCTATCAAAAACTGAAATAAAATTTTTCAGTCGGTCAACCCCATATTTTCAAGATCCTGATTTGATTGACTATAACGGTCCCCTGGACACCCCTTTCGACTCCTCGTCGAGAGGGTCTTGCCGAGACCAATCAAAAACTGCAACAAAACTTTTTAGTCGGTCAACCACCTACTTTCAAGATCCTGATTTGATTGACTATGGCGGTCTCCTGGACACCCCTTCCGACCCCTCGCTGAATAGGTCTTGCCGAGACCAATCAAAAACTGCAATAAAATTTTTTAGTCGGTCAACCACCTATTTTTAAGATCCTGATTTGATGGACTATGGCGGTCTCCTGGACACCCCTTCCGACCCCTCACTGAATAGGTCTTGCCGAGACCAATCAAAACCTGCAATAAAATTTTTAGTCGGCCAACCCCCTATTTTCAAGATCCTGATTTGATCGACTAAGGCGGTCTCCTGGACATCCCTTCCGACCCCTCGCTGAGAAGGTCTTGCAGAGACCAATCAAAAACTGCAATAAAATTCTTCAGTCCGCCAACCCCCTTTAATCAAGATCCTGACCAAGCCATTTTGCAGGAGCGGCCGATTGTGTCGGGACCAGTTCAATTGAAATTGTATCGTCCACCCGATTCCAAAAATACCCCTATATGCCTATCTACCGCCACAAATGACGGAAATCCCCCTCCCGCTCAAGTAAACCATAATGCACCAGCAGCAGCCCTTGCGCGGCTCGGACGGGGTTTGCACCACCGGATTGTTTGTTCCGACGGAACTCCTGAAGTACCCTTCGAATCTGGTCACTCTAGCGCTACTCCTTCCTTGTACACAGACGACAACAACAACGACAACAACAACACACGGACACAAAGGCAAATGCATATGCCCTCCCCCTATTTTTTGGATAGAAGGGCGGGCCGAAAACGGCAGAAAAAGTGCAACTTTTTAGTGACTTTAAATTTAAGAGACATTTTTACATGGTTTCGTTTGTTTTTTGAAGGTGCTGATGAAAATGAAATCAATTTCGACCCCTGACCAAAGTTTAAACTGCGAATGGCTACCTCGGCTTGAATTTACTAACATAGTCAATTTTGACCCTTCATCTTGAAAAAAGGGGATCGACTGACTAAAAAATTTTATTTCAGATGTCGATTGGTCTCGGCAAGACCTTTTCAAAGAGGGGTCGGAAGGGGGGTTTGTGAGCCCGCCTACATGTGTTGGGAAAATTAGTGCAACGGCCATTGTTTCGCACATTAACTTTAGCACAGTGAGAACACAAGAGCGGGCCTCAGTCCTGATGTTACATCAATAAGTTTGCGCTTTACCTCCACGAGGTGTGAGGTGCGAGAACCGAAGGCCCGAGAGACGGCCTCAGATTGGGCCAAGCCAGGTCTGGTGCCGGGGCCGAAGAAGGCCCGAAAAGAATCCGCCGGCAGGCCAAGCTGGTATCGGCCCCTGTCGAACTGAATTGCCGGCGCAGCGAAGCGGAGCTACCTACTCGGTTCGACGGAAGGACGCGCCCTAGCTTGTGTACTTTGACCATTTATCGCGTAGTGCACTACTCATTGCCTCAATGAACCCCTATAACAGCTTGCCGAAGGCAAGCAGAAAGCGCCGCAGGCCAAGGTAGGTGTAACGCCAGGCGTGGATTGTCCAAACTGGCGCAGCATCGTGAAGCTTGTTACGACAAGACACGATCTGGCCTAAACGTACCTTGTTATTTCATATTTATTATTAATATAGTCGAGCCAGCCAAAGGTGGACCTTTTGGCGACCGTTAGAAATGTGGCGGTGCGCTGAAGCATTGGCGCTGCCGTCGCTCGGGCTGCCCCCTCCACCACCCGAAGCAAGGCGCCGCTCCGAGCGGGCCGAGTGGAGGCGGACCCGAAGCGCTTCGGGTGGTGGAGGGGGCAGCCCGAGCGACGGCAGCGCCAATGCTTCAGCGCACCGCCACATTTCTAACGGTCGCCAAAAGGTCCACCTTTGGCTGGCTTGAACAAGGTAGGTTTACGCCAGACCGTGACTTGTAATAGGCTTCGCGATGCTGCGCCAGTTTCGACCAACCACGCCCGGCGTTACACCTACCCTGTCCTGCGGCGCTCACTGCTTGCCTTCGGCGATCTGTTTTAAGGTTCATTGAGGTAAGTAGTGCACCACGTGATGAATGGCCGAAGAATATTATACAAGGTAGGTTTACGCCAGACCGTGTCTTGTCGTAACAGGCTTCGCGATGCTACGCCAGTTTCGACAATCCACGCCTGGCGTTACGCCTACCTTGGCCTGCGGCGCTTCCTGCTTGCCTTCGGCAACCTGTTTGAAGGGTTCATTGAGGCAATGAGTAGTGTACTACGTGATGAATGGTCGAAGTTGATAATATTAAAAAATATTCTAGTCGAGGTAGTCCCTACGTGGTTGACACTTTGGTTTCGGGTCCTTATGGATTTCATTTTCGTCATGAGCACCTCCCAAACCATGCGAAACCATGTTGTAATGTCTTCCAAATGAAAAGTCACCAAAAAGTTGCACTTTTTCTGCCGTTTCTTGTTAGTGTATTTTCGTTGGTACGACTGAATGATTGAGGTAGACGGCTGAATTTTAGTGTGTGGCGAGCCAAGGACATACCTACTGACCGAACAAAATCTCAGCCGGATCGGCTGAGCCGTTCAGGAGGAGTAGTCCAGACAGACACCCAGACACACACGCGGACGGACAGACAGACAAAATTTTTCAACACCACTCGAGTAACTGGCTTCGCTACCGCTCAACCAATTAGAATGTTGTAGTCGAGGTTGCCCCTACGTGGTTGACACTTTGTCAAGGGTCATGATGGATCTCATTTTCGTCATCAGCACCTTCCAAACGATGCGAAACCATGTAAAAAATGTCTCCAAAATGAAAAGTCGCCAAAAAGTTGCACTTTTTCTGCCGTTTTTTTTCAGTGTTAATTCGTTGGTACTTCTAAATAGATTGCGATAGAAAGCTGCATTTTGACGTGCGGTGAGCTAAGGACATACCTGATAACCCTGCAAAATCTCAGCAAGATCGGTCGAGCCGTTCAGGAGGAGAAGAACGGACACACACACAGACGTACACGCACACAGGAGAAATTTTTCAACCCCATTGGAGTAACAGGCTTCGCCAATCGTTCAGCCAATAATACGATGATACTACCTTTTGTGTTCTTTCATCATGCGGCGCATCATTTTAGTCTCTCAGTTTTATGCGTGATCGAATCTTATTGAATCAAAACCATCCGAGTGGTCCGAAAACCGCGCGCGCGTAGCAAAACGCAAGTGAAAGAACCCGAACGCACTTAAATCCTCTCCGGTGCCTGGAGGGTTGCCTACCAGCGCGGCGGCTGCTCCAAGATTGGGGTGAACGCAGTAAGCACACTGGCTGTTGCCTACTCCTGGCACGACCTAACCTAACCTACTCCCGGAAAGGCTCCCATTAGCTTAATTACCCTGACTTTGACGATATTTATCGCACCGATAATACTCCAATAATACCAACAAGGTACGTTTAGGCCAGATCGTGTCTTGTCGTAACAAGCTTCACGATGCTGCGCCAGTTTCGACAATCCACGCCTGGTGTAACACCTACTTTGGCCTGCGGCGCTTCCTGCTTGCCTTCGGCAAGCTGTTTGAAGGGTTCATTGAGGCAATAAGTAGTGCACTGCGTGATGAATGGTCGAAGTATACAAGCTAGGGCGCGCCCTTCCGTCGAACCGAGTAGGCAGCTCCGCTTCGCTGCGCCGGCAATTCGGTTTGACAGGGGCCGATACCAGCTTGGCCTGCCGGCGGATTCTTCTCGGGCCTTCTTAGGCCCTCGCCCCAGAGCTGGCTTGGCCCAATCGGAGGCCGTCTCTCGGGCCTTCGGTCCTCGCACCTCACACCTCGTGGAGGTAAGGCCCAAACTTATTGATGTAACATCAGGGCTGAGGCCCGCTCTTGTGTTCCCACTTTGCCAAAGTTAATGTGCAAAACAATGGCCGTTGCACCAATTTTCACATCACATGAAGGCGGGCTCTTAGTCCTCCCTTCCGACCACTCTTTGAAAGGGTCTCGCCGAGACCTATTTAAATCTGCAATAAAAGTTTTAGTCGGTCGACCCCCTTTTTTTTGAAGATGAAGGGTCGAAGTTGATTATGTTAGTAAATTCGGGCCGAGGTAGCCAATTCTCAGTTAAAACTTTGGTCAGGGGTAGAAATTGATTTTATTTTCGTCATCAGCACCTTCAAAAACATACAAAACCATGTAAAAAAGTCTCTAAAATTTAAAGTTACTAAAAAGTTGCACTTTTTCTGCCGTTTGTTTAGTGTTTTGTCGTTGGTACGACTGAATTATATGAGATAGAGAGCTAAATTTCGGCGTGTGGAGAGCTAAGGATATACCTAACATCCCTGCAAAATCTCGTTCCGATCGGCCGAGCCGTTTGGGAGTAGTGCGGACACACCAACAAACAGACAGACAAAACTTTTCAACCCCACTGGAGTAACCGGCTTCGCTAATCGCTCAGCCAATAATACTTCACTAATACCGACAATAATAGTACTCCGTACACGATTCAGGAGGCTCATCCACCTCTTGACGCCAATGCACCTTTCATTGACGTTCCTGTCAGAGCAGAGCGCCTTGTTGAATCTGCCTTCTGGTGTGTCCTCTTTCTCAGGTCGATCATCTCTAATAAAGGGCGTAATAAACCACGGTCCTAACGCAAAGCCAGAATCACCTTAAAGAACATAAAATTTCAGTCATGAAAGCAAGTGTAACATCACTACTTACGTATCAATGTACTTGATACATACCCAACAGGTGGCATCGTCGCTGACCATTCCATTCTTGCATTCTACGTCGGAGAGCCGAGCCTCCAAAAATGTATGAGTCATTGGTGGCTCCAGGGAACCGTGCAAGAATGTTTGAGATGTATGACCGTCTGTCACAGGTCTGTAAAATGAAGTCAGGGTTATTTTCTATTCCTTGCAACCAAGTTTATATCATTTACCAATTCATGGAGCAGCTCCACTCTATACCAACTGCCAAAGCGTAATACTAGCAAAACCTTTCCTTCCTATAAATGCTTGGCGGTTTTCTTCCAAAGAAGGCTTTCTTATTTTGAAAAGAGTGCCATCAGTGTAGCCTGCATCATCTTTCTTTTTCCCTCCCAACCTCCGATTCTTGAAGGCAATTAACAATCATTATACTTATTTATTTATTTATTTATTGATCCAATAAAGAACATAAAACATGTACATTTGGTCAAGTCAATACAGGAGGGTTGTTAAAAGTTGTTAAAAGTAGTGCAATTGTTGTATGAATATCAGTACCTGTCAATGCAATGCTCTACCTCTGCTTCATTTGATGGGAACCTGATTACATGCGCTAAGACTTCATCCTCATTTAGTGCATTTGTGATCTCTTCTATGACAGCGCAAAGAGTAGGTTGAGCTATTGCCACATCAAACTGCTTTTCTGTTGGAGTTTGATAGCTTCCAGTTGCATAGAAGTTTAGGAAAACAAAAAATTCCACATTTTATAAAACCAGTATGGATGAATCGAAGAGCCTCAGAAGAGCAATCGTGGAACATACTTTGAGCTCCAGTGGGACAGTGAAAAGACTTGTAGTTTCTAGAATATAGGGTCTCACAAAGTCCAGTAGACTGAGAGTTAAGTCTTGGGATAGGCGATAAGACCTTTCAGAAGCCTCATACGTAACGTCGTTTGGGTCATCTAAATCCCTGACCCTTCGGCGTCGCAGAATGAGTCGGCGTTTCTGTCTCCTTCTCTCCCTCATGTAATGGCTTCTAGGATGAAGGGGGTCTAAATGCTCCAGGTCCAACTCAAAATTGCCAGCAACTTGTGGATGGTGAACTAAACCTGGGCTTGGACCTTCAGGCTGAGGAGTGAGGCTAGGTCCTGGAAGCGTGGCAGAATGTGCCGTCCCAGGGCTTGGTGCACGCAGTGGGGTGATGCCGCGGCCTTGAGATGCTGCCGTGCCTTGGCTGGCTCCTGCAAGTTCAAATTTCGGTAAATAATATAGTGATTTAACTACATTTAATTGCAGGGTCAATGGATGGTGAACTATACCTGGGCTTGGACCTTGGCCACGTCCTGAAGGCGTTGAAGATGCTGGGTTTCCAAGGAATGGGTTGATTCTGCCACGTCCGGGTTTCAAGCGGTGAATACCGGCCATCCCCCGCCCCCTGCCACGTCCCACTGGAGCGGCCTCACCGCGTTGGCTGGGTCCTGCAAGTTCAAATTTCGTTAAAGAGGTTTAGGGTTAGAGGTCGTGTCTCATCCTCGAGATATTTAAGACATCGCTTATTCGGCTTCTAGCATCCTGACACACCTGGATGGCACACCGGCTGCCCCGTCACAGCAGACTCCCGTGGCAGTAGCGTGACGGGGCGTCCGGCAGCCGCCGAAGGGGGATGAGGCTCTGAAGGCACTTGGCAGTCAAATGCATCAAAGCCTCCTGCGTCAATACCAGTGCTTCCTGAAATGAACACATAATAAAAATCGTTAAATCATGTCAAGTTGGTTTCGTGACGGCCTTCGAAGCCGAGCGGCCGAGCCGTTTCCGTCGCTGTCTCTCTCGCACCTCTACGCGAAGCCTCAAGATTGCGAGAGAGACAGCGACAAACAGCTCTCGGAACAAGGCGGAGGCCATGCGTCGTGCGGCTGGGCGGCAGGGCCGGGAGGCACAGCCACACACGATGCTTTAACCTACCTTGATCGACTCCGTGTGGGAACTTGACAGCAGGTTAGACTCTGTCTCCTCGGTGGCGTCATCGTCGCCGAGGAATTTCAGCGACGGCTCCAAATATTAGTGAGCTGTAATGTCCCTCGACCCTGCCCGCTTCTCGGCTTGGGATGGTTTTTCTTGTGGGCCCGGCGGCCATCAATGATGGATTTCCACCGTTTCTTGCACCAAACTGGCCCTGAATCCGAAAGAAAAACGGGAAGCATTAATCAATAAGCAGTTGGCACGCAACACACCTTAACACACACACACACACACACACCTTCACACACACATACACAGAGAGAAGAAAAGGACGCGACAAGTGGCGGCAGCGGACAGGATCACCAATACTTACTATTTTCGACTACCTTCGAAAAGTATGCGTCGGAGACTTCTGTCCACGCCTTTTCTCGCGCCGTGCTGTCCTTGTATAGCGGATCCCTGGCGCACCGAATTGCTCGGTGGCCCCGCACCAACTCAATCAATCGGATATTGTCTTCCTTCCTTCCGTCCATATTGATCACAACAGAAATGAGGCGCACCGGCCGCGAGTCCGTCAACACTGCCGTGCCCCCCACCACGTCGCTCACTTAGGCCGCGATGGGCAGTAGTTCACCCCACTCCCGCCAACCGCAGCGGTGCCGCGGGCCGCGCCGCTGCCCACCCCCGCCCGCCACCCCCTCCCCCGCCCGCCACCCCCTCCCCCGCTGCTCACAGCGGCGGGAGAGGGGGATGGAGGGGTACCTCCTTGGCGTCCTCGGGCACCGAGCTAGTTCATTCCTGTTCGCTCGTCGGCCACGCCACGTTGCTTGCTACTTTTCGTAAGTTCTTCCAAGCCGCGTTTCACCCCTTTCTGTTTTCAGTGTAAACGCGCTTGTGAGGGTGTGTGTATGTGTCAGCCACGCGGTGGCGGTGCCTCGCTGGCGCCCCTCTCGACGGCGTTTCACCACGACCTTCCCTGAGTGCGCGTGTGCGTGTGAAGGTGTGTGCGTGTGTGTGAGGCGGCCAAAAGTGGCACACTTCCAGTGTGCGTGTGCGGGTGTATGTGTGCGCGCGCGCGCCATTGACCCGGTTCACGGCCACGCCGGTCCGTCCGTTTCTTTTTCTTCCAGGCCGAGAAGGGGATGCGTACCGTGAAACGGGGTAATTTCGGGCACTTTTGAGAGGTATTTTTAAAATTGTGAAGGTCGTGGTGTTGCCATGGACCTGAGGGTTAAAATTTATCATCTACCCACCTTTAGCTTCAATTTGACGCCAATTCCAGATATTTATGCTTTACCGTTTGTACAGTGGAGGACCCAAAGCAGTGCCCGAAATTACCCCGTGTTTTGGGGTAATTTCGGGCACCCCAGGAAAAAACGACTTGTCGTTCTGATTTTGGTCTCAAAATCAATAATTTTCTCTTTCTTTTGAGCTTATGTGATAAAGTGTGAAATTCTTAAGGATGTAGATGTGGAGGGATGGTAGGGGTGGTCATTTATACACAATTTGGAGTCATGATTGGAACAAATAGTTTGATGTTTGGGAGAGTGGGGTGGAGCTATTTAGGACGCTTCTTGTTGAACGTCTAACCTTGAACCTTCATCCTTTTTTTTTTTTTTGATAATGGTACAACTCAAGCCACACTATATCACGCGAAGAGTCGTGGATCTTCCTCTTGAAACTGACGTACATGGGAGGCAAGTCTTATGCACAGTTGGGAAGATACAGGGGCTTTCTGGAAAGCTCTGCATTCCGTAGCAACCCGGCAAGCCATGCGGCCGTTCTCAAAGTCAAAGCCCCGGTAAACATGATGAAATTATAGTCACGAACCAATAATTGACACTAAGATAGGATGTGTACATACTACACATAAGAAGTGCAGATGCAGCCTTGGCCCATTTTTTATATTAGTCGAAGTTCCACTAAGCGACTGCTGCGGCAGTTGAGTATTATCTGTGTTAATGGATTATCTCCATCTTTCAGAAGAGCTCTGAAGAGCTGGAAGAAGCTTACACCACTCTAGCCCTGCGAAATTCAAAGTGTTCAGAACAACCCTGCTTGCCCTTGCATGCCATTTCAGTGCCCGAAATTACCCCTAAAAGTAACAATTTTTTAGTTTCGAGCCCCTATCTACCACACTATTTGCCGCAGGTGATTGAAAATTTGACACAGCATGCTCGAAACATGTCCCAATCGAAAAAAAAAAAAAACCTTATGCACCGTTTGTGAACAGGTTTGGCTTGCCAGTTGTAGTTTTCACGCATACACTGAATTTAGGTAAAAAGTGTAAAATACGAAAATCACTGTATCTCGAAAAGATTGGATCTGTTTTGGTCTCCAGAGGAATGATCCGACGGTTTTAAGTGTGGCGAATGCGATTCGCGCAACGGGACAAGCCTCCGAGGTCGCCGCTAGACGGCAGCATCATCGCAATGCTTTCGGGCAGAGATGCCCGAAATTACCCCGGGTGCCCGAAATTACCCCGTTTCACGGTAGTGCATTCGATAGAAAACATTTCAAGCTACAAGCTACTTCACAAATCGCGGTGGATTTAGGTACTTCTCGCGTTTTTCAGCCTATTTTCTAAGACTGATTTGTCGGGAAAGTGGCAGTTTGCATTCACGTTAATATTTTGCTCTGTCGCCGAAAGTATCAACAGCGGAGATCTGCTAGCACCAACGGAAACCCGCTTTTGGAACATTGCACTGCTTTCAATGCAAAAGAGAGAAAACTACACAAGCAGTGTATACGCAGACATGTGCTACAAGGTGTCGCGCTAATCATGCTAAAGAAAAGGCAAAATCGAGCCTTATTCCCGCCTTCCGAACAAGGAACAGACCACGGGTCAAAATGACCTTCAAGGTTCAGAATCTTGGCGCTACAACAGTGTTTGGGCTGCATTGGTAAAACTAAAGCGTAGTTGTACGCTTCATTCGTCAAGCGCAGAAAAGAAATTGTCCCGTGCATTGAGGTAGGCGGGAGAGAAGCGGAACAGAGAACTACGCTCGAAGCCACGGTAAGCAGCCACTTCGCTTGAAGAAGGGTGTACGCTTTAGTTCTACCAGTGTTGGCTTTAGTGTTTTTGTAAACGAATGTATTATAAGGGGTTCATCTTCGCGTGCATAGTAAAATATTTTTTTACCTTTGATGGTATGATTTGATGGTCAGCAGGTCTTAGCAAGACCGGTGGCGTAGCGGGGCGGCAGCTTTGCATTGCGTCTAGTGGCGTGGCGCGGCGCGGTATGGCGCCGGCGTTGAGCGACGTTAGCGCCGCCTCACCTGCTGGCCTCTCAGAGGTCTGCACCTGTAACAGAACAACGCAATTTTGTGAAAAGCGCATCACTGCAAAGCCAGTTTTTTTTATTGTTTTTTTTTTCTTGTGAAGGAAAAGTTTAGTGTTTTTGTAAACGAATGTATTATAAGGGGTGCATCTTCGCGTGCATAGTAAAATATTTTTTTACCTTGTATCGTATGATCTCCTTGGAACTTGGCAGCTTCTCAGAAGATCCTGATCCTAAAACAACAAGACAAGAACCGGGTCAGTCAAGTCTTAAAATATAGAAATGAAGAAATAGAAATTGTCGGAGTAAAGCAAAGACGTGCATCCAAAATTTTCACATTTCCAATGTAGCGTTCAAACTTATTGACATGTCATGGCATTCAAACAAGCCGTACGCTAAATTGCAAAGCTGACAAAAACATTATATAAACAATTTTGTCCGACGCTTAAGTAACAGGTTGCCGAATCTCTTTGGGGGAACTGTATTTAGCGCAGTTAAGAAATCGCTTCACACCATAAAACAAATCTTGCTAAAAATGACATTGCCAACGGTCAATGTATCATAAAAATTTCTGTACAGCATAAAGCTACAATGTAACTTGATTTACGCCCATCGCACGAAATTGCACGAAATGTAAATTGCTGGAACATGCCGGTTTTTCAAGTGACAGTTATCGCGGGGCTGTAGCATACGTGGTATCGAACCGCTGCTGCATTAAACCCAAAATTGGCAGCAAATATAATTTTTTTTGATCGGGACACGAGAGAGTCGTTTCGTCGCTCTGTCTCTCTTGCACCTACACGGGATGCCCCGTTAGTGCGACAGAAACGGAGCATGGAAACCACTCTCGGAATCAGTCTGCCGTGTGGGACTCGCAATTTCGACGCCCCGCCAGCCCTACCCTAGACTCCGACGAAGTCTCGGCCCATCGGTCTCGACTCGCACGCTTAAAACCTTACAAAGTACTTTGACCATACGTAAGGTTCAAACTATTTAGTTTGTTATACGAAGAAAAAGTTTGTAAATTACGAAGTATTTTCTTTTTAAGCTTATGTATGCTCAAAATACTTTGTTATAACAAACTACATTTCTTTGTAAGGACTGAAATAGTTTGTAAGGTTTTCTCAGTGCGGCCCAGACCCGGCTCAGACTCGGCCGAAGGGCCGACCCGGCTCAGACCCGGCGGGGACCTGGTCGCACAATACATAGAAAGCCGGCTGAGCCCAGGCAGAGTTCACTATCCATACCGGAGCCAGAACAGGAGTCAAGTGGAATGCTTGAGGATGGGGAACGCAGACCAGTCTCTGCCTCTGGAGCGTGCCTCTCAGAGGTGTTCTCCACCTGTAACAAAACAATGCAATTTCGTGAAAAGTTTTGCCTTGCCTTGTCGCTACCGCATCACTGCAAAGCCAGTGGTAAGTTTGCTGGCCACAAATTTGGCAAGCTGTTTTGGATGCCAAAATTTGGCAAGCTTTGACCTCAAATCTTCATAAGCTTGCCAAATTTTTGCAAGCTGGTGAGTATTTCCAGGCCAAGCTTGCCAAATTTTGGGAAGCTGGTGAGCATTCCCGGGCCAAGCTAGCCAATTTTTGGCATTCAAAACGGCTTGCCAATTCTGTGGCAAGCAAACTGTCTTTGCATTGATAGGAAAAAATTATTATATTTACCAAACTGCTTTTCCTGACAGGAATTTTTGTTAGAAGCCGTTTGCTCCTGAAGCGGGGAGATGCTGAAACAAAGCAACGAAAATTGTTCGTATGAGAGTTCGCAATACAATGCCGGATAATACTTCGCGAGGTTTTTTGAGTGTGTGGTATGGTTTTCGCTTAGGTCATTGCACTAGAGGTGTGTATATCCGTCCGCTGAGCATCCGTTCTATCCGCAGTCTCCTAGGGGTGGGGGCTGGCCTGCCTAAAGACCTGTATAGTAAAAGACCCGCAGACTCACGGCTCGGCTCGCCACGGCTCGGCCCGCCACCCCAAAATGGCGACGCTTCCCCTCCCTCTGCCCCACACCCCGCGCCCCGGTGCCTGCATAGACTTGCATTTCGCAGCACAAAGCCTCAATGATGCCAACATACAGCTTCAAACATGGACATGTACATTTCGTTTCAGAAGCTTTGAAACTTATTTCTCAAATTTTATGCTTTCTGATTTCAGTTTTTTGATAGAAATATGATATCAATTTGCGGATATCAAACTATTTAGTATATTTACGTTATTTTTTTTCATTATATGTTGCCTACCCTACACCCCCAAAATGGCGGACCCCGTGAGCACGTGACCTCGCTCGGCCAATCAAAACTGACTACCTCGGTTGCGGGTCTTTTACTATACAGGTCTTTAGGCCTGCCCAGGTGACGATCCGAGCGCGTTGTGTCGTCTAGCGAACGCAGTCTGGGCGACACAGGTGAGGCAGCTACGAGTGGGAGAAAGACGCGCCATCCAGCAGGTTGCGGATGGAACGGATGGATCACATGCGTCGGGCGGACTAGGCGAGTCGGATGCGGGCGGGTCCAGGGGTAGGCGACCCGCCCGCAGCCAGGCGGCGGACGGGACGGATGCCAAACGGATGGATATGCAGAGCTCTGCCATGCACTACGCTTATCCGAATTTGTATTAATCTGCAAATCGATCGTGTGTTATGAAATGAAAATTTTTTTTTTGATGTATAGTTTAGGCGTAGCGCCAGCGACCCTACGAAGTGGGATAGGCATAAATTCTGACCCATTATTTTTATCGGCGGGATGAAGTATCTGGCATTGAAAGAAATAAAAAAAAATTGTCGGATTTGATCAGGCAAAAATCTAAACATGCTTTCTTAGGGACCAAAGGTTGAGTCTTTTGATGAAAAACGGTGGTTTTCTAGCAATTGCGAGGGAACCGAATTGTGCGACACTCGAGCGGCTGCGGCAGCCTAGCTGCCTCACCCCCTTTCCCCTTTCCCCCGCCTCTCGCTCACGCGTCACACAGCGCGTCGGTGGCCGGCCGGTGCGATCGCATCCGAATCACTCGCCGGCTCTGCAGTCAGATTCCGCACATCGCTCAGTGAGGGGTACGAGGCCCGTCCGTGGTCGCACCTTCGGGTCGGTCCTTGTAGTGGTCGGTGGTGGTCGGGCTCGGTCGGACAGCCGTGCGAGATCGGTGGTGGCGACACCCTGCGGCCAGGATGTGTACTACACGCGAAGCTCTTCTGTTGCTTCCCCCTCGCCAGTACATGGTTGTCGTTCCGTTCGTCTCTGTTCGTTGCCCGCCGCCGCCGCCATTGTCACTTTTGAGGGAGCTGCGTCGCGTGCCCGTGTTTCGGACGAAAATCAGAAATGGGTAAGTTAATTTATGACATCCATTTGGCGTCGATGCCACCTGGAACGTGTTTTAGGGGTTCTTTTGTTTTTTTGATTGGAGTGAATCGTTTGAAGATTCGCCCAGTATTCGCTTTCAACCGGGTCCCTTGCTGGTCCTGACACTGAGTTCTTACGACCCTTTTGAGTCGCTTTTTCGTTCCATTTGCCAATCGCAGCTTGCAATCCATGAAATCCGCAACATTTACCGTTCAAATGTAATCGAGGGACACCTACTTTTTCCGATTTCAATCCGGAATCCATGCTTTGGAGCTTGCATCCATAACCTAACCTCCTGCACATCAATCGTGCGACCACATTCGTGGTCTGATATCGAATTTCAACTCATTTTCAGTCGGTTTATATTTCCGATACGTTTTTATGATGAACTGTTTGCGACAAGGTTATCACTTCTTTGGTCTTGATTTCGTTTCGCTCCAGGATCTTTGAGTCACAGTTTGTGTGCACAGTTTGGTCCTTCCCTCCCATATTTATTATGGGAGCTAAGGATTCCGAAACCTTATGACTATTCCCTGTAGAAAGTAACTTTCATTGAACTCCTTGTCAAGTTTTCACCTTACCATTGTTTACTCTGGCACTTTTCCAAATTCTTGTGTTGACGGAGGCCCTGTGTTCATTTCATGTCCATAATGTGTCTCTCTTCCTTGTTCTTATTTGTCAGTAATTTGTTTCAGAATCCTGCACTCCATCCCCATTTCAGTGGGACGAGCTGGTCAACCACATTGCACATGACCAGGAAATGCTCTCGGGCATTTCCATCCATGCTGGAGGAAAGGCCCGTATGATGAGGAAGTGGGAGACTTTGGCTATCTTAGTCAACGCAGCTGACCCGGAGTCCGCTCAGAAAACTGGAGACAAATGGAAATCTGTAAGTTGCCTTCCTCATCCTCTCTTGCGGGCCAGTCTCCAGCGTAGTTGTATGAACTTTCTAATTCCAGGCATGGAATGGGCAAAAGTGCAGGGCTCGAAAATCTTATCGAGACAAGGTTTTGCCTACATGGATTCCTGGCACACCATTGCCAGACCCAGATGACGTTCCAAATATGTCAGACCTTCACAGGAAAGTTGTACGGCTCACTGGCTTAGAAAATGCCATTCGCCTTGTGAGGCTTCATCAGGTACTGTGTGTCCTAGGATAATATTTGATTTATGTTGTAGTGTTTGATTGTATATTATTAATCACTGTGTTCTTAGCATGTTCCTGAGGGTGGTGATGACCCTGTGGCAGCCGTAGATCCACCAGCTGCTGTAGCCATCCCTGCACCTGCCATAGTCCCTGCCGCTCAAGTTCTCAACATTCAGCCTGCAGCTGACCTTCCCCTCCCAGCTGCTCAACTTGAGGATGAGCCTCCTGCTGCTGTGGTTCTCCCTGACTCTCCCTGTTTTAAAGTCGAAGAGGCTGGGGCTGCTGGTCCCTTGGTGGTAAGATTATATGCTATTTATTGATTTATTTCCAAGATAAGTTAAATGTGTGGCCTGCTTTCTATTTATGTTCTGCTTTTGCTTCTAGATTTATGATGACACAAACGATGATTCTTGGATACCCTTTGCGTGGGAGGAGGGCAGTGAAATAGTGGAAATTGATTTGGAGAGTGACAAGGCCCGGGTAAAAGATCTCTTCTGATTAAGGTAGTCGGAGCGAGGCTTGCTAGTCAACACACTGTCTATTTAAAAATGGCAGACTGCTGACTTAAGACAACTTTGTAAATTCCTAAAATTATTTTTAAAGTCTTTTGGCATGTTTATTTAACATTTAAAGGCATTATTTTTTTTCAATCTAATTATTTCAACACTACTTGACTCACGTCTGCCGAACCGGAGGGCCGCTGACCAACATGGCGAACACGAAAACTGAAATGCCTACACATCCACTCATTTTGCACTTACAAACAATTCTTGGTACAAAACGCTCGTCTAATAACATTTACAAAATGAATTTAATAATTATAAGCCGTGGACATTATCGAAGCGTCAGTTTACATCGCTCGGGGTTATGCTTTTGTGCCGCACAGTTGGTAAAATAAATCCGGCAACGCCGCGTCTCGTCCCCTCCCGTTCCTGGTTTGTTTACATCTGTCGTTGCACATGAACGTTCCTCTCGCTATCTTGAATCAAGTCGTAAATGACAAGAAAACTGGCCGATTTGTCAAAAAATCGATCACTAAGTGGAAGAGCCGGGTATCGTCTGCACCAAGCAGCCGACAACAGCGCGACGTTGCCAAATTGCCGGCCGTGCCAAGCCGACCGCCATTGCCCTCTCTTCGTTTGAACTCGAAATGCGTTGACATAGCCGCCGCTAACTCTCAATAAATCCCTTATTTGGACGGTGGCAGGTACTTTTTAAAACTCGGACACATAGGTCACACTCTGACCTCCATTCTGCACCTACACATTGATACTCTATCTTAACTCGAACATGCCAAAAGAAATAGTTGAAAATCAAGGACAGTACGTTCAGGGCAGTCTGCCATAAGCCGCAATGCTAAATTTCGAGGCGATTTACTAAAAAGTATAATCGGTAACAGGGGTCGCCCTTTTGGCAAATTGGTTAAAAAGGTCTAAACTTCAAAGTTCAAAAGTTTCCATGGCCCGAAGTTAACTTTCGAGTAACGCTCCGACTACCTTAATAAGACTCAAAGCACAGTCTTTCTTTATTTCTTTAACTGTTTTCTGTTTGCAGGATGTAAAACAAGAAGGTGACAACATTGTTGGATCAGATGATATATGTGAGGTGATCACACTATCAGATGTAAGTTTCTTGGTCTCTCATGGTACATTTGTCAGGTCAAAAATTCTTGTATTAAAATTGACGTTTCATGTTTATATTTTTCAGCCTCCAATCAAAGTTGAAGCTAAACAGCTACCCCACACTCCTCCCAGGGGATCTGGCCTGACACCCAGTTGCAAGAGGAGACTAAATGGCAATGGAGGGGCTGTCCCCCGAAAATATGTGGAACCAGTTAACTCGGTAATATGACTTTTCTGATGACTTCAGTGCAAACCCTTTGTGTGAGATGTTATAAATGTTTGCGTCTTTCATTGCAGGGTGTTGTCTTTAAGGAAGACTCCAAGGATGAGACTCTTTTACTGAACATAATTCAAGCAAATACTCTGGCCATGCACAAGTTGCTTGAAGCTGTTGAAGCGCTGCACATGCGCAAGTGAACTTTGATGACAGTTATCTTGATTACTGTTTGGACATGAGGATTATGATCCCAATTTGTTTGTTTTAAAATACTATTTTTATAACTATGTTTGTTTGTGGATGATTGCGTCCTTGTCTTTAGTTTAAACTAGTGTTGTTCATTTTTTCAAATGGTATCACATTTTATCATAAGTGCAGACAGATGCTATTGTCCTGTATAATGTTCATATTTGATAGTGGGCTGACTTACCATCTGTTTCTGAATTATTGACAGTGTCATCTTGTTTAGTGTGGCATCACAGTTATGCATAATAATTGTGTTTCTTTTGATTTTTTTTTTTTTTTTTTTTTTTTTTTTTTTTTTTTTTTTATTTCGAGTAAGTGCATGTCCCTAGGGCGAGCCCTGTTGTGGACTTTACAGGTTTTGACGGTAGCAAAGTGCTCAAGGCGAAATAGGATACAATAATATAACAGATGTTTGACAAGAAAAATACAACTTAAGTAGAACACAAGACAAATCTAGCCTAACATAAAATAAACTAATAATAATAACTAGATCACAGTGAGTACAGAGTAAGAAGTTAAACTCAGGAGTTGACAAACAGGCTAAAGAAATGAGCTTTTAGTTTTTCTTTAAAGGAGGTCTGATAGTTCATTTTAAGTTGTTCAGGTATGCTATTATAGGCTTTGATAGCTTTATAATAGGAGGTTTTTAGCCCATAATAGGTTGATTTGACCTTAGGTAGCTGAAGATTTGACATGTGTCTTGTCATGTGGCTATGCACATTTGAGTTGACTAAGATACCAGAATTGATGCTTTTAATTTTATGCACATGTTTATACACAATAGAGACTAGTTGGACATCAATCAAGACATTGAGAGGCAATATTCCAGTTCTACAATATAATTGTTTAACTGAGAATGGAAAGTTTAGGAGAGTCCTTAGAGCATCATTCTGGAGTATGCGTACTTTGTTAGTGACCAGCTGATTGGCCAGTCTCCAAATAGAGCACATGTAAGACATATGAGAGTGAAAATAGGAATAGTATAGAATTTTTAACTGGTTGAAAGGCACAGTTCCTCTTAGTCTATAGATCATTCTGTTGGCTGCCCTTAATGATGGCAGTAACTTATTAACATGCGTCTCAAAATTTAGAAATCTATCTAAGTGAATACCCAAATATTTAACTTCACTCACTTTGACAATAGGAATATTGCCGATCTTAATATTCAAAGTGGCGTTAGGCATGGATGGTTTAGAGAATAATACATAAAAGGTTTTCTTCAAATTAAGAGAGAGTTTGTTGGACAAGAACCAATTATTTAAAAGGGCAAGATCTTCATTTATATAGGATTCTAGCAGAATAGGGTCTTTTGACGAGAAGTAGAGTACAGCATCATCAGCATACAGTTGCAGCTTTCCCCTCAGGTTCAGGAGTCCAATATCATTGATGTAAATAATAAACAGAAGGGGTCCCAGAATGGAGCCCTGGGGTACCCCACACAGGATACATTTGCATGAACTATATTCCTCACCAAGATGTACAAACTGGGTTCTGTTAGATAGGTAAGATTGAAACCATTCCAATGCCTTACCATCAATACCTATATCATACAATTTTTGTAACAGAATGCAATGGTTGACAGTGTCAAAGGCCTTCTTCAGGTCAACAAAAACAGCACATGTATAATGACCATTATCAAGCTCTAATTGTATGTTAGTAATAAGATCAAAAACTGCACCATGGGCTTCCTTATCATCTTTAAATCCACATTGAAATTTATAGAAAAAATCGATGTCTTTCAGATACTGTTCCAGTCTTACTTTGGTTGCTTTCTCTTCTACTCGAGATATGCCTGATAAGATGGATATTGGTCTATAGTTACCCGGATCGGTTGTATCTCCTGATTTAAAGATCGGCTTGACTTCTGTTACTTTGAGATGAGAGGTGCATACCCCCTGTTCATACGATAAATTAATAAGTCTAGTCAAGACCGGGGTAACAGTTTCAGATATTTCTTTCAGGCACTTATTGCTTATTCCATTCGGGCTGGAGGACTTGTTGCTGAGGCTACTTATAATGGAGCGAATTTCATCCTCATTGACCTGTGGGAAATTAAATTTGGAGTCATAGACTTGGGGGTGACTGACGCTAGCCCCTATGTCCAGAGCGGCAGACAAAGTTGGGCCAATTTGTATGTAGAATTCGTTAAAGGCTTCAGCAATCTCAGCTTGGCTCACATACTCATACCCATCTTTGACAAGTTTGACAATTTGGGTGGTTTTATTATTTTGAGCAACCCCAGAAATTTCTTTTAGCACTGACCAAATCGACTTCTTTTTATCAATACAGTTACTAAGCCTATCCCCTACATATTCAGATTTCAGTTTTTTCCTTAATTCATTAGTTTTGGTACATATTTTCTTATACTCAGTCTTGAAAATTTGGTTTCCAGGATGCTTTTTTAATTTCTTAAGTAGTGCCTGCTTGGTCAAGGATATCTCTGCAAGTTCTCGAGTAGCCCATGGATTAAGCTTCTTGAAGGAATTATTCACACAAAATTCTATCTTAGATTCTTTGAGTGCATTCTGTATAGATATATGGAGAGTCTCAGAGAGTGCCTCGGCATCATTAATATGCTTATAGTCTGATAGACTTTGCTCAAGCTTCTGTCTGACCTTATTATAATCAGTTTTTTGGAAATAGGCAGGCCCCTTATTAGCATCGTCCATAGAACACGAATACCTCACTGACAAGACAATGGCATTATGATCACTGAGATCATTTTCTATAGTATGTATCCTCATGGAGCCTTTGTGAGCGTTTTGGAACATTTAGAGAAACAAGTGTCTCATAAAAATCTGCTTCCGTTGGAGAGGACACAAACGGACTAGCGTAACAGGAAGTTTCTTTCCTAATTACGATATCATAGACTAGATAAGCAGTCACATAAATATCAAGACAGTAAGCAATTAGACTTGCTGGACTGACGTAGGGGTGTGCTGCAACGTCGACATCACGATACAATTCAATAACATTATGAATAATATATGATATTACAAATCTGAAGTCAGATTGAACACCAATAATGTGATCTAGGCCTCTATCAATTCTAAGTCTTCTTGTGAGATCATAGCGGTCAAAGAATGTTGACGATGGAGGAGTAGGAGCCGTTGAGGTTGGAGGTATCTCAAGTCGAAATTTCTTGTTGATCCCGGTGAGTGGTGGGGGATTCTTAAGTTCAAATTCAACTTTGTGAGACCTTTTAGAGGTCGGCTTCTTGATGGGCTCAGGTACTGAGGGCTTTGGCTGAGGAGCTATAGGCGCAGGATTCTGGGCAGTGGACGTAGATGGGACAGGCGTAGTTAAAGCGGCTGGGACAGCGGTATCAACTGTGGCGGTAGGTTGTGCCATCTTTCAAAGTCTGTAAAATAAATAACAGATTACGATAAGGATGAGGGTAGCATTACAGTTTGAAAACACATTTAAATAATTTTATTATTTATAACCTAATACTGATAGGTGTGGTGATTTCCTGTAAATTTCCTGTAATTTCATTTTTAAATTTTGGACTATGTTCCTTTCTGATGGTTGTTTCAGAAAAACACATGTGCAGAGGGTTTTAGTTTTGAGTTCATTGCATGATAATTGCGATCATACTGTATCCTTTTTTACAACTTTAGAAATGTGTACCATGCTGTTTTGATATGTTGTATGATACATAATTTTGGTTGTGAAAGTGTGGAAGTTCTGTCTGTTTGACATTAAATTATTGGCTTCGCTCAAAACATACTAAGTCAAGTCAAAACAATTTAGCGAGGCCACCACCATCACACTCCGACTTCGCAGGAATTCGCAATATTTTGACAGGTTAAGGAACCTTGCAACCTTATATAAAAAAAGAACAGATTAAGTTTGACCGGCAATAAAAAAGAAAAGATTAAGTTTGAAAGGAATGAAGGAAAAGGTTTGAAAGGAAATGTTTTTTTTTATTACTTTCATATTTTTGCTAATAGAAAACAAATTCTATTTTGTTTCGTCGCGTTATGTTGGCGCTGTGGGATGGTTGTAATTTGAAATTGAAACTTGTCGCAAGGTGCCTAAAAATGGTGAAACTATGGACGTGGGACGGTATACTACAAAGGAAAAGGTTGTATCTGATCATATTCTTAAGAAACTTTCTGAAACAAGACAGAAGTATGCTAAATATGCAGCAGAGTTACAATATTTACAGGTGTGTGAAATGTGTTGTTGGCATGTTAGGTTAAGATTTGATTTGTTATTTTATTCCTTGTGGTTCGGTGGACCAAGAACAGAATAATGTGTTAAGGTTTTATGTATATATAGGAAGGAGGAAACATACTTGATTTCGAGGATTGGTGGGAATGTAGTCCAAATTCCTCAAGATTTACTTTGGAATTGGACTGTATTGATGCAGCCGTGCAGCAAACACAAAAACCAACATCTGTAGTTGTAATTGATGTAAATGAGAATATTAGTCAAGTTTTTAATTGGGAAGAAGTTTCGAAGGTGATTATGACAGTTTTGTTAACAATCATTTGGTGCATATTTCCCTGTATTGAAAGGTTACTGAAAATGTGTTGCAGGAGTTGGTGGTGGCAGAAAAAACTGTTTCTGTTTCATTTGATGAAAGGCCATGTCCAATTATAAGTATCAGTACACCAACGGTGTCATCAAGTGTTTCTGAGAAGACTTTTGTTAAATTGCCTCGGAGACGGTGTGCTGTTTTAAACTGTGATAGTGTGTGTGATAAGTTTCATACTTTTCCAGCCATTGTTGTAAATGGTCTGCTGCAAAGTGATAAAATTAAAAGGTAAAAGTAACAAAAAGCAATTCATGAAATTGAATGTTGTACCAATATCTTCATTCATTGTTATTATTTTGGTTTTCAGATGTAAGCAATGGGTTCAATTCACCGGAAATATTTCATTAATGCAATGCCTTAGTGCAAGTCTTCATAAGAAGTTCTATGTGTGTTCGAAGCATTTTAGTGATGAGCAATTTTACAACACATCTAGGAAAATGTTAAGGAGAGATTCAATGCCAAATCAGAATGTTTTCAATAGTCTTACTGATGATGAAGTGTCTAAATTTCCAATTCTTGGACATCAATTGGATGTGTTTGCGGGTATTGATGAATTGATTGAGAATGTTCCAAATTTGACAACTGGATTGCAAGAAAATAATAATATTGGAACAGAGGGTGAGAATAGTGGCAGTGGTATTCAAACAGATGCAAATAATAATATTGATGTTGACAAAGTTCAGGAAAAATTTGATGACATCTTAAGAGAAGATAAAATCAAAGACAAATATTTCAAACAGTTTGATAAAGATATGAAGAGTTTGAAATGGTTTACTTGTTCCCGATGTAAAGAATCATTTGTTGCAAGGTACAAGCCAAGAAGTTCATGCTTGCACAATGTTAATTGCAAGAATTATACTGCTGAAAACAAAATGGATCCGGGAGAAGTGCCAAACGAGTTGGAGGATTTGTCTCTAGTTGAACAGCAACTAATTTCAAGAGTTCGTCCTCAGATTAGTGTGTACAGAATTAAGCACCATCAATTTGGTTATTCGGGTAATGTCATCAATTTCAGTCAAGCTGTTACTGAAGTTGCAAAAAAGTTGCCTCACAATATAAACGAACTCAACTCCATCATCACCGTAAGAACAAAATCATTGTACAGTACTCCTCGAGAATTCCATAGCTGCTAAAGTTAAATCTGCATTAATGTGGCTAAAAGATAATAATCCTTTTTATGATGATGTTGAAATTTGTGATGAGAATTTAAATGTTTTACCTGAAGATGGTAATGTATTTGGACTTATTCAAGATGTTGAAGTTCCCGATGGATTAGAAACAGAAAGTGACATAGACGATCAAGAGAAGATACCTGGGCATGTTTATGATTTTGAAAGAGAAAGGGATAAAGGGAATGAAGATGATGATGTTGATGATGGTTCAGAAACAGAAAGTGATATAGAGAATGAAAACGAAAATGTTCAGCAAGTTGACAGCTCTGAAACTGAGAGTGACATTGAAAATCAGGGCAGGAACATGCCCAGTACAAGTACAAAGAGATGCAGCATCAATAATCATTAAGAGGTGAGGCATATTGACGAATCTTTTGTACCTAACATTCCAAGTACCAACCAAGATGATCAAATAGAACATGTGTTGGAATGGCCTTCAATTTCTAAAGATCCACTCAGTGAATTTACCACATTAGGATATATCTGTCAAGCTTTTCCATGTTTGTTTCCATATGGCAAAGCTGACTTACGAGAGCCAAGAGACAAAACCATTGGTGCTTCAGAATATTTCAAACACCTGTTGAGGTTTCATGACAGACGATTTGAAAAACACCCTACCTTTCGTTTTTTTGCTTTAAATTCTATTATGAGGTGGAATGCAACAGCTAAAGGAAATTTGTATGTTAAAAAAAAAATGATGAAATTAAAAATATGACAGTTGAAGAATTGAAAGTTAAAATTAGAGAGAATCCCCAAATGTTGGAAAAAATTATGTATCAATGTTCCACAATGCGTGGCACCAGACCTTTTTGGAAATCGAAATCTAAAGAATTGCTACAAATGATTGAGCAGTTGGGTATGCCGACTTTGTTTTTCACTCTTAGTGCTGCAGATTTGCACTGGCCAGGCCTTTTCAAAATTTTAGCTCCTGATGAAGATGTAGCTACAATGAGTTCAACTCGTCGACGTGAGTTGATAGCAAAATATCCAATTATAGTGGACCATTATTTTACTGACAGGGTTAATAGTTTTATCAGTAAGGTAATTCTGTTTATTATTTTCTTCGTTTTAAATTTGTAGTTTGTTTATGATGTTCATTGTTAATGTTTTGTTTTAGGTTGTTAAACCAAAATTTGCTGTCACTGATTATTGGTATCGCATTGAGTACCAGCACAGGTAAAATTTGTTTAGTTGTATTGTAGTGAATTTTTTAATCAATACTACACAACATCAACATTTATTGTTTAATATTTTGCAGGGGAAGTCCGCATGTGCATGGCATTTTGTGGTTGGATAATGCACCTGATGTTACTGATTTACCAAACAAAACTGCTGAAGACATAAGAAAAATTCTTGATTTTTATGGTAACATAGTAAGCACTTTACATCCTAATATTAATTCTCCTCCATCTACTATTCATCCATGCCAAGTTGAACTTGATGACGTTATTGATCTGAAGAAAGACTTAGCTGAATTGTTAAATAGAGTTCAACGACATACAAAATGCACATCAGGATATTGTCTGAAGAAAAAAGCCCATTCAAAAGAATCAGGATGTAGGTTTAAATTTCCTAAGGATATGTGTGATTGCAATGGAATTTTATTTCCTGCAGATGGACTTGTTGAGTATGTTTCTGAAAGAAATGATCCTCGTCTAAATAATTATAATCCATATTGGATTTTGATGTGGAGAGCAAACATGGATATAAAACCTGTATTATCTAAGAGAGCTCGTGTTAATTATTTGGCTAAATACGTTTCAAAGTCAGAAACAAAATCGTTTAACCTTGAAGAACTTATCAATAAAGTTTGTAACAATGTCAAAAATGGTGTGACAAGTGTGCTTCAAAAATTATTCATCAAGGTATGTTCTGAGAGAGATTACTCAGCACAGGAAGTGGGCCATCTCATTATGGGTGAGAGATTGGTTCGAACAAATGATCGAGCTTTTGTTTACATATAATTTAAAAGTGATGATGATTGGATTCAACTTGAAGATGGTGAGTGAAAGTATGGCAAATCTATAGTAGAAAAGTATGTTGAAAGGTTTGAACATTATGAAAATAAGTCTTTGTGGCACATGGCACAATGGTACAATTTTACAACGAAGAAAGATCGAGTTCGTAAATCTATTGTGATGGTTTGTCCAAACATACAGTATCGAGAAGATTCCAACAATGAGAGATATTTCAGAATGAAAGTTTTATTGCATGTTCCTTGGAGACATATTGATGAATTTTTATCTCAAAATTGTTCATGGGAAGAAATTTACAAAAAGAACAGTGATATCATAAAGCAAGGTGAATCTTTAATTACACTATGTGGGATTGAAGCCGAAGTTGAAGAGGCAGGAGCTAATGAAACTGGTGAAGATTTTAATTATGATACCTCAATAGAAGATTGGATGGCAATATCATCATTAGGTCCTAATAGTATTACTAAGCAGACTGATTTGGGCAAAAGATATATTGATGTCAGTCATGATTGGAATGAATGTACTTCCAAGTGTTTACAGTATGGTCCAATTGCAGAACTGCAGAGTTTTTTGCTGATTGAAAAAGAAAAAAATACAATTGACGATGAAGTGTTGTTGCCCCCAGATGTGCAACTTAATTGTGAACAATCAAAAATTGTACATTTAGTTGAGAAGCAAATTGAATTGATTAAAAATGCAAATGTTGAACTTGAAGCAGTTGTTCCCAAGTCTGTTGTTGTTCAGGGATCTGCAGGTTTGTGAAATGTTTATTTTTATTACTGTTTTTATTTTGTAGCATATTTGTTTGTATTTTGGAAACTAAGTATGTGACATGTTTTCAGGTACTGGAAAGAGCTTAGTTATAAAAATTATAACTTACAAAGTGCAATCTGCATTGGGGATTGGAGCAATAATGTTGATAGCACCAACTGGTGTTGCTGCTATTAATATAATGGGTACAACGGTACATTCAAAACTCCATATTTTTCCACATAGTGATTTTTGCTATTTGGAAGGAGTTGCAGCCAGGAAATTTTGCAACAGTATGAAGGATGTAAAATTTGTTATATGTGATGAGTTCTCTATGTTGGGCTGTGCGATGGTTGCAATGATTGACAGAAGACTTCGTCAAGCTACAGGAAAAGCAGATGAAGATTTTGGTGGGCTGAATATGTTCTTTTTTGGTAAGAAAGATTTTGTTGCGTGGGAAATAAATAAGAGATGTTTTATGGTATACATTTTTTTATTTGATTTTTGTTTTTGCAGGAGACATATGGCAACTTGGGCCTGTGAGGGCCACACCATTCTCTAGCAGTTTGAATGCAATATTGTTCAAAAACGACTGTATTCACCACGTAACCACATGACAAAGCTCTGAGAACAACATTCATACGTTGCAGAATATCGAGGTAAAACCCGGTAATGGATGAACTCTAAAAAGAGAGAGAGAAAACACAATAATACACGCACTTAAATTTTTAGAACCTTGATCCCTTTTCTAAACGAATCTTACTTGCACCGCATTTTCAAAGATTCTCCTCGCAACATTGCCAGTGCTTGTGCTACCTCCGCTGGTGGAAGGGCGGTCGACCTGAAGGCCCATTTCACACTAAAAAGACAGATTTAAAATGTAAGTTTTAGAATATTGGAAAATTCATGCGCGTGTCTCTTGTTTTAAAGAAAAATTCTTACGTTGAGTCGCTTCTGTATGTTTTTTTTTTCCTGGCAGCCATTGACTTTTCCTCTTCTGGAGTGTACTACTTGTAGCTTGCTCTGATTTCTAGCCTATAAGATACGTTGAGAACATAGTCAAGGAATCTCAAATTTGCGTGAAGTACTGATAAACCATACTTGTACGCCGCTGGGTTGCACTCCCGTTTCAGCAGTGCATCAATGTCATTCATAAGAGAGGGCGTGGCTTTGCACACATTGCAACTTTGATTTGATGTTCCGGTAGCCACACTGGACACCTTCCCATCCATCATGGTAGGGTGCACATCGTGTTCTACCTGAACTGCACGGTCGCCCACGACCACCGCGAACACTTCCGAGTGTTTTGATCGCCTCCTCAAGTTCATTTAGTTTTTTCTTAATCATGGCGGTGTCCTCCTTACTGTGCTTTATTTCCGAGGGGCGTGCATGAATAGTTGAGCAAGGTCGCCGGTTCAACCACAATACTGTGTACTTGCCTGAAAAAAATTAAAGCGAGTGAAAGCTTAAAACGCCGTACAGTGAAGTCAAATTAGTGTATAATAAATTTATATACCTTCTGAGCCTGCACCACTTTTTAAGTGCAAAAGCAACAACACTACCGAAGTGAGGAGAATGTTGTTATCATCTGTCTGTTCACCCTTCCATTTCTGATGGTATTTGCTGTGGCCTGACGACGCGTCACATCCAACCTTACTGATCATTTGAAACCTTAAATTATCCCCTCTGCACTCAAGAACGGCTGTAAAAACTTCAGCTTGTTCCCTTAAGAGTCATCAGCAGTGTGGTCAAGTAAATTTTGAAGCGGCACTGAACCTTTTTTCTCAGTTATTACAACTCCCGCAGGACAGCATTTTTCCTGCAGAAACATAAAGGATTTAATGAATGTATGTAAAAACAAAAAAAAAAGACAGTAAACCTCGTTTACCTTTTTGTATGTTAGCAACTTATTATATGCCGGAAACGCAGGAAAATTCCTGGTCGAGGGCATTTCTGTTGTAAGTATATTGGTCTCTTGTAAGCTTGCATTGTATTTGGTGAGCCAAAGCTTCCGGAACTGTAAACGGCTTTGGCACAGTGGATTCCACTTTATGTATTTGAGTATTTGCAAATGTGTAAATAGCCATCAACGTTCGTGGACTGCATTCGGTAATCTTTTCCACAAGAGATGCCTGTTGGGTTTGCCCCGACGTAATAAGCAGTCGCTCAAACAGGTCATGCAAACTATCAACTCTAGAAAAAAAAAGGTTTCTTTGGACGAATGCAATGCAGGCGAATTAATGGCAGGGGTTTTCGACTTTATTTTACTTTAAGACTCACCTGGAGCACTTCCTGGTGTGGTTTTCCCTGAAGTTCCTGAGGTCCTTGTTTCGGCTCTCTTGAGCCTCCTCGGACAAAGAGCCCACTGCAAGTGGCAAGGACTCAATAATGTCAGCTCCGTGAATCAATAGTTTATGTACTGCCTGGGGCATGTAGTACCATGAGTATATGCTGACATATAAATTTGCAGTCTCCAGGCAGTACACACGAAATGCTGGTATGTCAATGGCACGACCACAGGATACAACCTGAAAAAAAGAATGCACTGTAAATCTAAACGCAATGAAGACATACACTTACGGTGTGATGCGTTGGGACATCACACCACGTGTGATGCGACCCAAAGATGCCCTTTGCTAATGCATGAAGGCATCTCATGTATTGCGTACCTCTAAGATCAGCCCCAATCTAGATATCAGGTCAATATCTACTTCAGTAATTTTGGCGGCCTTTTCCGGGTTGCGGGAAAAACCTGCGCGCCGAGTTGCCGTCGTTGGTTGTTCCGTGCCCCTGCTTCACGAAATCCAACATAAGGCCCATTTCAGCCAGCACTCCTCTTGAATTTTCTTTTTGCGGTCTTGGACACTTTCCTTTTCCTGCTTGGATTGTGCACGCCATTTTTTTTATTATCACGCTTGTAAGCCACATGGAGTACCATTTCCAAGCACCTGTAAATACAACTTTTTTTTAAAAAAAAATTTTACCTTGGAATTGAAGTTTACGTGAAACGTTATACGTACCTTATCCGGCAGTGAAGAGGGGAGATGCCAAATTTGTAAACTTCTTTATTTGGCACTCTTTTTAATACCTTTGGAATGTCGTTCATGTCTTTTGGCATAGCGCCACAAACATGGCACTGTGACGACGATGTACCAGCCAGCACGGAACATAACTTGCCATCCACCATACACGGGCAAAGTATGTGGATGACTTTAATCGTAAAATCCTTAACTTTGAGTTCAGTGGGTTGAAGAGTGCTTATAGACTGTTCCAACTCCTCATGTGTCATTTCCGTTACTTCAGGAGTCTCGGCCTTACAATCCAGACGGACTGGCCTGCAGCAACGGGTCGACGCTGGACACCGATTTTTCCGCACAATGTCTCCCTAAAATCAAATATTAAATTAAGTTAACGACATAACAGACGAGCTACACTCGCTGACAAAATTAAGGGGACACTTTTTCAAAACGCCCTCAAAACGAGAGTTTTCACCCGATCTTCATGAAACTTCGTTAGAAGTAGTTTTATAGCCTTTTCTAAGCGTGTGCAAAGTTGAATTAACGGAAGTTGATGAGAAAGGGTTGATTCATCCCTCACAAGTGGGATGTGCAGAAAAATGCAAGTTTCGAAGTGCCCAGGATTTGCAGAAGGGGTCGAAAAATTCAAAAAACCTTCAGAGCGACTCTCCTTGACGCCCTCTAAAAAACGCAACCTCCGGGAGCCCTCTGAGACAAACCCACCCCATGCTACCCCCACCCCTAGGGACGGGCGATTTTGCGATTAATCGCAGGTGCGATGCGATTTTTTCAAAAAATCGCGGTGCGATTTCGGTTTTTGAACCTCAGCGATTAATCGCAAAATCGCAAAAAATCGCACCGCGCACTGCACCGAACGAGGCTGGCGCGTGTTCTCGGTAGTATTTAAGTTTTGTTGCGTTTTTTGCAATTTTTGCGATTTTGCGATATGCGTTTTCGCGATTTTTAGCGATTTTGCGATTTTTGCGATTTTTGCGATTTTGCGATTAATCGCATGAGATCGCGATATGTGAGAAATCGCAATCGCGATACTGAAATTTGGAAATCGCCCGTCCCTACCCACCCCCCTTTAAAATCCGTAATTTTTGAGCGACAGTCCCGCGGTTGCGCTGGGATCCTTTTCTGGGCTCTCCTGATACAGGAAACGCCCATGCGTAACCGACGCGACCCACACGCACCCCTGGGCAGGGCGCAACAGCTCTAAACTTTTCCACCCCTTGTGCAAGGGGGCGGTTCCGCTCATCGAAGTGCAACGAAATTTACCAGGTTTGTTCTCGGCACCGTAACGACCAAAGACGCGAAGGTCCTGTTCAAAAAGCTACCCCCGGAGTCCCACAGGAGTGGTCCGAAGTTAAGGGTTGTTCACCCCCTCGCCAAAGGGATGAAACGCAGCAGAGTCACGCGGCACGCATGTCACACGGTCCAGGGCAACGGGGAAAGACTGTTTGGAAACCGATAACCAGCGTCAACATCATTTATCGACAAAAAAAGTCGTCGTTTTCGGAAAATGCACCCCTAAGTTTACGCCCTGCTCAATAAGGGGTATTGAAAAACACGATTTTTTCGAAATTCATACCGGCGCAAGCGGAACATTGTTCTTTTATGTATTTAATGAGCGTGGACAAAAACTGAGACCAATCAAATAATATTTAGGGGACCCGATTGCTCCTCCTTTTACTAAGTAGGACGAGTCCAACGAGACCTCTTGGGGTCCGATCGGACCTCTATGGGCAAATTTGTAGCGTCGTTTTCGTTCCAAAAAAGGGTTTTATTCACATTTTGCAAATTTGGAATTTTGTATCTGGATTATGGCTGCAAAAAAAATATGTGACCTCAACGCAATGTTATAGAAAAATGTCTCAGCTTTCCAATGCCATGTCTGGAAATGCTTTACGACCTTTCGTTTAGGAGATACAGCCGCTGAATGAGTAACATGTCAGTCAAAATGACAGTAAAATTCGTGTTTTTGGTTCATTACAGGTTGTTGTAGGGCATCAGGGTACATTGGCGTTAGCTCGATGAAGAAAATATTTCAAAATGTTTAAATTTCTTTTTAGAAACTTACATAAGATGTTTGCCCACAAGAAAAATTTCATGTTGAATTAGTTGAAATTCCATTTCAGATGAACAAACGTTTTAAATCAAAGTAACCCTAACAACTCCCCGAATGCTCTGATCGTGACCGAGCCCCCGCTTGTAGAACACCTCACTAGCCAGCAGCTGAAATCCACGGTGCTCGGTCTCGTTTCGGTTCCTCTGGAAAGCAGAACACGATAATAGTCCGATTTCAGCAAAACAGGGTCGAAATTGGACCTTCGAAAAACATTGGCGACCCCTAAATATTATTTGATCGGTCTCAGTTTTTGTCCACGCTCATTAAATAGATAAAAGAACAATTTTCCGCTTGCGCCGGTATGAATTTCGAAAAATCGTGTTTTTCAATACCCCTTACTGCTCAAGGGTGACCGAGTAACGCTACCGCCGACCGCGGATTCGGAGGCGCCCGCTCAACATTGCCAAGCCCTTCAAAAATCAGATTTTTGAAATCAAGCATTCGGCTCAAAATCGGGCCGATAACGCGAGACCAGCGTTGGGGCCAGTCGGAGCGGGCTACCAGGAGCGCCTGGCAGGTAGGCAGCCCATCGCACACCACCTCCAGGTTTTCTGTTTCCTTTGCGATTCCGGCGTTTTTCGCGTGGTGGCGCCATATTCATTGTGTTTGTTGTTACGGTTGACATTTGTTGAAACCAGATGAACGTTTTCGACAAGAGATGTTGAACCGGTAAGTCGCATTTGATTGTTAACGTCTATGATGTTCGATTTTGCGACGTTTTCAACGGGAATTGTTTCATTTGCAGTGGAAATGCCCCGGATTCATTTGACTGAGAATGAGGTGGCTGTGGCTGTTCGGCATAAGTGCAAGTGCTTCATCCCTTGAAAAAACTTTCTGTATAGATGCTTTTTCATGAAACTTGAGGGCATCTTATATCTTTATTGCCGACTCATTTTGGGACTTGTCTTCAAATATTTTGTGGATAAGTTTGGCAACTTCTTTTTTCCCGTCCGCCTTGGCACTTATCTCTGTAGCGAGAGCAAGTTCTGAAGTAGACCCTATTTCGCACAGGGAATCAGCGCGCTCCTTATTCCTTCGTATGTGAAGGTTGTCAAATGAGGAGAGAGGCCTTCCTAGCCGTTTTGTACTTGGGGCTGTTCTAAGAGCACTTCTTCATTCATCCACTTAAAGCTTGGGTGATTTGGGCTACCAAAGGGAACTCTTTTAGATACTTTGGCACGCCTTTGAAACTCATAAGAGAGGCGGCGTAAATTTTCCTTTGCTTTTACGAGGTCATCGACAGCTGCTTGGATAAGGGTTTCCTTGCTATTGTATATATTATACAGCTCCAGTCTCTCGGGAGAATAATTTTGCGGAGGGGCCTAGGGATGCTTAATTACCGGTAAAATTCAACGTTACGTAAAAAACGGTAGTTTACCGTTAAATTGGTAATTTTCGGCAAATTTCGAGTTTTTGGCTGATTTATCAAATATTCATGTTTTCCAATGTGTTTAAAGTGGAAAAAGGGGTTGTTTTTAAGGTTAGCAAGGGATTAAAATGTTTCGTATTTTGACATTTATTGCAATGCACAATGCACACACATTAAACAGAAAAGTAAACAAACACGGGAGCATAACCTCACTAGGCGGTATACAAGAGACGCAATCGGCGCCCCGGAATCATTTAATAGTACGTCGTCACTTCACTTGCGCGCGAATTGGACAACTAAAATTATCACGACACAATATACAGATAATTCGCCTGCTTTCTGTCTTTCATGAGAAATAGAACGTAAATAGGCAAGTCGTACACCGTCCCGTCGTACACAAAGACCGACGAGCATTGCATCGGGGTATTCCCCTTCAGCAGGCACAGCCTTCTTGCTAGCTAGCCAAAACTTCTATGTGGACTGTTTCACAAGGCGCTGGTGGTGAATGGCGGTCAGTTTGAATCCGTTACGATTATAATCTGTTACACTTTGCTTCTATTTGTGTCCCGAGATCATTTACTTTACGAAAACATGAACCATATGGCCAAAAATCGAATTTTACCGTTAATTACCGGATTTTCGACCTCGCGGTAAATTACGGTAAATTACCGTTATTTACCGGTAATATTACCGGCCTTCGCATCTCTAGAAGGGCCCAAAAGAAATAGGACGGAAAAATAGAAAGCAGAATTGTAAGAGCAGAAAGAGGAAAAAAGCCGAGAGCGAGGGGGAAACAACGGACCAGAAATATGCACACCAAAATTTATAATTCACTTACAATATCAACAACAAAAAATTCAGAAATCTTCCCCAAAAATGCCAAACAATTATGAAATTTTATCAAAACTTCGCAAAATATGAAGATTTTTCTAAAAATCGATAAGTTCAAACTATCCAGAGCGTACACCAAGGATTTATAGTCATTTCCCCATCGGGCAAGAAGGAAACCATAAAGGAAAAAGTGACAAAACGTTCGAAAACACACCCGAGTGATTCTCCCCTCTCTCTCTCTCTCTCTCTCTCTCTCTCTCTCTCTCTCTCTCTCTCTCTCTCTCTCTCTCTCTCTCTCCCCGTCTCTCTCGCTCTCTCGTGCGTACTCGTGCGCTGTGGTCGTTGTGCGGAGATCGGAACATTTTTATTCCCCTACCTGTGCGTTTCTCGCGAGTGAGTGCTAACTGAAGCAATGTTCTAGAGTGCCTCTGGAAGTGTGGGAGTTTCTGTGGCTGCTCGGACATCTGTGAAAACTGGAGACTACTGTGCGGAGAGTTGATGCAATGGAGGTTAGGAGGTTAGGTTGCCTCTTGAACCACCGCCACAGCGCCCGGCTCCGAAACCGGTTGGCAGCACTGGTTCCTCCTGAGTTGGCTACACCGTCCCACAACAACAAACCAGGAGCAGACGACGGCAGCAAATAAACATGTCGCTGTGCACCTCTTGCAAGGAGGAATTGTCCTCAGACTTTGTGACATGCGCGGGGATAAACGGCTGCAAGCTACATTTTCAATGCGCTGGAATAACTGAATCAACATGGCGATGTGCCAACAAGCAGACATGGAGATGTAACGAATGTAGGCAAGTGTAAGGTAGCAATCCAGCAATCCCAGAAGAGCTCAGAGCTTTCATGAACAAAGTGACAACGCAGCTAGATACTCTGGAAAAGTTAAAGCCGCTAGTCACCGTTCACTCTTGTGACGAAACTGGAGGAGTCGGTGCAGTTTATGAGCGAGGAACATGAAGAAATAAAGGTCAAGCTAGGTGAAGTCTTGGGAAATCAGGTGCAGCAGCGGAATCGCATTGAAATTCTGGAAAACAAGCTAGCTGACAGGAACAAAATTATCAGTGAGCTAGAGCAGAGCAACGTATGGGAAACTCTGAGCAATATGCACGAAACCGCAATATTGAAATAGTGAATGTAGAGCAGAGGCCTGGAGAAGATCTTCATGAAATAATGAAAGTCCTAGCAGAAGACATTGATGATCCGTTGAACCCATGGGACATTGATGTCATCCACCGTGTGCCCACCAAAAGCCGTGGGGCACCACCGAAAATTATTGTCCAGTTCACAACCCGGACCATCCGAGAGCGCTGGCTGCAAAGAAGGAACCAAGCAAAACCCCACGACCAAACTTTGCACACGTTTTGGGCATAGTCTAAGGCACATTATATATTTTTTTCAGATTTTTTGAGAATGGCCCTCTTTTAACCGTTAGATGTTCAATTTTTCAAAATTTTACACTTTTGCCAAACTTTATCCAAATTGGATCCAAAATATTTTTTCAGCTTACTCAATTAATTTTGAGCATTTTCAAAAACAAAAAAAAAGTTGGTTGTAGCTCAAAAACTCGAGGAGCTGTGATCGTTTCAGTAAAGCACTGTTCGTAAAACCTCAAAAACTTGAAATTCCCGTGAAAAATCGAAAAATCAAAATTTCTCAAAACCGTTATAGGGGAGTGTTCTAGTCACTATTTACAATGTTTTCACCAATTATCACCAAATTCGGAGATCCTCATGTCTAACTCCTAGTTGAGTTGACATTGAATGACCCAAAACTTTTTTTACAGTAGACTGTGGTGTGGCTCTGGTGAAGAAACTCTGCAGGACTCGAGGCGAGGCATAACTGCGAGTGTTGGCCTTGTAATCCGGTGTGCTCAAGTGGTCTAATCAGTGATCTGAGTAAGTCGACCACCGGAGAAGAAAGACATGTTAGGTGCCATTCCACCGCCTTCTACCAAGGAAACGAAGTTGGCAGCCCTGAGTCAAGATCAAGCCGCAAAGGTTGGCACTACCGAAAATGCCGGACACCAGAGCCAACAACAAACAAGCAGACGAAATCTCTGATAAGATGCTGCAGAAGATAGTTGATAAAGTATACGAGAAATACAAGACAGCCATTGATGATCAGCAAAAGACAATTCAGAATTAAAATGAGACGGTGAAGAAACTGAGTGATGAAAACGTACAATTGAGGGCGGACATCCAGAAGCTAAAGCTGGCTGCTGATGAACTTGAACAGTACGGCCGGCGCAATAACCTACGCATCTGGGGAATCAAGGTATCGGCGGGCGAAGATGTCGACAAGTTGGCTGTTGACACTGCAAGAAAAATTGGAGCCAAATATTGATGAGACCTGCATCGATAGAGCCCATCGCGTTGGCCACCCGAGGAACGCCAACAAACCAAGACCTATAATTGTCAAGTTCACTTCCTATGCCCACCGAAGAGAAATGTGGAAAAAGAAGAAGGCACTCAAGGGCACCTCTGTGTCCATTGCTGAGGACCTCACGAGAGCGAGGGCTACTCTACTGTACAAAGTCAACAACACCTATTCTAAAAAGACTGTCTGGACCTCTGATGGGGTCATCCTGGTGAAATACAATGATACTATTTTAAGGATGGTGACCGAGGAGGACTTGGATGTAGCGTACAGGAGTCACCCGCCAATAAATGTAGCTTAAATATCCTCTTGCTGCTGCTTGTTGTTCTGTTTTGTTTGTTTTTGGTTTTGTTTGTCGTTTTTTTTGTATGTTTTTTATTTTTTCTCTTCTTTGGTACCGTTGTAACTGATGACCCACCTCTAATCTATTTCTCTGTTCACAGAAATCTAAGTACTTGAATTACATTACATATGTTGAGAGCTATGGAGGAAATAAATGAGATAATGCATAGTAAAATTAAGGAGATGGCCAAACACAAGAATAAATTTAAGGTGGCTCATATAAATGCTCAGTCTTTGAATAATTCAAACCACTTCACTGAGTTCTGGGATGCATTCTCAGAGAGTTCTGTAGATGTTATAGGAGTAAGTGAGACCTTTTTTCGAGACAGCAGTCAGATGGATATTCCAAACTACAATGTGTTTAATGTTAACAGAAATAACGGGCGAGGAGGTGGTGTTGCTATGTATGTCCATAATCGATAAAAAGCCAAGCTTTTAGCCAAGTCTAATGGAGATGATCAAAGACCTGAATTTATTATTCTTGAGGTTAAGTGCGCCAAAGAAACTGTATTAATGTCATGTGTGTACCGACCACCTAAAGTTGGCTTTCTTGAAACTTATCTAGATGCTTTGTATGAATTTTTACCGCACTATAAATACTCCATCATTTGTGGAGATTTTAATGCTAGGTTTGGAAGCAATTCTTATGAGACAAAGCTAATATGTGAACTTTTTGATTTGTGCAACCACACTCCCATTCCATTTGAGGCCACTTTCAAGTTAGATTCCTGCAGATCAATTCTCGATGTGATTGCTAGTAATTGCAATGAACTAGTCATAGAGTATGGACAGTGCGTAGCTCCTGGTTTCTCTGCTCACGATATTTACGATGTGTATGATTTTCATGTGCCTGTTGTTAAGAAAAAAGTGATAACTTTAAGGGATTTCAGGAATATTGACCGAGAAGCTTTAATGAATGATGCTAGGAATGTTCCGTGGAACCAGGTGTATGACTGTGATAACTGTGATGATAAGATACAAGTTTTAAATGATTTAATTATGCAACTTTATGAGAAACATGTTCCAATCAGATCTGTTAGAGTCGGAAAAGATGAACCGCCTTGGATGTCTGATGAGGTAAGAACCATGATTGAGGAAAGAGACAAGGCAAGAGTAAGAGCATTAAAGAACGATCCAGATGATCGTAAGTTGCATAAGAGCCTAAAAAATAAAACCAAACCGCAAATTAGGAATGCCAAAGTAAGGCACTACCATGATATTTTTGATAAAAATGAATCTTCTAGCCAGATTTGGGCTAGCATACGTCAATTTGGAATTGGAAAGAAAAGGCAGTCTCAAGTTAGTAATTTTCCAGTGTCACCTAATGAATTGAACGACCATTACTTGAATGTCTCTAAAGTGGATGATCCTGAGCTAGGCAAGGACACTGAGGCTATTTATAACTGTGATAAGGTGGATATAGATCCAGATAATGTCTTTCACTTTAAATTTGTACCTGCTTTTGATATATATAAGATTATTAGTGGTTTTAAATCTAATGCTGTTGGTGTTAACGGAGTTTATTAAAGATTTGTTAAATTGTTCCTAGAGGAAATTGTTTTTGTGCTAGAGCATATTGTTAACTATTGTCTTCAGTCAAGTGTCTTCCCGTCTTTATAGAAATGTGCCAATGTACTGCCTCTCCCCAAGGTATCCAATCCTACTAAATGCTCTGATTTGAGACCTGTTAGCATCTTATGCCTGTTTGCCAAAATTCTCGAAAAGATTGTTCATGATCAGATCTACGACCATGCTAGTAATCTTAACATATTGAATCTGCTACAATCTGGTTACAGGAAGAGTCATATTATGGTCACTGCACTACTCAAAGTTGCTGATGACATCAGACAGTCTATAGATCAGAGAAAACTCACTCTCTTAGTGCTACTCGACCTCAGTAAAGCCTTTGATAGAGTTAATCATAAACTCTTGTTGACTAAACTTAAAAAGCTAGGACTCTCGATGTCTGTTGTTGAATGGTTTGAAAATTACCTGTTGGGCAGATGGCAAAGGGTTATGTCTGGTGATTTTGTCTCGGATGGGGCCTTGATTGAAACAGGTGTTCCACAGGGTAATTTCTCTATCGTTACAGTAACTGAGGCGGTATCGAACATGAACAATGATCTAGACAGTCTGGTTAATTATCTATCTAGTCATAATTTGTGTCTCAATGTAGCTAAAACTCAACCTATTATCATAGGCTCTGGGCCCTTTGTTAACATGTTAAAAGAAAGAGTGGTACCTTTAATAGTTATTAATAATACTCCAGTGCCTTACAAAGAGGAGGTGAATAATCTTGGTGTCATTTGACCCAACGTTAAGTTGGAGGCAGCATGCTACCTCTGTAGAAATGAAAGTTTTTAGTTCATTCGCTCAGGCGAAAAGAAATTTTGATTGTCTACCTGCTTCCATAAGGTTACGTTTGGTGGGAAGTTTGATTCTCCCTCACCTAGATTATTGCTGAGTTCTGTTCACGGATATGAATAAGTACACTACAGAGAAGCTACAAAAAGCTGAGAATGTGTGCATTAGATTTATCACAGGTGCAAAATAATTCGAGCATATCACTCCTCATTATCGTGACTTAAGGATTCTGAAACTGGATGATAGGCGGACCATGATTCTGACCTCTATGGCTTGGAAAGTTTTGAAGTATAGATCTCCTCATTACCTTTATGAAATGTTTGAATTCTCAAAACAACATCCTGATAGACTAATTATACCACTTCATAGAACTGCTAAGTACGCTAATTCATTCTGTATCAGCGCTATTCATGCTTTCAATAAGTATTCTGGTTTTCAATTTCTACCATGTAGTAATGTTCGCAATTTCAAAAGGTACTTGAAGTGCCTTCTCCTTAACAACTATCACTAGTGTTTACTTTCATATCTTGTTAGTCATAAGCACTCCGATGTATTTATTTGCACTATCTCAACCTTGTATTCTGTAAATATCGAGAGCGGTGCGGACGCCCGTGGGACTTACCAGTCCAGTTGTCCTGTACCTAAAATAAATCAATCAATCAATCTCTCTCTCTCTCTCTTATCCTGAATGTAAAAGTCGAACGCAAAAAAGCCACCCTGTTTCTACTCAAAACCAGCGCGCCTGCAGAGCGGAGGATAGGCACCCCGCTCGTCTGATGCCACTTGGGTGCGAGAGAGATGACAGAATCAGTCGGCTGCGATAAAAAAACTGTCAGGATGGAAAGAAAAGCAATGTTCAAAACACCCCAAAAGCCCACAGACCTCAAAAGTGCTTTATGTACGGCCCCCAAGCAATGTTATTGTGAGCGACAATACAAACTGAGCACACGTGCCAAAGAGAATACCTTTGTTGACTCACCATGGCAATGCTGGTCTACCGACGATATTGATCGAGGTCGCCTGCATTCAGATTGGACAGCAGGAGATCCGTGCCCAATACTACCTGGCTGACGACTGTGGCGATCTGTCACCACACCGAGCGCGGGGAGATGCGTGTAGCTACAAATACACCAGCTTACGCTAATTTTCAATTTTAGACAGCTGCCTGTCGCAACGGTGGCGTCCGAAAGTTGAGTGCTGATTCTTTTCATGCTTTGTTTTGCTTTCGGTCTAAAAGCTTGTTTCAAATGTCTTGTTTATTCTTTTCTTTCTTCCCAGTTCGGTATGATGCCGCTGCCTTATCAGAGCAGCCACCTAAATCCAATAGAGGCCAATTGGCCACTTCTACAACTGGAATGTTTAGCTTGCTGTTTTTTGGCATCTTTGTCGATTAAGTTTTGACTGGTGATATGATTCTTATGTTTCATCTGGCTGGTAATCTGCAACAAGTGAGAGCTCGCGCAGACCGTACGACTATGACACACCTTCTTCCCGCCACCACCCTTCAAGCTCCTCCTTGGCAGCCTTCCCTTCTGGGAGTGAAGAAAGTATGTGTGTGTGACAACTGGTATATTGCATTGCTGTTTTCCAAAGATCCTTTGTTTTGTTTTTTTTTTGTTTTGATCATTTTTAATGCGTGTTCTTCTAGGTCCTATGGTTTTTGTCCGCCTAAGACGTCCTGCTCGTCTGAAGCAAACAGAGCAGGAAGAAGAGGATGATGATGACGATGATGATTGTGACGGTGTGGGTGGCACTCGCAAGAGGAAGCAAGCGTCGAAGAAGCAAGCAGGGAAGCAAGGTCGTCTAAGAATAAACCCAAAGGAGACTGGGGTGAAGTGTCAGCTCTGCTTCAAGCCTATTGCGACAAATCAATTTAAGTCATGTCTGCACTACTTCTGTGAGCAGTGCATTACCGGGTGAGTATCAGAATAGCAGCACCCCTCTCAGAAAATGACTTAGTTCAGTGTAATTTAATTTAATTTTTTCATATTGTCTCTTTTATTAGATGATTCTCACTTTCCTTGCTTTAATTTTTTAGTTACCTTTTTAGATGATTCCTACTTCAGACAGGTTCGTGTCTTAGTATTCTTGTCAAGACTTTCTATATACGCTTGCTATTGCTTTCATTGAGTTCGTTTGTATCGTTTGTGTTTTGTCAGATAATTCCTACTTATTGTAACAGACTTTGCATTTGTATTCTTTGCAACAATTTTATCATGTGTTCGAACTTAATAAATATTTCTATAAGTATGTTCAATTTCTTTTTACCTAAAATTCTGCAGCCTGCTTTATATATTCTTTTGTGATTCAGAAACCATTTTTCACTGTCTTGCTGTGTGCACATGGGAAAAGAAAATGAAGGTCTTTCAGATATCTACTTTACACCTGCCATAATTTGAGAAGCATTATAGGGAGAATTTGTCCCAAACCGAGATGTGCTGATCCTTTTGCTGCTTTATTGGCAGCTTTGAAGACGGAAAAACAATAACAGCTTGACACAACATTTTTATTTATATTTCTCAAAGTCAGTACAAGACCCTGTGTACATGCAATCATCTGGGGATGCATATTGCCACTCAAAGCAATTGATTTTGAGTAGAAATTAATTGCAGACCAACAGAAAAAACGAACATTACACATAGCCTTTATCCCATTGTGCTATTTCAATACTTTGTTGGAGATGGTGCTATCCAGGATAGCTGTTCGTGCACCAGCACCCGGGTGGAAAGAAGGCTAGTTTTAACTTAGTATCGACTACAGTGAGAAACTGCAGTGCACAAACTGCAGTTTTCAGTATAGTCAAAGTGTGAAAAAACTCCCTGCTGATTTACAAATTTGTGCACTGTCCAGTTGGTACTCGCAATAGTAGTTTGCCTGCAGTTTTTTCGCAGTTTAAAGTTAAGTTCTTAAATAGTGTCCAAACTTCAGCTTGATCTGAAGATATGTTACACTCACAATTGCTCACATAAACAGTACTCCATGAATGTGTTAAAATGCCACTTTTGACTCAAGTACATCAACGCTTTATGTGTAGTTTTATCAACATGGTCAATATGTAGAAGCCATTGCGCTTCAGTTTACACTAATAGTGAACCTTTTCATTGTAGTCTGTAAGTGTGATGCCCCTTGCGATAATATTTCAGAAAGATATGTAGATGATCATGCGTATGGTTAGGTCTGTCGTTCGGGAGACAAACTTGAGGTGAATTTGAAGCTTGGTTCAACTGACCGCGATGCAATGAGACAAAATTTTGGGATGTTCAGCCCTTTGCGCGGGAACTAAAAACCAACACGCCCGTGGTAGACAAGGATCATAGCACTTCGACCAAGATTGTTTTTCTTCTCTGTATAGTTTAGTAAAGCGGTGTGAGTCCAAATATAAAAGTCGAGCAAAAAAATTATTTTAACATCTTTAGCTGTCACGGTCATGCGCGTGCAAACTGTGGAAAACTCCTCATCTCACACGGTGTGGTCTACTGTCAGCTGCCTTGGTGCAAGGTCAGGTTTCAAGAACCTGCCGCTAGATGGCGCATGGAGCGCCGTGTACGTTTACCACATGCTATTTCTGATTTATGGTAGTAAAGTAAGTAATTTGTGCAAGTTACATCAAATGTCACCTTAATAAATACGTGTTTCAGCCGTTAGGCAAAAGTTTCAATCAGAATATTTCACTGAAGTGGCGAAAAACGGATTTCCGTGTTACGACTCGATGGCGTCTACGGGCGACCGTGAGGTTAGGTCCACGCATGATCTGTCACCGATCAGACTCTCTCCCGGCATCGCAGAAGTCTCTTTCGGTCGGCGCTGTCGGCTGATTTAAATGTCATCATTGTTCGATGATATAACCTACATATTTTTGAGCAGACAGTACAACGTACGTTGTGCGGTTACGGTGGACCACCTCGCCTTTCACGTCTGCCTGACCTGACCGCTCGGCGGGAAAGTCGTCTGCCTCGGTAGCGGTGTCTGTCGTGACGAACAACTAAAGAACTCCATCAAAAGTACGTAGTGGGCACGGAAAACCAAATTAAAATTGATCGTTATTTTTGAATCCACACTTACTTCGGTTAAAACATTACTTATAAAGAATAATTTTAACTTCAATAGAAAATTTGTGTCAAAACTTCTGTATTACTGGCGAGATTAAACCATAATAAAAACTGCAGACGAGACTGCAATGTCCGAAAAAACTGGTAGTTTTCCTGGAAACGGACTGCAGTTTAACTATAGTTAACTATAGTTAGACTGCACTTTGACCAGTTAAACTGCAGTTGAACTACAGTTAAACTGCATCGGCCTGTCTGCACTCTGACTGTTGTTCGTCTACAAAAGGGCTACACTTGTTAATAATAGTTTGACTTAAGTTTATATGTAAGCTCAAAGTATGTAGAGTACAGTCGAGCAAATAGTGAAGCTGCACTTCCCAAATATAATTCGAACTTCAGTTCCTTCCACCCGGGCAGGAGTGCAGGATCCCCCGCGTCGCACGACGCGCCACCTCCGGAGAGCAGGACGGTGACGCCCTTCTTGGGGAAAGGGTCATTTCGTCGCTCTGTCACACTCTTGGGGCATTTCATAGGGGAACGGGAGAGACAAAGCCATGTTCTGAATCGCCCTGCAACAGCGCGAAGCACGGCCTCGTTGTCGCCGTCTGTGAGCGTGGCCTCGATGACCTCGTCCAGGAGTCGTGTCGTGTGCGGCGCAGGGCCGGCCTGCGGGGCGCTTCCAGAGCCTGGACCTGCTCCACCTGCAGCACTGAAAATTGGCTGGCGTGACTTCATGCCAGTTTTGGGGCGTGATAATAATGCCACGCCTTATTTTGGTATGGCAGGTTTGTTACGCCAAGAGCTGATCAGATTCAAAAGTCTCGCCAAAATTTTGGCCACATTAAAATGTCACGCCAATATGTGGCGTGAGCTGAAGTAATGCCAAAGCTTGGCGTGAAATGCTAACTTGGTCTGTTAATGTACGCGGATTCATTCAGAAATCCACTAACAGATAAGTTTGATAGGCCGAGAAGTTTCTATCACCTACACTATGCCTCCGACTCAATCTGTATAAATGCAAATGACTGTTCACAAATTTCGAACATTAGCCGTCTCGCTGGATGGAATTAGTGCTCCTTGTACTCAAATAAAATAGTAAACTTGTTGCAGTCTTTTAATTGAGTTGATGGCTTCGAAACTTACAATTGTTCCTGGTTGGTCGGGGCCAGAGGTGGGCATAGAACTATTTTCTTTCCACCCCGTTTTGAGACGCTGTCTCCTTCTAGATTGAAGCTGACTTGTTCAGGGTTTGAACCCACTCTTCCAGGCTATGGCAAGACAGTCTCACAATTTTGTTTTGATTTTTGTTATAGCCCGAAGAAGCATGAAGCATACAATGGCCGGGAATATGTTAAATCTATTTAATTTAGCCTAACATCTGACCATGTGGATCAGAACTTGAAGCCTAGAGTGGGCCTAACCTGTCCAATTTGAGCTGCTGGATCAATGTTCTTTTCTACTAATGTTTCAGTTCAGATTTTCTTCTTCTTGTTTGGTTCCACTGCACTTTGTAGACTTTGAACCAGAGTGACAAGTGACTAAGCTTGTCAGTTTTAATTAAATATTAAATAAAGGTATTTTTGTGTTCTAGCTATATTATCAAGCATCAATGGCAGACAATCAGGTGCTATTTCATGCAGCTTCCCTGTTGTCCGAACTGAGGGATATAAAATGGGTAACTAAAGCAGTAATCAACACTCTTATGAGCGGAGTCAATGTACTGATCGAAGATGTTTTTAATATACTTTTGATTGACAACCCAGGACCTGCAAATTTGGGCCGATTATTCAAGGAGTCGTCTTCTTTCTCCAACAAGCCTTGCAGGCAATGCTATGTGAGTCAAACTGACTTGTATACGTCTTTTAAAGAGTCTTGTTTTCCTCTAAGATCAAAGGATCTGCATTTGTCTCAAGTGATTGAAGTTGAATCTGGCCCTTACGCAACTGATGAAAATGTACAAGTCCATCTGTTCGTTATGGTATTAATGGTCGGAGTGCTCTTATGGCTATCAATGGTTGTGATGTTACTAAATGCCTGCCCCAAGATGTGATGCATGATGTCCTAGAGGCGTGCCTGAAGCTGGATATTTGTTGCATTCTTCATCATGTCATTGTAGAAAAGAAGAGCATGGCACTTCAACAATTTCATGCTAGAATACACATGTTTTCAAAATATATTGGTGTCAACAAACCTGCTCCTATAGATTTAAAGCACATCACCAAGTTCAAACTTAGGCTTACAGCTTCTGAAGCCTGGAATCAAGCCTATATTGATAGATATTTGTGTCATTAAATGAATGGTGGGTACATACACAGTATTACAAGACTCCACCAAGAGACACACAAAGTCATGCCATTATTTCTCACAACCGCAGCATAATGAAGCAAACGCCACCTTCACAGTTTCCTCATCCCGGATTACGTCACCTGGTTCGATTTCAACGTCCCTCATGTGCCTGACATTGAACGTTAGGAAGGTTGGGTAGTGGTTGAGAGTGCGCCCCCGGGTGGAAGGATCTGTACTAAAACTATAGTTTAAACTGTAGTATTGAAAGTGCAGTTGCAGAACTATAGTTTATTCTTACTTTTACACCCAGATTTAGCTTCAAACTGAGAGAAAACTAGCAGAAAATTACAGTTGTCCGAAATAACTGGTACTTTTTCCACAGTTAAACTGCAGTTAAACTACAGTTTTTAGGTATACTTTTGACTGCAGATCCTTTCTCCCGGGCCTCCTTAACACTGGGTCCCGGACGCACAGTTTCTGAAACTCTTGCCGAACCGTCTCTTCATTACCCACTTCTAACTTCAACAACTTCGTTCTTCCCTCAAATTCCAATGTTATTTCAATCATTGTCATTATTTCACTGTTTGACCTGACGTGACAAAACTTTCACACATAGAATGTAGCGCCAACGGTTTTGACGAGACGCGCCGACAAGGAAAACAAGCAGGTTGACCAACGAAACCTCGGCAGAAGTGGCCGACCGAAGACGCCAGCGAGTGGCAACATGGAAATGCGTTTTTCTCGACTTCAGTGTGATATTTCGTTCAAAACTTATAGCTAAAGGCTAGAGCTGATGGATTGTTCACAGATTGCGTTTTTTTTTTTCGAATCACCCACGGAATTTTCGTTTCTCATACCGAAGTTGGCACTTTAACCATACAACGGTACAGTGGAAATGTGATTATTTTTTTTAGAGAGCAATGACCTGAATCACACACTATTTTGGTAATTTTTGGGTAAATACGTCCAAGGATGCCCTGTCAACCCACTAAGTTTGGAACCCTCACCCAACCCAAGAAATCGGCCTGTCTTGAGGTGCTGTCCATTCTTAAAATTTAGAATCGGTTTCTGAATTAAGCTACCGTTTTGAAATATAAGAGCGATAATCTCAATTTTCATAACTTCTGTTCTGAATGTAACTCGTTCTAAACTTTTATGACCGTATTTCTAAAATTTTATAGCCGACATCTTAAATTTGATTACCAGATCTTAAGTTAGAAGAATGTTATGAAAGTTGACTTTTAGAACGTGTTTATGAAAAGTTATACTTTTTTCGATATTAAATTTCATAACTTTTTTTAGAGTGACACCGTGCCTGAAAGGGTTAACATGGCGACCCCACTCGAAGCCAGAGTTCGTGTTGTTTACTTTCCTTTCGATGACTTTTTGATTTGGTGTTGTGATGTGACAGTCTATTCCTCGACGACGGTGGCGAAAAGTGCAAATATTTGCACAACAGGTCCGATGTGGGATTGGGATTCGTCTTACCACGGACAATTGTCTCGCCAGAGGTTACTTCGTGTTGGTGTCAGCAGCAGACAACCTGTGTTGCTGGGAAGTGAGAAGGTGACAATGTTTTGGAAATATCTCTCAGAACCGATACTGTCAAGGTTCGTAGGGGAACGTTCTTTGCATGCAATATAAACGCACAGCTGTACGTTTGAGACTGTGTCCTTTATAATGTGGAGCATTTCTCATGTGGCCAAACTTGTGCCCATAGCCAAGCAGCTAATCTGCTGTCAACATCTCCACGGGCGGGTTGGGATACGGGGATCCCCGACGGGGCCACGGGCCAGGCTCTGGGGCCACAGGACGGGACCACTCAAAGTATGGCTCTTGGGCCAAGTCATAGGCACCAGTCAGGATCTGGGGATAGACTATAAAGCGTCGCCCACTCCATGGAAGCCTTAACAGAGCACTAAGGGACTTCCTGGAACACTAAATTTTTGTCTCTCGCGAGCGTAACTATGACTGACGCCATGGTTATTGAGACGCAAATCCGCATCGTCGTTTAAACAACCCTGTTGGGATGCCACACGCTCAGCCTTTTTTTGAAAACGTCTTTCGTATTTGCGACGAAATTTCGTCGTAACACGACGAAAGATGTATAAGATGTATAAAACAAGATGTATAAAACAAGTATAACACTTGAGTTTTATCCTATATGCCATTAGCTACACACTGGTCCAAACGATTCAACCCTGACAACACAGTGTTGTATGTTTTTTTGTTTGTGTTGTTGCACTGTATATTTCTCTTTGTATGCACTTTCCTGTTGAAGCTTTTATGCTATTTTCTGTTCTTTTTCAGGTCTACCATTTGTTCCTGTAATATATTTAGTAAAATGATCTGTGAAGAAGATGTTACCGAGACATATGAATTACTTTGTGTCACTATTTTGAAATGTCTATTATTTCACTCTCTTGAATATAAATAAATATGTTTAAAAGCAATTCTAATTTTAGTTATCAAGCTAACTATTCTCTTGAGGTTCATTGAGAGCCCTTAAGTAAAAAACATTTTTTCGGACAAGCACTGGCCCTGCAAGAGAAATACATTAAAATATTCTGTGAGAATGCACTTAATTACATTGAATAATAAGAACAGTTGGCTTTATTCACACTTTGGTCATACCTTGAATTCCTTGAGTCTCAAATATAGCCACTTAAGAGACTTCCTCCTCAATGGGACCCAACTCATGGCCGAATATTTTTACTTCACTATAGTCAACATCGTCCCACTTGCAGAACCGTTTGAAATAAGATTTAACTGCTTCTGCAGCCATTCCCAAAATTTCTGTCACGATCCATCAAATTAGAACAATTGTGTAACATTTTTTCTTTGAACATGGAATATACGAAGTCTTACCATGAATGCCTAAGATGACAACTGTTGCTTGCTGCTCATGGCGAGGAAGGACTACTACGTCTCCACTTTCATACTTAACGCCATACCGTCAACGGGGGTAACTTGGGACACCGGGGGTAACTTGGGACAGTCTTCCCTATTGGCCTTGTTGGTGCTGCCATCTCGCGGCGGGCACTCGTAGCGTCAAACCCGCGACGGGGTTTTGTTCAAGAGGAATCAAGGCGCGTGCGGAAAGGAAAAGAAGATGCGTATCATCACAGTAAGTATGCAGAAATCGGCAAACAAGGAAATAAGGTTTTTGACAAATTATGTCAAACACTGCAAAGTTGACCCTAGTACGAGGAGTGAAATGCAGATATGGCCGAATAGTATCTCTGGGTTGTTAAATCATACATTCATAAGGACGCGAAATGGTGCTGACTTCAGTCTTGCCATCTTGGGCCCAGACTTCAATTTATAAAATATCGTAAATACACGGGTTAACTTCGGACAGTCATTCCATCATGTTCCCTGCACTCTTGGCCCCCTGGGAATCGCCTGTCCCGGTTTGTGACATAACCTGACCCTGAAATGTTACGCTGGTGATGTAAAGAGATGCCTTGCTTTGCAGTTTTTGCTGCCGCTAAGCCATGTTTTTCACTTTTCAACAAATACCTAGAAAATGCCTCGGATATAGCGGAAGAAAAGAGAGTCCCATTTGTAGTCCCAATCTTCACCCCATAACGACTCCAAGGCCTGGATTCTTGGTCGAGACATTGTCAACACAAGTTTTTTGATTAAAAAATCTCAATAGATACATGGGGATGAAGTTTCTCCCCTACTGTCCCAAGTTACCCCCGGTCATAGGGTTTGGGACACTATTTCGGAGCAGATTTTAAACGACATACTCAAGGCAAATAGACCAGACAAGCATGAAATAATGAGGAAAGGGTCAAACTTGAACATAGTTAGGACCCAATGGCCTCGGTCAAAAATCTTGCCTTGAGCGTTAAAAACACGTGTAAAAGTGTCCCAAGTTACCCCCGTTGACGGTAAGTGGCAAAATCGTAATATGTGCATACTGCATCATCTTCTAAAAAGATGCCAACAATATTGGCAACCGAGGGAGTTGACACTAAAAGTATCAAAGACACATGAGAAAGTTAGTTGCTTTAGGCAAATGGTGCAATGCAATAGACTCTAACTTACGAGTGGTCTTAAATCTTTTGTACTTGGATTAAAGGACACACGAGGAGGGCTGACCTAACCCTGACTTATCTTTCTACCTAGTCGATCCTCAAAGAGCCTGCTTTGCCTTGCATTATGTGTCGAAGGCACGTGACTACGCGGCCAATAAGAGCAAAGGGAATTGGCGGGATAAGGCCAGAGCGGTGTAGACGACGAATGACAACAAAATAGCTGTCGAGAGGGGATTTCTAACGTTTCATGATAAAATTGTTATAAGCCAATGAATCTTTATCATGACCCATCCGATTGAGGCAACTAAAAACATACATAACTTGTTTAACTGAAAGAACTCTTTTTTTCAAAAATGCGCTATTTTCGGCCTTAGGGTCCATGTACCTAAGATTGGAGGACATGGACCAAAAAGCTGAAAATGAAAAAGTCCGTTTCTTTGCTGTGGACAAACGTTTCAGAAAATCAATCTGAAACTGACAAAAATGGAAGATGCCCAAAGAAGGCTCTCCAAGTTTAGATAAGATTGAACGGCTATTTCAAAAGATATTCTGGGTTGAAAATTGAGGGTGCCGTGGCACAGCAAGGGGGCAGGCGTGGCCCTCATCCTGGCGCTGGCACCCGCGAGGCGACCCAAAAAAAAAAGGACCCCGTGGACCGCGCACGCGAGTCCACCCCTCTCCAACGAGGGCTTGGACACCACGGTCTCCTCATCGTCCTGTTCGTGCAGGCGGGGCGCTGCGCCGGGCCCCGCGGCACGAGGCGGCCATCGGCCAGGACGCCGCCGATGGGAACGGCGTGGCCACCGCGGCGCCGAAGACGTCCCGGACACCATGGTCTCCTCCGCCCTGGTCGCGCCCGCGGGGCTCTGGGCCGCTGGGCCCCAGTTGGCGGCCAGGTCGCCGTCGGTGGTGACTTGCCGGGGCCGGCGCGCGCAGCTCCGCCCAGCTCCAATTGGGTTCCGGACATCGTCATCGTCCTGCTGGCCTTCAAGACCGCGGGCACCCAGTCAACATTGCTAGTCCCAAGTCCGTGACCGTAGCTCCCACTGATCTCCATTCCAGGTCTTTTTCGGATGTCCATATCTGACCTCATCTGTACTAGCGCTCTACTACACTGTGGTACATGCAAATAGCGGGAAACGTCCCTCTGCCATCATGTTTCGGCTGGTTGTCTTTCTTAGTCCCGCCGGAGTACTGTGGTAGTCCCGATTCGGACCACGTACTCTCCACTCTCCGTGAACTTGACGCATTTCTAGAGGTAATATGCAACCAGAAATGCGAGCAACTAGTGCTCCCAAGTGTAACGTTGTGAAGTTCAATTGTAAAAGATGTAAAAAAAAATAAAAAAATGTTAGTAAGCATTTAATTTTCTGAGGATTTTTTTTTTTCGGAAAAAGTTATTAAAATGGAATTTCTTTGCGTGACACTGGTGCACGCACAAGGATTTCTGGTTTCAATTTACCTCAAGAAAGTCGACAGAAGTCGCGCATGTATGAGGATCGAATCGGGACTACCGTCAGTTTTCTCCGCTAGATGGCGCTAGTGTCGCTTTATTCACCTGTTACAATTAAAATGCTCTTGCAACCAAAAAGTAGTGCACTAAAGTTTCCAAAAGATGGAAACTGCAGTGCTAAGATGAGTGCCATGTACCTGTGAAAGATTTACCGCGGTACCAAAACTACTAGCGGAGCAATCGACAATGGATCGTTTTCTCTTGCTGCATACTACGGGTCGCAGTTTAATAGGGTACAGCAGACTCGTCCCATTATGGAACTTTGAGTTAAAGAGAGTTGTGACTCTGTCCGACGTAACTTTCATCCATTTTTGAGTTGAGGTGTCTGCCTCCAGGTTGCTGTCTCCAGGTGCCCTTTGACACCGTGTATCATATGGAATCTACACGTGTAAATCGAAATATCACTGACTCGATCGCTAGTCCAGTGGTAGTCCGGCCGAGGTACACCAAGTTTTTACCCGATTCCGATCAATTTCCGACCAATTCTGGGGTAAAAACTTGGTCGGGCGTTCCAATGATAGCGATTTTTGGTTTCAGCGACCCGAAAAACATAGGAATCAATATATAACTCATACTGCAAATTTTACGTCGAAAAAGGCCAAAATTTGGTCGGAACTTGGTCTAAAACTTGATCGGACGTTCAAATAATGGTGATTTTCGGCATCAGCGACCCAAAACACATCGGAAATGATGTAAATCTTGACACGGAGAGTCCACTCCAAAACTCGCCTTTTTAGGCCCAAAAAGCGCGAAAACAAGTGTAAAAATCTCAACTTTGAAGCCCTATTTGATCCTATAGATATGTATTGTTGCACCAACTTTGATGGCCCATCTTAAACTAGTGTGAAAACGAACGATTTCCCAAAGTTTGGTCGAAATCGGAGTGTATGACCTAAAAACGTTTCCTTGTAAGATGAGAAACTGTGCGCGTGGAACCTAGCATGGTGGACATCCGGAGTGGGTGCCCTCCCCTAACTTTGAATATTGACTGCATCAAATCTAATTATTAAAAATGATGGCAGCAAAAAAAATTAGATAAGTCATATTTGCCAGGCTTTGCTGTTTTCTAATTGTCTCGTTCAAAATAGAGGCATTCAGTTGACATTTTGGCACTTTTGTGAAACAGACTTTTAGTTAAACTCAGCTGAGAGTGAAGAAGAGAAAAGGAAGGATGTTATTATTCATAACTGTCACCAGTTAGTTTTGGTATGGAGGGAGTATTAAAGGAACGCTTCATACATTTCAGATGCAGCAATATATTTCTTTTGTCTTTTTGTTCAAAAAACCTGGCCTATCACTGATTAAAATTAGAGTTTTACAGTTTTTGTACTGTTAATTAAAATCATAAGACCTCTTCAGAAATAGAGTCCCTTTCGCTCTAGAATTTAAATTATGTACTTGCCCTTCTGTGATTCTATGTTAAGGCAAGAAAATTTGCGTGAGTTGAAAATGTAATAACGAGGAAGCAGTAAGCAGTGGAATAATTTAACATTTTAAAAAATACAAAAAAAATATGTTCTTCTACAAAAGCACAAAATATTAAAAATACCTCATCTGTGAAACAGTACAACTCAAAAATATGTTCTACTACAATAGCACAAAATATTAAAAATACCTCATCTGTTAAACAGTACAGTACAAAAATATGTTACTACAATAGCACAAAATATTAAAAATACCTCATCTGTTAAAAAGATGGGACATTTACACAATTGACACTCAACAGCACAGTAAGTGACTCCAGTTCTGAATTTAACAATTTCAAATAGATTTATAAAACTGTTCCCTCACTGATTTGAATGAGTTTGAAATGTTACGTCAGCAATGTCAACCAATCTCGAGAAATAACTGAACATGGAAACTAATTAAAATGCTTCTACAGTACAGATTGTACAAAATATAAAAAAAATTGTCTCATCCAAACAGAGACACTTTCACACAATTTACATCAACAGCACAATTTAAATGAGAATTTGAAATGTTAGGTCAGCAACCACAATCTCGTACCATAAATAAACATGAAAACTAATATAAAAAAAAGTTTGCTTAAAACAAGTAGCCAATTAAAAGCGATGTGGCGAGATGTTCTACTGCTTTATCTGCTGCAATAGAGAAAACTTGTTAGTTGCCACGCAAAAATTGTCCTATTAACATTTTTCAGTGAAGTGAAACCTACCAGCAGAGTGTCATGGCCAGAGACCCATGATTCTAACTCTTTTAACTTCTCGATGAGCCTCAGCTCGATCAGACGGGCTCCATCAACACTTGCCATTTCATCAATCAACCGTTGCCTCACGTCCGCGTCAACCGAGGCACTCTGCATCCAACGGTCCAGATTCGACAGCACGGCCGCCATGGCCGCCTCCGTCTCGTCCAGGTATGCCCTGCAAGTAACGTTTAGTTCAACTCAGCTGACATCGCTGTGCCACTTACGAACGATCAGCTGACATCGCTCTCTCCTTGAGCAACGCTTTCTTGGGGCTGAAGCGCCTGTGAGGTAGGCCACCAATCCGTCCTTTGACACACCGGCGTGGAGACGGTGGCCTACCTTAGCCGCTGTGTAAACGACAGGGGCAAGGTAGGCCACCGTCTCCACGCCGGTGTGTCACAGGACGGATTGGTGGCCTGCCTGCTCTTCTCGGTCTTGTCTCCTCGCCCTCGGTCCGGGCGCTTGGCTCCCAAACCGTTTTCGCTTATTGCTTCAACGCGCGGCAGGTAAATTTGTTTCCAAAAGTCAACTCAAACGATTAGTAGCCGACGATCCCCCTTCCCTTACTTACTGGTTGAACACGTAAGTGTCGGTTACGCGCGGTGGCTTGGACAGGCCCCGAGCCGCCTCCTCCTTCATCACCCGGTACTCCTTGGCGCGCAACTCACTGCGCGTCCGCAGGTGCCTCATGTGGGCTGAATGCTGGTCATGGAATTTCTGGACAATAGCCGCTCGCAACGATGAGTTGGCGATGACCCTTGAGAGCCGGGCGTTGATGTTGGCTCTATCCCTCTCGTACATAGCTTCGCAAGCCTCAAGGAATTCACTGCAAAGGGAAAAAAATGAAAATAACTAATCCTGTTTCTCGCCATGATTCATTTTCGTCAATTTTTCATAGGACAGTGCGTGCTCCTACCGATAGATGGCACCACAGGTGGCCGTCGCCGAACACGGGCCGCGCTAAGATCGGAAGGGAAGTCCTAGTTTTTGGCGTAAAAATGGCGATCCTTACAGGCTTCTATGGCTGCTCGATAGATATAGCTTTGGTATACAGCTAATTATATACATCTGTAACTATATGCAGCGATAACTGTTGCTCGCGAACTACTTAATTATTGATAGCCCCAACAAGCAAAGCTACCCCCGCCGGGTAAGGCAGATAGTTATCCATACGTTTTTTCGGCGAGAGCGTGAAAAAAGTGTGCTACGATTCTTAAGTTTCAAGAATTTACTGCTGATAACTATTTGTAAAAAAGCAAAGGCAATACAAAAACAATACAGCAATATGGCATGCAAGATAAAAAAAATATAGCAATAGGGCAATATACCAATAACAATAGGGCAATATACCAATAAAAATAGGGCAATATACCAATAACAATAGGGCAAGATAACAATACACCAATGTAACAATACGAGTTTAACTAAAAAGTAGTAGTTAAACCACTGTTCGCATCGCACCAGCCACAGCACAGGATATCCAGTGTCTACACACCATTCGTTGCCTCTGCGGGATCTAGAAAGTCTTTTGCACTCGAGGAAATGTGTCATCAAAATGAGAAAACACATAAGCCGTCGCGTTATGAACGCGGCTGCACCGAGGAGTACCTTACTTCGTTCAGTCAGTACCCTCAACTCCAGTCGCCCTGACTTGTTTCAGGATAGTCACTTAAAAAGCCGGCGCAACATCGTAACTTTACCCTAGCTGCAGCATTTTTGTAACGAATTTCAAGAGATATTTAATCTTATCACTGTCGAAATTAAGTCTAGTCTGCAGTCAGTGTGTGCACCCATTTTCGAAGTGGGGTACCCCTCGGGCTCACAAACTCACAAATCAGTCAACTTACTAGTCTACTTCGTAGTCCATGATCGATTGAGCTGATGGACCGTTTGATGTTTTGATACACCGATGACCGTACCGGAGCCGGAGTTGCCGCGGGAATGAGACTTAAGTTTCGAAAACTATGGCCACCAGATGGCAGCACCGGAAGCTGTAACCAGCACCGGGTGAGTTCCCGCCCCGCGGAGCCCGGTATGAGAAATATCACGTGGTTCCGGTCCTAAAGTATGAGCACCGATTCGGTCAGAACCCAGTTCGCGTGAGCACCGTTCGTCACGCATGGGGAAGGACATCGGGAGCGGATGGCACCTTGGTAGGATGGCACGCCGGCCAGAGCGCCGCCGATCAGGACTTACGAGTACTGAGTGTTCGACCTAGCACACAGAGCAGGTCCAGTTACAATACGAGTTGGCATAATTAGTTTGAGTTATGGAGTAGAACAAAGTGAAAATGAAACCGGAGTTGGAAGGCTGCGTAACGCACTGGCCATGTTTGTCTCCATGCTAGCAGCCAGGTTGAAGAGCCTTTGCACACCAACATGTCGCTTCATCCAAACACATCTCTTGTGAAGAAAACGGAAAAGGTTGATAAGAGAAAACTATAAACTCTCTTTCACTTTCAAAAATAAATTATTTAAAATTATTTATATTTGAACATTACAGGCATCTTTACAGAAAATGCATAAAGAGGAGACACAGTTGAAATACACCATCAACATTGTTTGCACATGATTAATGCACCTTGAATAATGTAAGTGGGAAGTATCACTTGAGCCTCAAAATCTTAAATAGAGTAGCACCATAACAACCATGCAGTGAATATTCTATAAACTGTATCACAGAACTGACAGCATATTCTGAGGATTAGCCAGGGATACTTGTGAACAGCAACACACAGAGCCTTTAATTTACAAGGTTCATGGGCAATTTAAAATGCAATCAATGTCACTGTGGAGGCAAGCAATATAAGAAAAACAAGTTTGATTAAAATAATAAAAATATGTACATTACTGTGGAGGCAAGCAACATAAGAAAAACAAGTTTGATTAAAATAATAAAAATATGCAAGCATGTTTTGATAGTTTTTCATAGTGCCACAGCAACAAAAGATGTAGTGAATTTGGCTGTGGATGCAACTTAAAAGCTCACTCTATCAAAATTCTTGCACATGGTCATTGTTACACAAATACACATAGTAATAAACATATGAAACAACAGCTCATTGAGCTTGGCAGTGGTGTGTATATCTTTCAAAAAGTCCCATAGCTGCTCACAACACTACAAAATTAAGCACCTGCGTAGATTATTCTCTTTGGCTTCAAACTTAAATATTTGGAATACAATTTCATAAAGGTTTGAAAAAAAAAAATTACACATTTACTACATAAGCCAAGAAAATATGTACCTTATTGCGATTTAATATACGCATGTCAAAATAAGCATGCAGACTGCAAAATCTTGAAAAGCATATCTAAACATATCTTAACATATCTAAACAAATAATAATAGTTAAGTAGAATCGTCTGCATAAGATAAGAGCACGAAAAGTCTTAAATCACTCAAGTGATCTGCGGAGTCGCAGCGGTCGGTTCACCTTCCTTGTTTTGGTTTCACCTGTTAAAATTGGAGGAAAATTATCTTTAAGTATGTATCTAACTTCTAAAATGAATTAATATAGTTTTTTCAATCTTGTTCTTACCTAGAGTATGTGGAGGACAGAAGTAAGGTTTGTTCTCAGCAGGTGGTTTTCTTTTATCCCCTAAGCAGGACAGGTGGTAATACTCAGGACATGCTTCACACCTGTACATGTCATTCTTCACTTTCAAGCATTTTTGAGCGCCACAGATTTCTCCTGTGGCTTTCCACAAATTCTTCAAAGTGCTAGCCAGCAGATTTACAGTACTAGTACATTCATCGACAGGGCCCACCACCCACGCTGGGCTGGGCAATTCAAGCCATGGCTTGGAAATGACGACTTTTTCAGATGTTACCTTTTTGTCAAATTTATTATAAGCCCTTGTGATGTGATCAACATCAGCGTCATCATCATGATCATCATGATCAGATGAAGTATCATCATCGCTGGATGGAGCATCAGAATTATCCTTTGGTAAAGGGGCCCCCCTGTCAAACAGCAAAATAAAGAAGCTTTCTGAATAAGGGGGCAGACCAGTGTGACAGTAGGTTAAAGTACCCTAAGTTTGGAGGAGCACATAACAATACTAAAAAACTAAAACAAAAATTTGTTGCTGGAATTTTATTATAACATATTAGGTCTCTCATAAAAAAAATAGAAATAATTTTTATGAATTTGGTAACGACTTTAAAAAATTCAATCAAATATACACTCCGTTCTTATTCGGAAAGCTCTTGTCGTCATGAAATTTTCCCAGCAAATCATCAGAAAAATTTAAAAAAAATATATTAGTGATTGGGAAGGGTGTGGCTATATCCTAGACTACAGACAGAAAGATCCATGAATTTTTTGATTTTTTACAAAATTTCAACTTTTGCGTTAGGTTTATAAGAATGAAAAATTGCACTAATGAAGTCTACAACTCACTTACAAAAAATGGGTTGCTAATGGTTGTAGTCTAGGATATAGCCACACCCTTCCCAAACACTAATATATTTTTTTTAAATTTTTCTGATGATTTCCTGGGAAGATTTCATGACGACAAGAGCTTTCCGAATAAGAACGGAGTGTATATTTGATTGAATTTTTTAAAGTCGTTACCAAATTCATAAAAATTATTTCTATTTTTTTATGAGAGACCTAATATGTTATAATAAAATTCCAGCAAACAAATTTTTGTTTTAATTTTTTAGTATTGTTATGTGCTCCTCCAAACTTAGGGTACTTTAACCTACTGTCACACTGGTCTGCCCCCATAACGGATGCACTCACAATTTGTAAAAATAAGAGACGTGAATGGGGAATCTGCAAGGACCACATAGTTTTCTTCAGAAATAGACTCACTTGACTCTTTTCTGGGCCTTTGATAGTATCTGGTGCCTCACCCAACCTCTGATTGTGGAGGATGAACGGCAAATGTCCTGGACTAATGGAGGCCTTATTCCATTGCAAATGCAATTGACCCACACACAAACACACAAGCCACAGTCAGCGGAGTTCGTTTGGAAGCCCAAATCATTGGCCATGTGAAACTTCCAGGTCTCCCAACTGATTGGTTGTCCACGGACTGCAAGGTGACTGTAAGTTAGCAAAAGCCTAGCAATCTGCAAACAAAAGAAAATGGAATGAGACCGCTGTGAACCATTGGCTTAGTAATCAGTGATATTAACATGAAAGATCGTACTTGGACATGTTCCTCAACAGCCGGAGAAACACCACCCCCAAAGTACATTGGATCCAGAACTATTATTTTATGGGCCTTTATTAAAACGATAATCAGGATCCAATGATTACGGTTGGTGTGGGTGGGCACCAGCCACACGTCATTATACAAAATTTCTTCATTTCGAGCCTTTTCAAATAAAAAATTGTGACCCATCAAAGTGCTCTCAATTGATAATGACTCCTGAACAAAAATAGCTGCAAGTGGCTCTGTGAAAGACTCTAAACTGAGTGCGATGAAAACGTCAATCACTACATCAGTCAACCAAGCACTAGGTAAAAGGCTATCAATGTCCCCTTCGTTGATTTTATAATTTTGGACAAAATAAGAGTAATTTTTGCAGAACTCGTCATTACTAACTACGTCGGTCATCCAGGGATAAGATTCTGCAACAGTAATAATTACTTATTAACTAAGAACAATTTTTAGGGGAGGGTGATGATGGTGGGAGAATAAAAGACATTCACTTAAATCATCTTCCGAACCTGGCTCCTTAGGCGGAAGACCATTGGTCCTTTTTAAACTTGTAACATTCAATGAAGGTGCAGACAAATCTGAAAAATAAATGAATAAATGTTTCAGTAAAACAGAAGAAAGTAGCACAAACATCAAAATAGAGAAACAGTAGAAATTTATGTTATGCTGGATCTCAAATAAATTATTACAAGTGCGAAAACAGAGGATGACATTGTTGCATTGCTTTGCCTAAATTACCTAAGTGATAAACCCCAGACATAGTCGTGAAAATACAAATCAGCATGCAACAAATCACTGAGGAAGAAATACTACAGCACAGTCCCTTGGCAAATTTAAAATCAGCAACATTAATTCTCTTGTCCTGAAAAGGACAGTTCTAGTGAGTAGGTGATGACTGGTTGCTGTAAAAAAGATTATAACTAGGGAAGACCATGTCAACGCTTCTACATAGTTTGGGCCCTAAATACTTTGACTTTCCACTAAGAATACTGGGGAACCAAATTATTGTAATCTTCATATTTGCAATCATTTGATTTGTCATGTATAATAAACTGACAACTATATGAAGGTTTACTTACAGAAGTCATCATCAGGTCGAGGGCCCTGGATTGCACTGAAAAAGGGAAGAATCATATACATTTCAATTTCAATACAATCAAACATAATAGACGAATTTGCTTTAGACAGCTTTATAGCTAATGGCAGCAACCAATGAAAGAGCCATATGAAAATGTGGGATGAAACCATTTATTAAAACAATATTGTCTTTCACTGTGATTTAAAAGCACCCCTAAGTTACTTTTTGTTTGTGTGAGACTTACCTTGCAGAGGGACCTGGTGAAGACTGTCCAGGTTCAGGAGTCATTTCGTTTTCACTCAGAGGGCTCACGTTTGCACTGGAAGAGGGAATTATAATTTATTTCTAAAAAGTATAGCCTCATATTAATTAATGAGAGCACACACATTTATGATGGTATAATAATAAAAATAAACGTTTTTCATTGAATTACCTTGGTGGTGCCAGATCTTGAATAGGGCTTGGATCTACAAACTGCACACCAGTGACTATGTCATCTGGGGTCATTTGGAATATTATGTCTTTTCTGGAAAGGAGTCAAGAAAGCAGGTTTTGACTAGTCTATCACATATACACATATAATTACATAAGTACTAAAAATATTTATAATATATTGTAAAATACCCTTGGCCGAGGTCACTTAAACGGGCTCGAACTACATAGCCGTCTGTCAGATCTGTCTCCAAAATGTGTTCTTCATCAGTGAATCTCCACATTGGATACAGGGAGCTGGGGAAAGAAATTCAACATAAAACTTCATTTAAATCCACCAAAAAAATTATTGTAAACAGGTCCATTAACTGCATGCCGATGACAAAAGCAATAACAACAGCATGATAAGATAAAAAGCAAGTTGTGTGCTTACCTGTTTGTAGCAGATGGATTGGTGAGGATGTTTTCTTTCTCACATGGATCAAACAAAATACTGTCAGAAGGATTGTCCATGGGAATCTGATTCCCTTCACTGTTCACTGCCACAAACAAATCACATTAAAAAAAAACCTGTGGGAAACAACTCTAGAAAGAGGGTCTTTTACAAAAGTGGTAGCCTCAGTTAAATGGTCCAAGGACTCAGGAATACGAGTTCAATCTTACCTGATTCACCAAGAGAGGGAGCAAGATCAGCCACAACAAATTTATTTTTATTCCTCTTGATTCTTTTCTGAGCGACTTTGTTTGACTTTGACTTGTTCGCCATCCTGATTGCAGCTTTCTTCACTTTCGTCAGGAGGGTCCTGGCATATAGAGGGACTCAAGCCTTGGAAAAGAAGCCTCCAGGCAAGCGTTTTTTCTTAGGCTTCCAAACCTCAACTGCAGGCGTGCTGCCCTCTTCGGGGATATTCTTTTTGCAGAAGTCTGTGTTGAACTCAGCCTCTAACAGTCTTTTATCGCTTTCCTCAGCGAGCAACACCATCACTTCAGAGAGTTCCGAATAGGTCTTCTTTTTCAAGGTTTCTTCTTTGTCTCTTCGAAACAAGTTCTCTGAGTTCGTGTTCGAAATTGAGTGATCAGCAGTAGGCAAAATAATTTTCTGAACATACCTCGACCACAGAGGATAAAAAGGGAAGAGGTATCTTAAACTGTAAGTAAGGAACTTGGGCACATACAGCGGGTTGTCAAGTGTCGGGTTCTCCTCGTCTTGCTCCTCGACATGCTCCTCGACTTCCTTCTTTGCCTTTTCATAAATGTCAAAAAAGCAAACGTAAAAAGGGGAATTTTTGTACGTAAAGTCTTTCCACTTTGGGTCCTCATCAAGAACAACACTGTCAGCAGGTTCGCAGGGGGGAATCACATCTCCGTCTACAAATTCTTGATCGGTAATGTATGACAAGTCATCTCCTCCTAGCCTAGAGGGCAGACATAAATCCACGAATTATGAAGTAAATGCACATTACAAATTGGTCTACTGAATTGCTCATACAAATGTTTTCTTTTCTGAAGCTCTACAAACAAAAGTCAGTCAATGCATTTCCTCAACAAAATTTTAGTACCTGATAGAGATTGTGAGGATGGCATTCTTCACCAAAGTTGTAAAGGACTTGGATTCCAGAAGGATTACAAAAAGCCTGAAGATTTCCAAAGCCTCTTGAAAATCAGTTGCATGGGCGAGTGCTGCCATGACATTTTGCACAAATTTACGGCCTGGAGAAAATTTATGGGTGTGCAGTGGCAACAGTTTGAAGATCCTCTGTTTCACAATGTTGGTGTAATGTGCATAGCACCAGCACAGCAGAGGAAAATCGACTTTTTCTATGCTGTAGGCCAGGAAGTGCTAGAGCTCCCCCCTCCTAGAGCTCCCCCCCTATTTTCCTTTTTTTTTTGGATAAAATAAAATAAAATAAAATAATAGTAAATACAATTAAATGAATTAATGAAGATTTAAGGAATAAATCATAATGAATGCCACGCGTTGGATTACATACCCATGTATATGATAGAATTATTTTTAAAAAGGAGTAAATGCATTTTTTTTATTTAAAGAAGTATGTCTGAATTAATTCAAATTTCAAATAGCAAAGTCCTTTTTTTTTTCTTTTTTTTTTTCCAATAAATTCTGCTTACTCACCAAAAAATTCCTAGGCTGGCAATTTTTTTAATTTTATTTTAATGCGTTGTTCTAAATTAAGTGAGAGGAATAAAAGGAGGGATCACTGATTGTTTATACTAGGTGAAAACACAAGGCCAGCACCGCTCATTTCGGGTCTTGGACTCAGCTGGGTTTAGAGGTTGTGCGCCGCGCAGTTTTTCATACCAAACGCAGCCTCTCGCTTGTAGCCTCGCTACAGGCGCGCTTCGGCCTCAATCCGAAGCTCGACGGTACACGGTTCGGTCCGGTCATAACAAATCTCGCAAGACATCCCAGTTATCAGTAATTTGATGAATTTCATTCCTTACACGTAGACATTCGTGTGTAAAAAAGGACGGGTTTTTCAAGCGGCATTTTCGCACCACTTTTGTCTTTCCTCACGTCTGCATGGATATTGCCAAGAAAGTCTGTTGGTAAGTACGAAGGTAACCTATTATTTATCCAAGCCAAATCCCTCAGCATTACAAATACACGCCCGTTGAGCGCTATGTCTTGTTCTGCTCCCTTTTCCTTCGTAATCATTACCCCATGGTGGCTGAATGTCGCCTCACACACTGTGAAGCCGGGCATCATAACCTGTGAAATGTTGATAGTCCGTTGCGAGATGTAATGTTTGTGATGTGATGCGCGGCGACAATCTTATTGTCTTTTTTTTTTTTCTATCTGCAGTCTTCTCAAGCTGTTCCCCAGCAATGTGGAGGACTTTGGAAACCTGACAGATGGGGGGCATTTAATGACCTGCTGTCTGCAAAGTAAACCACATCATCGAGTTGGAAAGTTCATAGCGAATTCAACTGAAGAAGGTCCATCTGGTTCAGAAATGTATGAAGATAAGTGCGTCTATCGTCCCATTATTTATCTGGACTGTGTCAAAGAATGGAATGTCAATGAAAGCCTGTATGTAGTAGGGCTCAGTGCTTGGCATTGTGTGAAGCAGTATGTCCCCTTCTTCAGCCAAGATCTCAGCGTAAAGGTGGGCACTGCCAGCCCACACCTTGTTCATCATGCTCCATTGCGGAGAACGAGTCTGGTTTGGCATGTGATGGAGGGCTTTCCGCATGAGGAGATGGGAGTCGCCTTTGAGAATACAAACAAAGTGTGGTTAGTTGCAGGTTCCTGATAAGTGTAGCTTTGTGCACCTTCCTACTTTGATGATGTAGCATGTGTTTGAATTCTTTCTCAGGTTAAGAATCCCAATAAGAAGTGACAAACCTTTTCAATCTTTAGTGATGAATGTTTTGGGGCTGTCTGTTTACAAAACATTTTCCATTCCACATTGCGGAGTGAGTGACTTTGGTTCTTGGAACTTGAAAGTAGATGCATCACACTCTCGAGTACTGTTTGGTGTAAGTGCTGTTCATATGATCCTTTACATTGAGTCAGTGGCTCGTGTCAAGACTAAATATTTTACCCTCTCTGCAGGTTGAATCTGATGAGGCTGTCGCCACATACTTTGCTGGCCTTGCTGGTTTTGGAGAAGATTCAAATAAACAGTACACATCAAACCCCATTCTTCAAGCAAATTATACCAAGTAAGTGCTCTTGTTGTTATTGTTTCTGCTAAGTTAAAATGATGAATCAGTACTAACATGTTATTGTATTTAGGGTGGAGACTGAGCCTGCTGAGTTGGTGATAAGCAGATCTGGAGGCCACAAACTTATCGAAACACCAGCTTCACAACTGAGTGTACACACAGTACGTATTCTTCGGTCTTCTGAAGATCAACTCTGAATCATGTCATTTCGAATGGAAAGTAACTACCTTTTACACCCTGTGTTCGTGAAATCATTCCTTCAGCGACCTGTCATGATATTTAAGTGCTTAAGTTGATGGAAAGAGTGGCTGTCTTGACACAAATAAAGCTTTATTATTTTTATCTTAGCAATCGTTATCAAGTACATACCTTGTAACTTATCAGCCTCTACCAATCAGCAATGGTCTTTTAAGAGGTTTATTGTGTGCTTATTGTTATAAAAACAAAGCAATTCATTCAAGTGCCCATCAGAAATTCTTCAGAATCAAATTTTGCGCTTCATGGCAAATGTCAACACTTGCTTCTTTCCAACTAGCAGTCTAGTTTTCCAAAACGCTTTCATCAATCTATTATTTATTTCCTTTCCGTAATGAGGGTATTTTTTCTATATACGATTACTGTGAAGATGCATGAGCTTTGACTTCGATTTCAGTCTGATGTTTGTGTGTGCCGTCTGCAGGTGGTCGATGAATTTTCTCTGCAAGTGATCAAGGAGGAGATAAAAGCCGAACCGGATCCTGCTCCAGGAGTAATGCCTCTTGCGCAAATGTCACGCGTGGGGGTCATTCAGAAGAAATCAGCCTTCTCAACACTTAAATGTCCTGGATGTGCCTCATCTTTCCCTGCAAGCAAGTCTGGATTGGACGCCCTGTCTCACCATATTTTGAACAGTCACAAAAAGCACGCCAAGTTGTTCAGACACAGTGTGAGGTTCAGAACTCAGGTAGGCCATATTCCCCAGTCAGACAGAGTAAGTTCATTGAGGACAAGGGCAAAACACAGTTGTTGACAATACCAAAGAGTGTATAAGAAGCTTTAGTCGATATATTTCCTCCAATATGATGTGTGTGCTGCCTTGGTGTATATAATTGTTGCTTATAATTTTTTTGTCAAGTGAAGTGCTCTTGTGTTTTATTCTTACATATAATGTTTTGTTTTGGTTGTCATGATCAACTCGAGTGTGTAGGACTTTGTTATTATTTCATGTTCTTGTGAGGCTCTCCAATCTTATGTTGTTTGTTGTACTGTTTTGATGTCTCAGCAAAATATGAATTTGAAACATTAGTATCCCAACTTGTTTAGTCTCAAGTAAACGTGTACTGGATTCGAGTTGAACAGAATGGAAGTGGTGAGAAAAAGGGGGTGTCGTGAAATTAATTAAGATGATGCCTTTTCCATGGTCTTTGTCGTTATTTCTAATAATTTTTTTTGTGTTTACTTATGGAATTTTGCTTGAAAGTTTTGTGTTTGTAAATTATTCACCTGCCTTAAAGAGTGTCTTTGTGACTGGGGTTTTTCAACCGTCTTCACTAGAAGAGAGAATATGAACGTTAGCTCTGTGTTCTTTAAGAACCATTGTATTTCTATTTGGTATAGACTCTGAGTTTACTTTTAAACAGTGTCTTGCATGACCTCTTTCTGTCGTAAACCTTGAAATGTAGCTTTAGAATAGTCATCCTGTTCCATGACTGTTTGAAAAATGTTTAAAGAGTTGTGGGGCCATGTTTAAGGCTCGTTTGTGTGACTGTTTCTTATTTTACCCATGCACCTGATCTTGGTCCTCAGCTTTCTGTACTGTTTATTAAATGATATTGCAAAGTCTTAGAAATATCTGTGACAGGTACTTCAGTTTTGTGGTCATAATTCAATCTCTATCAGATGAATATGTGTCCAAGGCTGGAGGCCCCAACTTTTCTTAGTTTCTGAATATGTAAGCTTTTGGTCATTTCTCCCAAAATGTTCGTGAGACCAAGAAGGAGGGACCCAGTCTTCAAAGTCTGGCAACTGGACTGAAGAAGCAGTTTTCCTCGACCTGTTTATATTTTTCATCTTTGAGAGATTTTGCCCCAATTTGGTCTGATTAATTGATATTCTGGATAACTAAGAGGGGCATCAAAAATGAGGCAGCGCTATCTTTTTTCCTAAGAGATTACAGGCTATAAAATTATCTTTATTATGAAGAGCATTTAGGAGGGGTCAAGTGCATGTAACTTCAAAGAATTTGGTAACTTGGAAGAGATGAGCCATCCTTTAGGGAAAGAGTGTTTATCTATGAATGGAAACTTGTGACACAAGGACTACTTATAAAAAGGTAATGAGCCATTATTTTTTTTTAAATTTACAATCATTTCTGTGAACGCCTGGCGTTGTAACAAATGTATGAGTGCTCTTTGCTGCTCCATTCCAAATCTCCCATAGCCACTTTTGCACTGTCAAAATTTCCCCATGTTGCAATAAAATCTGTTAACAACTGTAGCATTTACTTCTCTTAAGCCTCATCATTCATCATGGCAACTATGGCTGAGTAGAGTTGAACTCTCTTGTTTGTGCCATCAGATTTATAATTTCTTAAAATCAGGTTTGTGAGTTATGGTTTTTATTTTTCTGGGTACTCAATACTTGTAGTGTGCTTAACAAAAAGTTGCAAGGCTTTGTAATTATTTACATTGAGCCTTATTTATGGGCATTGATATAAGAATACATAAAATGAACTGCCGGATAAGCCTCTGCCGTATGCCTCACTAAGTTCTGTCCCTAAATGTTAACACCTGCTTTGGCCACACAAGTGTGTTGGACGGCTGGGACGGTGGCGGTAGCACGTCGCAGTCGCACGTCTGTTCCGATTCCCGCGACCACGCCGATGGAGGGGGTGCAGGCAGGGTTTCCGGTCGTCGTGCTGCAATTCGAAAGTTCTAATCATTTGTCTCGGCTCGTTCAAAGTTTTACCTTTTAACTTTGTACATGATGATGGGAGGGCAATCGAGTAACAAACAGCCTTGAGCCTTGTGCCGAAAGTTAATTTATGGAAGGTCTGTAAAGGAAGAGTGGGTGCTAGTCATTTCCGGTTCCCCTCCCCTCCTGCTCGCCGCGTTTTTCTGCTCAACCTTCCCTGCAGAAGTATGACAATTTCATAGAAATAGAAATTTGTCCAGTTTTGTCACCAAATTTACGTAAATAATTGAGATTAAGGCGAAGCGCGTCGTTTTGCTCATTCTTTGGAAGCCTGTCTACTGGAATAACATGTATGTGATACTCATGTGAAGAGTTTGGCCCATGACAAGACAAAATACGTGATTCTGAAACATATTTATTTTGTTCTGAAACTGGCAGCGTCTTGTGACGTTATAAGTAGATATTGGGCGCATTGTCCAAAGCACCTTGTACTGAAGTGGTATTGATCTTAATTATTGAAAACAGTTCAAAGTTTTCCCATTAAAACATGATTTTTGAATAGTGTATTTGTTTTGTATGGTCTGCTGTGCGTTTTGCGAAATTTCTCATAGCGTTGCAGGTCGCCAGAGCTTGCAACGTGATAAAATGTAATTTTTGAGGTCCCTCCTTTGTGACCCTTTGGTCGTGGTGTTGGAATACGTTGCGATTTGTCGTCAATCATAACGGTTCTGAGTTACATCTGAGGGATAAGGGAACTTTTCCCTTCGTTTCCTACGCTCCAACCATCTGAGTTTGCATAACCTTTCACAGCATTGTGATGCGTTTGTGTGGGGTTCATGTTTATGCCAAGTTGTTTCGTTGTTTCGGTTTGATTTCGTACGTTACGGGCAGAGCCAATCAGAATAAACGGTATTTTGTTAAACTGACTGTTAATATCGTGCTCTGGTCAGTTGTAGATGAAGAGTGCTGACCTGGAGAGGTTGCGTTAAGTAAGGTTCAAGGCTCGTTGACCCCAACCTAGGACAACTGACTTTGTCTTATTCATAGTCTTTCATTTAAACTCAATTGAAATTCGTGCATTCCTCAAGAGGGTCAACAAGGTACATTTCTTCATGTCCAACATATCTCATTTGAAGACAGTGGTAGAAAATCGTATAATCATATCAACTTTTTTTCCAGTTCAGGTTCATAACCCTTTCTGCTTTTTGCTATTCTTTCATAGTTTTTGTTTCATTCAATTTCATTCAATAAGGAGGCAGAACCAAAAGTGTACATCGACACAGGTATGATCAAGTTATTATCCAGTCTATTAGTTGTTCTGTCTGGAATGAGCCGGTGATCACCTCCAGTTTTCTACTGACACATCCAAGTCCATGCAATATTTAAGATAATAATCCTAATACGTCTGTTTTGTCTATAGTTGTTAATAAAGACTGTTGGTGACCAAGTTTCATTCCAATTGAAGTCAATATTTAAAGAGGTTTTGTCAATAATTGTAGGCATTTAAATATATTAGTTTCAATTGTTCTTTTATTGGTTATTATAAGTATTATATAATGTATTCAAAGTCATCTCAAGTCAGAGGACAATAGTTGACTGCAATTGAGACAGTATAATGGTATCTTGTAAAATTCTATGATATGTATTTGGCACTTGACAGTGTACTTTAAACCAAATATGACAACATGATTACTCGACAATGAAGTACCACTGCACATTTTCATGTGAAAAGCCAAGCTTAAAATCCATATATGAACTGGTTATATTTACCATCTCTCATTTTAACAGTAGAGCCCTGAAGGATTTGTTGATTATTCACTTTCATTGGTTTTAAACAGTAATTTAAGGGGTTTTAGAATCTCTGTAACACATCTTATGTCCCATGCCTTTCCAAGAAGAAATCTTCGCCTTGATGAACTGAGATTAGCTGCGTCAGTGAAATGGGCCGGATAACCAAGAATTTGCTCAAGTTCATGACTGTATATCTTAGAAGGTCTGCCATTTTCAGTGACTGGATGTACATTGTTTCCTGTTATGATTAACCTTGATATTAATGGCCTTTATTTGATAAAAAATTTATGCTTTGAACTGTTAATTACCTTGGAACTGGCTGTTTGACGAGGTTGTTTGTGTAGGTAGAATCGTGACATTAGCTGTTCTATGACTGTCTAAACACGATTGTAGAGATATCTGTTCAATGTCAGTCCAGTCTCGTTCATGCATCAAGGGCAGGTTTCCCCAAAAAAACCTTTCTCTCCTTGACGGAGATGAGTGGGTCTTTATTGGTTTTGATCCAATATGCCTATTGAAACAAATAAACAAAGAAATTAAGTCTCTTTTGCTTCATACAAAATATCCAAGATTAAAACAGATTTTTATTTCTTTAAGAATGTACTTACCTGCTAATGTTGTTCAATACCTCCTTTTTCATGTGACATGTATTTTCAAAAAGCCAAAAGAACTCATGCCCCCTCTTTGCAGCGTTCAACATTAGATGGTCACGAATTCGTATAAAATCAAACAATAGTATATTTGTTGATGAAGGATCTGTCAAATTCAGCAAAAGTTTCGCAAGCCAGAATAAATGTATTTGTATCTAAGTGTCTTTCAAGTAAAATGTTGGTGAGGAACCTTGATTCAGTAAATGGTGATACAAATGTTCTAAAAATTTTGGTTTTCAGTATTAAGGAACTGTAACCACACAAACAGATTTTTCATTTCATATAAAACTTACCATATAATGATTTATTTAAAGGATTAACAAGGCTGAATTCGTTGCAAGGGCTAGCACCAATCAATAAATCAATAGATCCCAGTTCATCTAGCTTCCGTTTGGTAATACTTGTAACTGAGCCCAGCATAGTCAAGGTTTTATTGAACCAAAGCTTCTGAACCTCTTTGGCATCCTTGCTTATCTCTGAGGAATAGTAACATTCAACATCAATATTCAATTTTTGGCTCAGTATTAAGAGACCAGAAGCTATGCCATCAAATAATGAAATTGCTTTCATCCTCTTTTTAGGCTGGTTGCTTCCGTTAAATATATCCTGAAATAAAAATATTTCAAAAAAAAAACAAAACCAAAGGGATGCACAAAAGTAAAAGATGAATTGAAACTGCACTAACCATTGTTAAAGACTCGTTTTTAGTCAGCGGATTGCAAGGGGTCCCCTGTTTGTTGATTATAGTCGGTGGCAAAGTCTCCACTGAGTTGAATTCTTCTTTATCATGGGACGTTTTCATCAGATGTCTCATGGCATAAGATCTGTCTTTCCTTCTATCAAACAGCATTCTCCTGTTTCTCCGTCTCTTTACTGGCTTGGGTTTTTCCATAGTCGACAAACAGTAGCAGTATACCTACTAGTGATGTGCAAAGAAATTACGATGATATTTTACTACTACCACTGGTGCGAATGATAAGAGACCAGTAAAGATAAGAGTTCTACATTCTGTGTTCACCAGCTGGGGAACATAATAATTTTTAACAAATAGGTTATGCGCCCTAGCAGAGCCCTCCCGAGTGATCACTGGTGCTCATAACGTTTCGGGGCTTTATCTGCACCAGTTGTCCTGGGGCGTTTAACGTCCAGGGCTTTATTTGCGCCAGTGCTGCGTCTTGTAAGATTATCCATAAGAATTATCCTCAGATAATCGCTTCAGAAGTTCTCTTGACAGATAACAAGTCTAAAAGCCACAAATAAAAGAGACCTGTCATGTTGCTATTGGTTTCCCTGTATTGTTTATATACTGTGACCTCCCTCATTTGTTTCTATTCTGTCATAGGTACTCTGGAGCAAAAGACTGCAATAACTGCCATACATACTTTGAGAAACATGATGGTGTCAGAAGGAAACCTTGTGTGGGCCAAGATTGCAGGTCATCGATACTGGCCAGGTAATGAGTGATCAATATACATGTCAAATTTATATCAGTGGGGATAAATTTATTGAGGTTAAGATGTCTGGTTTGAATCAAAATTTTTGCACTTAATATTCTTTATAAATGTGCCCACAACAGGTCACACCTTTCTTGTACTCAAAATTACGCGAGAGTTGTTATGGAGTCTGAGGCAAACACCAGGAAAGAACCAAACTTGTTCTTTCCCTAATCCACATAATTTTAGTCTTTGTTCGGCACTTTTGGCTGTCAAACTATAACAAAAAATTGAGGTATCTTACTTGTAACTCCATCCACCTTATTGTATCGTAATAATTCCAATGTGAAGGAGTTCATAAAATCTGAAGTGAAATGACTGGAACCAATATTTGAACCTAATCCTCTTGTTGAAGTGATCAACGGGTATCCGTGATTTGGCTTGTTAGATCAAAAGTTCCAATCCATGACATGATACTGTCAGAGTGGCATTAATTTGGAATAACAACTAGCCACCAGACACAAGAGTTTCAAGGAAATGTGTCTTTCCAAAGAACACAGGGTCAAGACGCAATGGCTGAGGCCAATCTATCAATTTCACTTCTATTTTTTGTTAATATATTTTGATATATTTACAGCCATTGTCATAGAACAGCCACATGTTGTATCAATCAATCATAGATCTCAAAAATCAGCAAAGTCGCATTATGTGAAGTGGTTTGGAGATGGGTCTTTCTCAAGGGTGAGCTAAATGTCTGTTAAACTGTTATTATATCATGTTCTACCTTGTCTTGGTCTGATTCTAAAATTCTTCTATTTAGGTTCCTAGTTCAAAAATACTTGATTTTGTTTCACATTATGACAAGTTCATAAAACCAGATGGGAATGATGTATTTAAATCTGCTGTGGAGCGAGCCGTGAAAGTAATAAAAATATCTTGTTCCGTACATTTTGAGGTTTTTCAGATTGTTATTCCTACTTCAAGGCTGATTTCTTGGTGTGTGTGTGTGTCTTCAGGAGTTGACTGACCGTTTACTGTCCACTGACTTTGTTCATGTTTCCTCTGCGGCAACACCAAGGAATTGTTTTTATGATACTTTAAAAATGAGGTCTATTATGACTGAAACTGGAATCGGCATTCTATCAGAAGGGGTAATCTTGGAACAAACATCCTTCTCTTTGCTGTCGTCTGCTTGTCATTTAATCATTCTGTTTTGATCCAATTGCAGGTAGAGTTTCCTGCATCTTTATTACAAGAAGTACTGTCCTTGTTCACCAGTCAAGGAACGCAAACTCTGCAAAGCAGGGACATGACATATGAAAAAAACAATTCTAACACTAAGTCAAGTAATGAAAAATGTGGAATCACCAGCTCCTGCCTGGTCTGTTTGTGTACAGATGCCACCCTTTTAATGAAACATCCGATGTTTCATGGCTTCCAAATTTGCAAGTCATCTTTAGTGAGTATGCCTGCATGCATTTATCAATGGCTAGCTGAACTAAATAAATATATATTGCTTTTTTTTTAAACTGTGCACAGAAATCTCTTTTGGACTCATTTTTTTCTTTTAATGAAGAATATGTAACGGTGAGCTTGAGATGTGTGTATTTCTCTGAATACTTTGTTGAATTTTTGTCAGCAAGTTTAATTAATTGGTCACTTTTCTACTCAGACTAATTGTGCAGTATGTTTGAGGGACGTGGCTTCGTTTGAGTATACTTCTTGTTCCTTTCCACAATGCATGAGGTACAATTACTGTGAGGTAATTCTATGCCAGACCATCACCCCACCCCCTCCCTGGATCATTGGTGATGGATTTGGCCAAAATAGGGGTCAATACATTGTGGATGATCCCCTGAGTCACCCTTCAAATTATTTTTTACAATCTCCATACCGATACAATTTTATAGTGATTTGAATTTATGGTCAACTTTTGATGTCGCAATCCTTGGTCAGTAGGCATCCTTAATCTCGTTTGCTGACTATGTATGTATTCAGCCTTTCTCCTTTCAGTAAAGAACTCAGGGATTATGTTTTTTAGAGGACATAGGGGAAGACTAAGTCTTGAAACCTCATTTCAATTTGGTCCAAATGGTCTGCGTGAACCTTGTTATCCTAAAATATCAGCTTAGAGGCTCAACACCTAAAAATGTTTCTTTGGACCTAAAATATCTCATTTAAATTGATTATTTCCAAGCTTAATTGTAGTTTTAGAGTTTTTCCCAGCAATTTTGGTTCATGCTGTTCAAGTTGAAATTCCGAATTTAGTCTGAAAAGTATAAAATGTGGACCGATCAATAGTTACAAGGCCGGGCCAGGGTTGAAGTTTTGTGAGCTTCTTCAACTGGGGATAAGTGACTTCTGGACCAAGCGTCGTAAAAATCAAAGAACGACCTATTTTTGTTAGATCTATTTCATTGGTTTTCTTCAATAATCTTCAAGTTTTTCAACATATCAAATGTTTTCTTCCTATAGATAGAGTAGTCTTTTGTGAAGCCAAAGAAACCTGGTTGGTACTAATGTGACCAAGGATCCCTATTCACCAAGAATTGTGTCATCAAAAGTTGACAGCAACTTGAGATGTCATAAAATCAGAACGTTTTGGACTTGGTCAAAAAAAAATTGTAGGGTGACTCAGGGGATCATCGTGAGTACATTGACACCTATTTTGATAAATTCCATCTCCATCAATTCTAGGGGGTGCAATGTGCCATAGCCTGGGCATGGAATTACCCTGTGGCTTTCTCTGACACTGTTCTCATCTATGAACTGTGATGGACGTTTTTTTAACTTATGTGCCTCTTTCAGGTCTTTCTGCAATGATTGTTTACATAAATTCTGTATATCTATTTCTGAATCACCCTGGGTGTGCCTATTGTGCCAACCTTTTTCTGGAGTGAAATGTCAATCAAAATTAAGAAAAGAAAGTTTGTGGAAGGAAAATGTATGGCTTGGGTTTATAAAAATTACATAATTAACAACCTGTAACATTGTCTAATGTTTTTCAGATTATGCGGCTCATGAATGATGATGAATATTTAGAACAGTCTGCCCAAGAACATCCATCACATGTTCTGATCAGGCATGGGAGAGATGATAGTGGTACGTCCAGAAGTCACTGGTTATTTGACAAAGTAGCGTAAGTTTACCAGGAGCCAGATTCTTTCTTTGTAAAAATGTGTTGGTGCAGCTACTAATCAGGAAAGCCTTCAGAATTATTGCAGAGTTTGTTCCATATGTACATCTGGTCACTGTGCTTGGTGTAGGTACGGTCCCGATTATAAGTCTACAAATTTACCTTATAGCAAATGCCTTTGAAAGAAAATTTAGTTTTACTATAATTGCTTTGAAGGCATGTGTTAAAAGCTAAATTTGTTGACATAATTGGGACCATACCTATACCAAGCACAGTGACCAGATGTAAAAATGGAACCAACTCTGCAATGTTTCTGAACGATTCCCTGATTAGTAGCTGCACCAAAATATTTTCACAAAGAATGCATCTGGCACCTAGTGGTCTTACGCCACTTTGACAAATGACCAGTGAAGTAATGCGAAACATCTTTCAAAATTTTTAACTGTTGATGATTTTATCTTGTAACAGTACTAACTTTCGTAAAATGACAATGACTTTTCGAACAAGATTTCCCTGCATTGTTGGCTTTGATTTATCTCAAAAATCCTGCTCTTCAAAAGGTGACTCTACTATTTGTGTATCCTGAAAAAAAGTTATTATCTTAAATTTGAGAGGTGTTGACCCCTTGGTAACTCATGAAATAGTAACATGCACTGCCATTCTAAAGTGATTAACTAGTTTCTGTTTATATTTTTTTGATTTACAGTTCACAATATTATGTCTCTGCTAGAATGGGAAAATTTAACTGTCTATGTTTGCTCAGAACAAGAAGAACATAGTAACAAGTTAAATTTATGTTGCCAATCTCAAAATTGTAGTGCTGTTCCTGCTCTCATGTTATTGGACTCTGAATATTTGTCATCCCTACCCCCGATTCATTGTGTCATCTCGATTAGTGATGGTAAGTCTTACATAATGTACTCTGATCAAAGTTTAATATATATGCCCTTCAAGTTGATGTTTGTTCCTTTTTTAAATATTTCAGAAACTGATGATGAATGTGTCCTTCGCTGTTTTTTTTCATTTCAAAATGTACTTACATCTTGCAAACTGAGGGGCGTCTCATTGCAGACATCAAGCAGTTCATGTTGTCGCCCTCTGTACTGGCTTCTACAATTACCTGAGAATATTTCAGACAAGTGCCATAGCCTCATTTCAAGGTGAAGTCTGTTAACTGTCAACTCATCAATTTTATGTCTCTGTTCTGAATACTTATAATAATTTCTTTCCACTTTTCTTAATTTTCTTGTTTTTTTTTCCAGGTACCTTGAAAGGTTTCCGGGAAGGTGGAATAGTGTCAAGATCTTACGACGACACAATAAAATTTGGACCAATATTCAAAGCCTATCGCAGCATATTTCGTACTAAGTCTTATGGGGTTTGATGAATTAAAGTGACTTAAGCCGCAGGTAATGCAAAATGTCAAATATCAATGTCAATTACCAACAATATGTTACAGGCTATTGTTTACAAATGTTTTTATAGCAAGTAATTTGCCATTGAACACCGATAGCAGATCATTTGGCAAAACTGTAGGATTATTGTATTTCTTCTACTCTGGTCATATATCCCAAGTTAAGAAGTGTTTAAAGGATGTAACTAAACCTATCTATTAGTGAAACCTCACCCAGAATAATACAAGTGTCATCTTATTTGCATTTTTTAGAAATAAATAGCATTCTTTTATAACAACTGCAGCCACTTGTTCAATTACTGACCTCCCATTTGATCCTGAATTTGAAGAAGGGAAAGTAAACATTCAACAGAATGAATACTTAAAGAAGCTGTGAGGGTACAAAAAATGTACAAACATTTATCTCTCTTGATTAATGAATGGGTTTTGAGTCATTACTTGAAATTTTTATCTGAAGTAAGACAATCATTGAAGTGACAAGTACTGCCTTTCCTATCAGCCTCCCCCCCCCCCCAATCCATATGGGTTTCACTTTTCAGTCACGTATTTGCCAAACGCCTAAACATAACTTGATTGCCAGATGACGTTCGACAACAAGGCACAAAGTAAATATCATCTCCGTGACGCGTCGACGATGTGTCACAACCTCCACAACGAAACCAAACCCGCTATTCTGCGTCTACGATTGAAATGTAGGCGACTTGAGCAAGGCCAGAGCTAGGCGAAATAAGGGAAGCACGAAGTAAACGTGGACACCGTCGGCTGCTAGAACCAATCAGAGACCAACCGCCACGTTCCTGAAGATTCTCCTTTTTTCTTCTTCTTTCGCGAGCAGACAGCCGTCACCCTACGGCCGAAACACAAGCACAAGGCGCAGGACTGCTAGTGTTTGTTTTGGCCAAACAGACGTGCTACGGGTGACGTGCGACTTCTGGTACAGAATGCAATCTGATGTTGAGGTTTCCACTCTGACGGAGGCCGACTTATTTCGGCTTTCTGACTTTGTGGACGGTTTGCTTGAAACCAGTGAACGTTTCAAGGACGACGGAATCCTGCTCGTTCGTAAACAGCATATTTCTTTCCTTTTAATTTATAGGTTAAAGTCTTGCCATAGGCATTTACTTTCACGATTCATTTCATGATGCACTTCTATTACTGAATCTAACATTTAGTCACATCCTATTTTTCTTTCCTTTCTAGTTTAATGTTGCTGATAGTTCTGGCAAAGGAACATCGCTTGAAGAATTTTTCAATAAGTTCAGAGATGGACTAGAAGAATCGTTGAAAAGGATCAACCCTATCCATGTTCCTCAAAGCAAGGACTTCTACGGACACATGGCCTTTCTTTCAACTGTACTAGACAAAGAGGAGGTGGAATCCTGTGTACGAGTTTTGGATGCTCCTTCCGAATACTTGGTGTCGCCCAATAATTGCTGGTAAGTTCAAGTTGGTCGAATTTGCTTCTTTTTTTTTGCGCTCTGTCAGATGTGGTTATTTTTGTGACATCCTATGAGTAACAAATTTTTGTGACCATATACTACTAGGCATTTATGGTTTTCAGTTTCTCTGGAAAAGTACTTCTAGTGTATTCAATAATACTTTCATACTATGGTTAGTTTTAGAGACTCAAAATATTTACAATTCATGGCTTGAACATTTTCCAACATTCAATAACTTTTAGTGATATGAAAGAAATCCTGTTCACGCTTGCAGTATCGCAATGACAAACTATAGACACTTTTTGCCTAGTAACTTTTATTATGAAACAGAACAGCTGCATCTTGCATAGTATGTATACCATTAAAGGGGTAAAGAGGATCACATTTTGTACCAAATTAAAGGTTTTACACTCCTTGAATGGTTCATTTTTTTCCCCAGTACTTTGTTTTAGCCCTCGTTTTTACCTCTTCAAGGAACTTTGTTTTTCTCCTTTCAGCATGTCTGCCATGAATGAGAATGGCGTTGCTGAGCTGCTCTCTCATTACTTTGATGAAGTGTTTCCGGGACATGCCAGTTATCCGCCAAGGTTTCTTCGCTCTGAGAGTCTTAGTAAATTGCGCAAGAATGCGGCAAGTAAGAGCAGAACCTTCAGCAAGACCAAAAGGAAGGTAGACTCATTGACATCTGTTGTTGATAAGGCTGCTGAAATATCCCGAATACTGGACAGCTCAAAACACAAGGAGGAAGAAGCATCATTAAGTGGCTGCTGTTCTTGCTGGATGTGTGTCTCTTCTGATGAGGTACTGGTAGAAGATGAAGATGAAGGACTAAAGCCTGACCTGCAAGAGACAGCTAATTATTACAGAGGGAAAGGATTCATGTATGCCAGTGGAGTAAATGTAAAGGCAGAAAAACGGAACAAAGTCTCTGCAAATTTCTCCCTTTCATTTCTAAATCATCTTACATTAACAAGTCTTCTGGAGGGATCATTCCCAGGCATTAATAGCCCTTACCTTTATTTTGGTTTCATCCACTCATTCTTCCCCATTCACATTGAAGATCTTTCTTTATGGAGTGTGAATTTTCTACACCATGGATACCCCAAACTCTGGTACGAAGTTCACTTGAAGCAACTTGATCCAGGAAGTGGAAGATGAAAAAAACATCTTTTTTTCACAAATTGATCTGTACCAGAACAATTTACGTCAATCACATGGGAAAAAGTTATGACTCAAATGTACAAATTTTTTCTTTTTAATTTAGGTCACTTAGTCCACACGACCCTATGTATAAAGAAATTGTCTGAAGGAGTTGTGTCATAGATATGAAAGCGTGTAGGAGATAAGGTTACTTGTGTCTTTATGTCCAAATTGTAAAATGAAATAAGTCAACCTATCTCCTGCATAGTTAGTAATTTAAAAAGACTACTATGATATAATTTATGCTTTGTTTCATTTATATATTTATTTACCTCAATTTACTTTTCCCTGCAATGCTTCTTCCTCTTGCTGGATCACTTTTAGAGCAACACAGCCCTTTGTTTTTGGCATGCTTTTTAACTAGTCACGTTTGACTTTTGTAAATTTTGTCAGAATGTCAGAAACCTGTCTGAAAACCTGATCAAAATTCGGGCACCTCTGAGCTGAAAACTTATCGTGACATACTGAAGAATTCAGGCCATGAATATCAGAAGAAGTTTTAGAATCTCAGCCGTCAGAGGTGGCAAATTTGGTTCAGGATTTCAAATTTCACTTCAAATTTTTCTGACATTCCAACAATATTCTCACGAGTGTTGCAAGTTTATATGGACCTGTTTTTTCTTCTCTTCAGGATCATTGTTCCCCCCTCTTCTGTTGCCAAGCTGCAGTACTTCCTGTCAAGGGAATTCACATGCCCTGCGCATGGTTCATGTTTCGGTATATTGGGACACAAATACCATGTACCTACACCCTCTTGGTTGAAAAGAAATGGTATACCTTTCAAAGTGGTAAGCTCTTTTTAAAAAAAAATTTAAAAAAACATGACGCATTTAGTCTTTTTACTTGTTATCTTGGATAACTGTTTTTGTTTTTTTTTCTCAGGTTGTCCAAGAAAGCGGTCAAGGTATCATCGTTGCACCTAATGCTGCTCATATGGGATTCAACCTAGGCCCAAATGTGGCTGAGGCTATCAATTTTGCGTCGACATATTGGATTCCATTTGGGATCGTGTATCCCAAATGTACTTGTATGTAGGTGTACTGAAGTTATCATTTATGTTGATGTGTCAATAATATTTCATATCTTACAAGTGTATATTTTAATTTTTAGGGCGGGTCAGGTGCATGCAGACCTTTCAACTATTATACATACTTTTTCTCCGGAAATGCTATCAGCTTACCTGCATCGCAAAATCCCATGCACAAAATCCCAGGTGCATTTCAACAATTGCATCGTTCATCCTCATCTGTGGAAGGAAGCATTTGTAAGTTTGTGTAAATTCCTTTCCTAATAATGCAGAATTAATTTGCTGAAAGCTAAAGCTTCTGCCCATTCTAAATTAAAAAAGGGACAATTTACTTTTGGTGTCAGAAGTCTCATTTGAGGGGTAACAGTTACTTTTAATTGTTGAAACTCGCACCCCAAGGGACTGGCTCCACATCTTCGGTTTCTGAGCTTTGGATGTTCTCGTGAACTTTAAGTCGTTTCTCTGGAATTCTCCTCTCATCACAAGAAAGGAAAAATTATCTAGCCTTTAGATTATGGCAACTTTTATCTCTTTTGGAATGGGTAAAAGAAAAGGTTGCCCTTGTTTATATATCTCCCATCGTTTTCCTATTAAGAAAAGCAACATGACAAAAAAACTCTCAAATTTTAGAGAAAAGTATGAACAAGCCTAGTCAAATAGCATTTACAGTCTACTTTGGGCTAAAATTGGCACATGTGGCAATGCTCTCTGTTTCGTATGCCTTTGAGAGGTCACTTGCCAGAATCAGAAGACTGGTTACCTTTTCCTTTGTTTTAAGAAGAATTTGGGAAAAACAACTCAAAGTTTACATAAGCCACCATACTGACAGAGGTTCGAGCCTCCAGTTTTGGCCAAAAATTTATCTAATCGTGGTTGGATTGTAACAAAAAAATGAACTTGTCAGAAATATTTCAAGGACACCGAAATGTTAATTTGTGCAGTATCCTTAGAATGGAAATTTGCTTCCAAACAAAGATCTAACTCAATTTATTTTTGATACAGGAGATGGCTGGTTCTTCAGATGCTGACCGTCAGCTACCAAGTGATAATCAGGAAGATGGTAGCACTGCTAAATTTGATGTAATTGAAAATAGTGATGACAATGCAAACATTGACATGGTGTCAGTGCCGCCTAAACGTTTGAAGAAATGTCCCAATAGGAAGGACATCATATGCCCAGTGTGCAGCACAACATATAGTGGAGGACAAAAGCAAAGATTATTGGACCACTTTAAAACAGCCCACTCCCAGTTGCCTGACGACGAAAGAAGAAGAATAGAAGGCTTGCTTGAGGCTATGTTCCCTGAGTGGGGAACGAAACTCCCCAAGAAGGCTTGTGATAGGTGTGGCAAGTTTGTCGCTCGGTCCATGAAAAAACACCAACAGAGCAGTGCTTGTAAGCCGCCTGAAAATGCATGATGGTAGCTGCTGAAATTTTTTATTGTGTACAATACTGATGTATTATGGACATAAGACCTACTTGTGAGCCCTAACCACAGAAGTGCCTAAGTTTGGACTCTTTATCTAATTTGTCAGCAATATAATCCTTATTCTTATTTTCTTCTTGGAATGGTATCAGTGTTCTAACTATTGTGTCAGGGAGTGTAAACTACGTGTGAAGTGATGATTCCACTATGCATAAATGTACGATTTCAGTTGTCACTGTATATTTACTTACTGTCCCCAGCAAATTCTTACCATTTTATGATCACAAAATTAATCGGCCGTAACAGGGTAGTACGCGAGTGGCCTCGCTGGGTTTGCTTACCGTATCGGCAGGTGACAGACCTTGCAAGGGGCAAAGTGACGGAGACTGGGCATAATTTACGTGGACCAGGCGCACAGATAGCGCCTACAGGTCTCGCCTGGTAGTTAGGCAGCCGGGCGGTGCCCACGCACGTTGGGTTGCCTACCCCAGCGAGAGCAGGGTACCAAGCCCTTCAAGGCACTTGGCGTTCACGCTTGCACACAGAAAAGCATTTTTTCCTTATGGATCGACATATCGCTGTGTCTCTCGCACTTGAGCCGGAGAAGGAATCCGTTTGTTGTACGTTATCACCACGCATCGCTGCGAGGCACGCGGGCGCACTCGGCCAGCTGGAGGCACTGCATGACGGAGGCAGGCAGCGCGGTGTGGTCAAGTTGCCCGTTACTGCACTCAACCGCCGATTTTAGTCCAAAAAGTGCCAATACTCCCATTTTTTCCACCGGCACTGGTCTTCTGGCCCACTGTGCATGCGGTTGCCCATCCAGGGTAGAGAACGGGCTGCAGCCTGGGACTGGTAGGCAATCGTGGCAAGCACATACGGTCTTACTTTCCTATGGAGGGTGTAAAGCAGTGCTTTTTGTCTTAGAGTCGCGACGCAGTAATTGTTCGCGACCTGCTGGGAAGTTCCCCCACTACACCTACCCTTCTTTTTTTCATTGATCCGATCCTGAATCGTGCGTAGTACGTGACGCGCGCACGGAACGGAGCGGATGCACCGTTGCCGTTTCGGTGCTTGTAAACTAGTATCTATCAAGACTACGACCGATGGCACAGCAAGGGCATGCATGCTTACTAATGCGGATATCTTCTGAAGTGGACTGGCTTTGCGCTGCAAGTGCGGCGGCGGCGCACAGTGGGCCAGAAGACTGCACTAGAAACCTAACTGTCTACTAAGTACCCACTAATTACCGCTCTTACAAATGCATATGCGTAGCATGGAGTTATACGGCGCCAGGCATGCAGTTGTAAGTGTGTAAGCTTACTTGCCCAGCATGCATTTGTAAATGCGTGCTTAGTAGACAGTTAGGTTTGCTGTGTGGTGCCGGCGGCCAAAACTCTAGACGCGTTTGAACCTCCGAGCCGCGAACGGGACTCGAACTGAACGTGTGACCCTACCAACTGATTGCTCTCCGAACGTGGCAGCTATTTGAGAGATCACACGGTCAGTTCGAGTCCCATTTAGCGGCTGTCAAGCCCAAAACGCGTCTTGAGTTGTTGCCGCCTCCGCCGCGCCGGCCTTTTGGCTGCCACCGCGAGGGGCTTCCCTAGGGTCGCACTACCGCTGCCGCGCTGACCGATTTACGGGTGGCGCTACGCGGCGCACACTTGCGGTCCAAAACCATTGCGGGACGCCGTGTCCGGCAGGACAATATCGAAGGACGCATCCGTAACTCTGCCTCTGTCGGTTACCCACTTGATATGAGTGCGTGAAAGACAGAGCGACGAAACCCCACATCATAATGAGCCTTGCAGGAATGCTCGAACACCTATCGTCACTTTTTTAAAACACATTTATCGGGTCATAGAACAAGTGTAACAATTAACAATAACAAGGACCCAAACAATATAAACTGTTGATAAAAAGTTTGAAAAAAGATCAGAAACATAATACATTACATAGCCGCACATTAAATGAGGTGCTAATCCCTCGTTCCGTCGCTACTCCGGCCTTGCAGCGCCCGGGCCGGGTGGGCTGCGCTGCCGCACCAAGGCCACCAGCTGCTGCAGGTCATGGACTCGGTGCTCCACCACCTACTCCGCCACCGTCCCCATCAGCAGGATAACGGCCCTGTTGGCGGCCCCCGGCGGCGCCGCGATGTCCGGGATGACGAGGGTCTCCAGGGCCGATGGAGGAGGTGACAACCCCGGTGACGTTGGCCAGCTCCGCCGCCGTCCACGCCCAGATGCCCTCGAGGCCGGCTGGCAGGTCAGCAGCCGGTGCAGCACCGTGTCCTCGCCACCACGGGTCTTGTAGGCCACGTCGTCGGCCTAGTGCTTGGCCTTAAGGCGGGCGTTGGTGGGCAGCACGTCGTGCACCGCCCCGAACCACGCCGTCCGGGTGCGCAGCGGCAGCGTCCTCGAGGCGATCTGGTCCCAGATATGCTGTCCCAGTCCGCTTCTGGGCTCCTGCTGCACCCGCGGCACCACCGCGCAGTTGGCCAGCATGGAGTCCATGACGGCGGGCGTCAGCGCCTGGCCCTGCACTGCTAATCCAAGTGTGAGACAGTCTCACACTTACAAGTGCATACCAACATGTCTCACGCTTGCAGGTGTGAGCCACATTTGTCTCACGCTTGCAAGTGTGAGACACGGTTTGTCTCACACTGGTCGCTGCACATCGGCCGGAAGGCCTGGAAGTACCTGACGACAGGCGAGGCGGCCTCGGTGTCGTCGTAGCAGGGGCAGCAGGGGCAGCCAGCCTCCAGCCAGGGCGCGCTCCTCGGCCTGGGACGCTGTCAGCCACCTCGACACAAACATCGCCCGGGACTTTGTGGCCGGGTCGTGGAGTCTAAGGCCTCCGCGCAGCGCCGGCTGCACCGCGACATCCATAAGCACCCGCAGCGGCCCCCCCACCCACCCTGACGCCGGCTGGAATTGGCAGGACCCGCGCACAGTGCCAGAGTGCAGACAGGGCGTAGCACTTGGCGTCTTGGACGCGCTGCTGCAGGTTCAGGGAGCGCAGCCTGGCGTCAACGAGGGCCTGGCGCAGGGCTGCGAGGCGTGCAAGCCAGTTGGCGGGCAGCATCCCGGCGACCGTCTTGGTGAGGACGACGCCAAGCACATTCACTTGCTGGACGTAGGGAAAGGGCATCGGCGTGGTGGTCTTCCAGGCCCCGAGCTGCAGGGTCTTGGTCTTGTCCCGGTCGACGTGGAGCCCAGACTCCTAGCCGTAGGCAGCCAGGACGCTGACCAGCACCGGGACCTCCCAGGGGTGCTCCAGGATGATGGTGGCGTCGTGGACGTCGCGGCTAGGCAGTGCAGAATGTTGCCGCGCCCGTGACGTCAGGCAGCGACAACCCGGCCAGCTTCCTGGAGAGGGCCCTCATGAGCGGCGAGACGCACAGTTGAAGAGCAGCATCGACGCCGTATGCCGCTGGTAGATGCCGCGGCCGAGCAGGATGGGCGCGCCGAGCTCCCCGTTGAGGCGGATCCTGGTGGTGGCCCCGAAGAACATGCTCTGGATGAGCTGGACCACGCCCTCGGCGAAGCCGTACCTCCGCAGCACGGCCCACCTGTGTTTGTGCAGGAGGTTGTTGAAGGCGCCGGCGAAGTCCACCGACACCGTGCACGCCGCCCTGCTGCTGCCGCGCTGCCGGTTGGTCAGGTCCACGAGGGCGAGGGCGTCACGGAGGTCAAGCAGCGCGCCATGCATGTGCCGCGAGCTGCCGCCGCGCACCTGCATGGGGTCAAGGAGCTTGTGCTGCAGCTTGTCGATGCGCCGCGTAAGGACGCGGCCGAAGACCTTGCCGTCCTCATTTAGCAGCGTCATGGGCCGCAGGGGCTCGCTGATGCTGGTCACCGCGGCCACCTTGGGGATGAGCGTCACCACGCCGCGGACGTGGCTGGCGGCGACGCGGCGGCGCTGCAGCATGGCGTTCACTACGCCCAAGAAGTCGTCCTGCAGCACGTCCCAGGTGGCGAGGTAGAACTCCGCGGTGAGGCCGTCGTCCCCAGAACTGCGTCCGCGCGGCGACAGCTTCAGGGACTCGAGCAGCTTCTCGGCGGTGACGGGGCGGAGCAGGGTCTCGTTGTCGTCGTCCGCGATGGTGGCCTCGACCAACTTGTCTAGTACTCGCGGGGCGTGCGGCGCGGTCCGGCTGGCGGCGCGCCGAGCAGGGTCTGGAAGTGGTGGTGCACGTGCTGCTGGAGGTCATCCTGGCCGCGGAGCTCGTTGCTGTCGTCGTCCCTCAGGGTCTCGATTCTGGTCGCTGCCTTCCTTCGGATAGCCGCGGCTACGTGGTGCACGCCGGGGACCTCCCGGACGGGGTCCATGACCTTTGAGCCAGGCCGGGCAGGCGGCGCGCCAGCAGGTTCATGATCCTGGACTTCATGGTGGCAATGCGGGGCTCGGCGGTGGGGTCTGCGGCGCGCTGGGCCACCAGCTCGTCGAGGCGTGCTCCTGATGCACGCCTGGAGGACCGTAGCCTGCTTCGCCGTGCACTGCGCTGTGAAGGCATCGTCGTGTAACAACCGTTCCGTAGCGGTTTCGAAACTCTGGTTCTCACACCCCGAAATGCGAAAATGACAGAGCGAAGGAGCCTTACTGCTTACTGCTTGTGTGTAGTAGACTCGCTCTGAAATGAGCTAAGCCTTGCGCGATGGGCTCCCTGTGCCACGAAGGTTGCAGGCGCGGATCCAGAGACGGGTGGGGGGAGGGCATGTCGCAACAGTTGCCTAACTGCAGGGGCAAACCGCGACTTACCATTTGTCTACCATTTAGGTGGCTTCGCCGCCTTCAGAGCGGTTCACGCGGTTTTGACGGCAAAGCGGTCTCGCGTCACTGCCACGTCTGGACTCAACGGTGTCGCGAGGCCGCGAAGTCGCGAAACCGCGGCTCAAGGACCTCAGGACTTCGCGTCACCGCGGACGCTAAGGATTCCAAGACTTTAAGGATCACGGGCCCGCGACACCGCGAAGTCCTGGAGTCCTTAGCGTCCGCGGTGACGCGAAGTCCTGAAGTCCTGGAGCCGCGGTTTCGCGGCCTCGCGACACCGTTGAGTCCAGACGTGGCAGTGACGCGAGACCGCTATGCCGTCAAAACCGCGTGAACCGCGGCGCAGGGGCGCAATCTCCACCCAAAACAGCACCGCTTCGTTCGGGTGCGCCCGCAGAGTCCAGCATAGGCAACCCGCTCCCCTGTTGCGTGTTACATTTTACACCGGGTATAACTTGTCAGTAAGTGCCAGTATTTCACAAATGATACCATCAATATTCCAACCAAGTCATGACAAGTTCAAATCTTTGAGAAGTATTTTTTGGCAGACAGAGAATTACTTAAGGAAAGGCACTGCCATGAAACCTATGGAAAGTTATTTGAAGTGAATCCCCTTTTTTAGGACATTCTTCCGATAACTCCAGGTCAAGGTGTAGCCACTTAGGTGTTGTTACATATGAAGCTAATCACAGTCAGAATACTTGAGTTCTCTTATAGGAGCTTCGTCTTTCCAGTCAGGGAGACCAGCTCTTTGTTCTAGAAATGCCCATTGTTTTATAATTTTCTGATCTGTACAGGTGTTGTCAACACTGCGCTCTCAAATCTATTGAAAAGAGTAGGAGGTAAATATGATAAAACATGACAGACCACTTATGAAAAACATTTAATAGCATAAGACATGGAATGAGAACTCGTTAACAACAAAGTATGATAAGGAAGAAAATGTAAAAACATTACAAGCTTATCTAGCATCTTAAGAACAAAAGCTGACCTTGAAGGTCAGCAAGAAAAGAACGGTCTAAAACCTCAAACATTAATTTAGTCACTGTCTTCGCTGCTATCTTCATCACTGTTTTCACCATCGTTTTCATCCTCCTGTCTGCGAAGTCGAAGGCCATGCTTGACTGCTGCCATCACAGCGTAAGAAGTTCTGTGCAGGAACTCAGCAAGAGTAATTTGACGGTCATTCAACAATGATACCGCCAAAGCAACAGTTCGGTCATTCAGAAGGGCTTTCCACTTCCGTCCACCAGTTACAAGCTGCAGCCTGTCAATAGCAGTTTTATCACACCATGCAAGGTGCTCCAGCTGGACAAAACCACCTACAATCAAAGGGAGGGATAACATTGTGAATGAACCTTGAGTAAAAACTGAAAAAAAGAGGTCAAAAACCTATTTTTTATTTTTTTTTATAAAACAGAAAGCAGCAAAGAGAAAAAAAGCTGCTTTTAGTATTTTGAATTAATAATTTGATGCAAAGGTCAAAGAATTGGGGAGCTTACAGAGGTCTTTGTTAAATGAGCCACTTTAGTAAAAAATCTTTTGAAAGGAACTTACCAATGAGGTGATAAATGTTGGGGCGGTTTTGGGGGAGAACCGATGCAATTGCATGATTGTCACTTTCCGAGCAGTTATTGGTTCTATCAGGAACACCAAAAACACAGAGCTCATCTTTTCTGGGTAGCCAATAGCTTTCGAAATGTTCAAATAAAGGCCACATTTCATCAGTCCAACCATTGGCCTCAACCTCACGCCAAATTTCTTCCACACCTCTCCACATAAGGTGGTTAGGAAGCATTGGAACAGCACACAAAGCTGCAATAGATAACAGGACAAACCTATGCTCTTGAGCAAGAGGAGTCAGTCCGAGTTCTCTTGCTGTTGAACTGAAAGCCTGCAACAAAAGAATGATCATTAAAATACTATTCAGCAAAAATTTCATTCAATTTTGTACACTTGATTTCACGCACCACAGCATAATGCCAAAGACAGCCTGCAATTCTTGCCATTGGGAACTCCAACTCCCATGCATGCATTTGAGCCAGTTCAAAATCACAATGGACTACCTCTGGATTCAGATTGGGAGCAAGAGTTTTTAAAAATGCCAAAACAGTACGGTATGCAACAGTTGTCCGAGAAGACATTAATACTCTTACACAGCAAACAACCTGAAAGGAGGGAGGTTTCCGTGAAACAGTGGTTAAAAGAGCAATGATGAACAACAACCATGCTTGCAAATAAATCTCTCCAAACCTCATGACATGAACTCATTTAAGAAATGTGACACCATTACAGTTCAGTAACTTTCAAAGAGACTCACATTTTGACCATATTTTGTGACTATATTGAAAATTTGGGTCATTGGAGGATTTTTGGAACGCTTCCTGAATGTGCCATCGGAGTGCAAGTTTGGCCGTCCCTGAAGAAACTGAAGCATTCTGCTTGATGCAAACACCAAAGATAGGGTTCTATCATGAGGAGATCCTATAACTCCACGGAATATGAGGTCATTGCCATCAACAGTCTTGCAGATAGGTCTCATGTTTGGATCATTCAAAAGCAAACCTAAATAGAGTAAGGTTTTTGGAATTTTTGGATAGTTTTTGGACCTTGCTAGGTACAAGGCTGACTTCATCCTTGCTGTGGTGAATCGGGATGCAAGATCAACATTTGGAGTCCTGAAAGAAGATAAATAGAAATGTTAAAAATCAGTTGTCAGTCCTGATATAAGAGAAATGGTGAAAAATAATTATCTATTTTATATATCCTATAGTCTTAAAACTTGATGTTTGCTTAGTGGTACAAAATTTTTGATCAAAGAAGGGAAAGAAGGTTTGACTTATCTACACTCAATTTAACGCTAAGTTTTATCGGAAGTTGGAAGTAACTCAACTGAAGTTTACATGACTCCGTTGCAACCATCAGAGATGAATCATCTTGTTCAGAAAACTAAGTTAAGTAAACATCATTCCACAGTCCATTTGAACAACACAATGCAGTCAACCAATTGCAAATTACCTAATTTTCCATTCGTTGAGCAAAGTCTGGATTTTCTTGCCAAATACATTGACTTCAGCTTCATGAACCATGTTGCGTCTCAACTCGTAGTCTTCTTCGAGGAGCAGGTCTGGGCCATGGTTATGAGGTTGGGAATGTTTTAACAGATCTGTGGCAAATGACACATTGGCTGTTCCAGAACAGCCTAAGCCCGTCTTTCTGTACAAACGGCAGCGCAGCCGAGCTCGAGAATTTCGTACTTCCCTCAGATTGTAATAAAAACCGTCACCACAATGGAATATTAGTGAACCTTCTTGCCGACCGGGAAATGCCTGCAAAGGCCTGCCTGCCATGATCGACAAATCGTCTGAAAACAGAACAGTCTTTAACTATCATGTCCAAGGACTGCCAATCCATCCAAAGTAGTGGGCAACACCACCGAAAGCCTTACTTGATTTGGCAGTCAGTTGCTCGGCGGTCCATGCAAAATCCGCGCAAACAGTTGCACCTGGCGAGGAAATCAAAAGTGACTGATCAAGACGTGCACCGACCACCAACGACAGTTTTCCTGCGCCTTGTGACAAGGTGCGGTCACGGTCCGAACGTGCGCCGTTAGTCGCAATGTCGTCTGTAGCACGTCACGGGAGCACGTCACAGTACTGCCTGTTGGTTGGGTTCAGGATTCATTTGAAGTTAAAGCAAACTGTCACTTCAAGATTTCGAATTGATGATGGGATTGAAGAAATGCATTGGCTGTGTTTTAATCAGTTGAATTGCCTGTTCCCCCTTTTGCAGTGGCTTAGCTTAGGTGCATAATACTACAAGAAGAAAACAGAACACAAGAAATATGGTGAGGCGGGAGGGGTCAATACTGTTTTGACGTCAATACATATAAAAAGATTCAGCAATGAATAATCATTAAGACCATACTGCCATTAATAGTTTTGACAACCGGAACTTCCCCTATCATAAATGAATCAGATCAGTAATTCAGCCAACTAGTATGTTATGTTGTTACCTCCCCATTAGCAGGGTCAAAGTTTTCATTATTCCTCTTGTCCCAGTAGAGGCAGCTTAAAGTCACTTCACTATGTATATGATCAAGAGTATATGCCAAACTATTCAATGGGTTTCATTTTAAGGTAAATTTTTTTGAAGTGGCCATGAGTGGCAAGGAGTCAATACAAAATAAGACATACCAAGTTCAGGACCGTTATGGTTTATTGGACAACAGATCAAATCAAGATAAGTTACCGAAATTTTGGTAATAAAACAAAATACTTTTTGAACAGGCAAAGTGGAATGATCACAAGCATGACAATGATCAAATCATATCAGAGCTTAGAAAAATAGCAAGGAAACCAAGTGAACTATAAGACAAACTATCTTAAGACAGGAAAGGTTCACAACAAAATAATTCTTTGAAAAATAGAACACATAGCAAGAAACGACACTGCAGGTTCAGAGCATTTACATCACATGCATACAGTGAACAAATCATATCAAAAAATTGGAGACCACTTGCAAACAAACATTTTGTTAAGATAAAAACAACTAGGAATAAAATCAAGAAAACTAAGTCAAGTAAACGACGACCTACCTTTCTGCAAAGAACTAAAAGTAGTCATGTTAAAGTCACCAAAGGTACATTACAACAAGGTACAAGTAAAAACAATAAAACCAATTTACAAAGAAACTTGCATCACAGCAACTTTGGGACAGGTACGTCACATGCATGACAGCATTACTATGAACAAATCATTTGAAAATTGAAGACCACTTGCAACCAAACATGGTGTAATGATAAAAATAACTAGAAATAAAAAAGCAAGAAAACAAAAGAAACAAAGTGGCATAAAAGACAAACTGTCTCTCTTAAAAGAACTGAGGGAAGCATGTAAAAGTCACAAAATGTACATTACAAATAGGTACATGTAATAAATAATACATAAAACCAATTTAGAAAGAACCTGGCATGAAGACACGTACCATGATTGGGTTCAGCAACTTAAGGATAGTTGCGTCACATGCATAATGGCATTACCATGCACAAATCACTAGGAATTGGATACCACTTGTAACCAAACGTTATGTGATGATAAAAATAACTAGGTATAAAATCAAGAAAACAAAGTGAAGTAAAAGACGAACTGTCTTTCTAAAAAGAAAAAAAACACAATCATAAGCAAAACAAGAACGCTTACATGAAGACACCTCAAGAAACAAAGGTCATCTCTTCATACCAAACACAGGCCATCATTTTGAAACAAATATTTACAAAAATAGTGGGTTTAACTCCTCCATCAAAAAATCACCACCACAGGAGGGACAAGTCTTCAATTCTCGTTTCTTCTGGCCGTCTGTGCTCAGCCACGAATTTAGGCACTTTTCATGGAACATGTGTCCACATTTGGTGTTAGACATTTTACCTGAAGCCACCTCATGGCATATTGGGCACACAGATGGTGTAGGAGCTGCAGTCTTAGCCTTGGGAGGCCTTCCTCTCTTCTTTGGAGCAGAAGTATCACCCTTTGGAGGAGCCTTTGGTTTCGATGCAGCTCGCTTTTTAGGATTTGGCAAGAACTCTGGGTCATTATTATCAACTTCTTCTCGACTCGCAGCATACCTTTTGAAGTCTGGGGAAAGAGACGCAGATCTGTGACGAACAGCAGACAAGCAAGCAGTACGGCCAGCCTTCGACGGCGGTCCACCCAAGAATGAATATTGTGGAGATGGAGTTCTTGTACGTGCCCCTGACCGTCGCTCAGTTGACCTGACCCTACTTCTCCAAGAAGGGGAGGGGGTCCTTTTCCTCGAAGTTGAACCTGGTGATGGTGACTTAGATGGCGCCCGACTAGCGGCACAACTCCTGTGACTCCACCTTCTCCTGAAAGCAGCAGGGGAAGCGCTCCTCTTCCTCTTGGATTGGGCGGAAGTGGATGAAAAATCAGGAGATGGTGACTTAGATGGAGCCCGACCGGCAGCAGACCTCCTGTCACTTGTGGGCATCTCACTTCTCCTGGAAGCATAAGGAGAAGGGCTCCTCCTCTTTCTGGAATGTGTGGAAGACGAGAAGTCCGGAGATGGTGACTTCATTGGAGCCCTACTGGAGGCAGACTTCCTGTCACCTGTGTCCATCTGACTTCTCCAGGAAGCAAAAGGAGAAGGGCTTCTCCTTTTCTTGGAATGGGTGGAAGACGAGGGCCCATCTATAAAGGAGAAGTCAGGAGATGGTGACTTCAATGGAGCCCTACTGGAGGCAGACTTCCTGTCACCTGTGTCCATCCGACTTCTCCAGGAAGCAAAAGGAGAAGGGCTTCTCCTTTTCTTGGAAAGGGTGGAAGACGAGGGCCCATCTATAAAGGAGAAGTCAGGAGAAGGTGACTTCGATCGAGCCCTACTGGAGGCAGACTTCCTGTCACCTGTGTCCATCTGACTTCTCCAGGAAGCAAAAGGAGAAGGGCTTCTCCTTTTCTTGGAAAGGGTGGAAGACGAGGGCCCATCTATAAAGGAGAAGTCAGGAGAAGGTGACTTCGATCGAGCCCTACTGGAGGCAGACTTCCTGTCACCTGTGTCCATCTGACTTCTCCAGGAAGCAAAAGGAGAAGGGCTTCTCCTTTTCTTGGAAAGGGTGGAAGACGAGGGCCCATCGATAAAGGAGAAGTCAGGAGAAGGTGACTTCGATCGAGCCCTACTGGAGGCGGACCTGGACTGCAACCGACTTCTCCAGGAAGGAGAGGGGCTTCTCCTGCATGATGGACGTGTAGAGGCCACAAAGGAATCCGGAGCTCCAATGGTGCCTAAACTTTTCCTCTTGAAGCTCGGTGGAGAAAGGGACTTGGATCGGCCTCTTGGAGACTGCGGTGTCACTTGGACCACAGGGCGGGGCTCCTGGTCCAGGAGCCAGCTGTAATCTTCACTTTGAACTGGACTTGCAGGAGGTGTAGTCCTCTTCCCGGTAGGTGCCTCCTCCATGATTAATATATCAGGAGAGGGAGACGGAGCCCTGGAGGCGGGAGTAGGCGACGACAGAGTCCTGGAGGCGGGAGTAGGCGACGACAGAGTCCTGGAGGCGGGAGTAGGCGACGACAGAGTCCTGGAGGAGGGAGTAGGCGACGACAGAGTCCTGGGGGCAGGAGCACCGCGAGGTGGAGCCAGTCTCTGCACCAGCGCGAGAAGATCTGAAACACATAACATGTAGAAGTTCAACCACCTTATAAAATACTCAATTTCTCCAAGAACCCAATAATCATTAGTTCAAATTTGGTTAACGTTCAATCACTGTAAGAGGAATGTGTTTCCCCAGTTGGAAGCACAAACAGTAGTAGGAAAAAGTTTCCAATTAATAGAGGCCTAAGTAAGCCTTTCACCAATGTTTCCAAATTGATTTAGAAAATGATTCTAGTCTAAAGAGGTCAATAAAATAAAAGGAAAACTAAAACAAAATGGATAAGATGTGTCAGAAGGAAGGAATTCAGGAAGTATCAAATTCAACATACCTTCAGCTCTCACGCACACCATGTTCACTGCGCCAGGAGTAGCAGTTACCATTCCTTCAAATGCTAGTGGCAAGGCACCGGATATGGTGCCTGGGTGAGCCACTGCACCAGAACCATCTGACGCGGCACCAACTGGGGCACTGCCAATTTCAACTGGTGCAGGTTCACTGTAAAATAAAACACATTTAGGGGCAGGTTCTGGTGAAAACCTTACTTTCTTCAATATGGGTTGCACAGAGAAAAGTAATTGAGAATAGGAAGTCTTACTTAGTAAAGATTAAAATTTAACATTTGAGGACATGTGCCATGCACTTGAACCCAGTCCATGAACCTCTCATGCCTGTTTTGGCTGTATCTTTAAAGTAATCATGCATATACTATTACATCGGAAGACGCGGGCTAGATATTTCACTTCAATTTATTTTTAAGAAGATTCCGGCATGCACAACTCACTATGACCAGTCCATTTCCATAGGCAAGCTTACAAGCAAGCATTTCACTATAATGGAACAATCGTGTACATAATACAAAATTTTTATTGCCGTCTCAGGTTAAGAAGCTTGCCAAACGAAATGTGATAGACACTTTGAGCTATGTATGCCGGAATCTATGATCAATTAATGTAAAAGTGAAATATGCCTAGGCTAACCTGTTAAGACAAAACAGTATGTTCAAGATGACTTTTAAAGATAAGACTAAAACTGGCTCGAAAAGACTCTTCAACTGAGTTAGGGGGCATGGTATGTGCCTTAGAATACAAAATCCTGATCTCTGTGTAATTTCATATAATCCTTACAAATTTCCAATTTTAAAAAAATGACATTTTCACCAGAACTTCCATTTAATACAGCTAACAACTTCGATCGTCCAGTAAGAAAGTGGAACTTTCCTACAGAAAGTGAAGAAGTTATTTACTGGAAAGCAACAGGCTACCCAATTAACACAGATACAAAATCCAGCTTTTAACCAGGCGTTAACGGGCAGAAGGCATGTGGATCTGTTTAAAGGGTTCCCAAACACTTCCAAGGTAATGCTTATAAAAAGTAGACAACAAATTGATGAATTAACAAAATAATCCATTCTAAACTCAACAAATGAGGTCCTGATGAAATTTCATCGAGAAACAATTATTATTTTTACCAGAGAGGGGATGCGCTGCTCCTTTCATCACGATCAAGTGGGGCAGCAGATGGGAGCAGTACATCAGCACTCCGCTCCTGCGCCGTCCTATCAAGGGCCTGACAGCGGCGTCGCCGCAGCTCCTCCACTCCGATATCCATTCTGAAAGACCACAAAACTTTAAATCTTAATTCAGGACGAGTGCACATCTGCCATTCCCTAGACCAGGAAGAAAAGAGGGTGGTGGCGTGGGTTGCAGAAAAGCCAAAACACCACGAAACAATCCTATTGGACTCAAAGTACCTCGTAGCTGATTTCGCTACAAAAACATGAGTCTATTTTCGCTTTTGGGTGCCTAAAGCTCGCAGCGCGCGCTTACGCACTGCGTCGTGACGCCGCGGCCACATGAACCCCATAACCTCTTCGCAAGCAGGCCGTTCACCACGAATAATCCATAAACGATTGATACAAAAGAAACCGAACCAAATGCATAGCGATATAAACGGATTACCGGGTGCCAGTTGCTCATAATGTACTAAAACGCGACCGCGACGCAAAGCACGCCATCAGGCATGAATCACATATGGGCGAATCTGGAAATAATTCCCCAAAATAAACGAAAAGCTTTGAGTAACGGTAAGAAATCATAAGCAAGCCCATTCAGCACGTCGCTCCAATTACACACGGATGAATGGAACAAATGAGACGGAGACAACACGCTCCAGATCAAAAATTGGGCGGCCAACCTCAACCACTTACTGTCAAGAATAAGATATGACGAGAAGAACAAATCCACGAGGTGAAAACACAGAAGTTCGGAGGGAAACAAGAATTTCTTCTCTTGAAATCTGAGAGATCACTTGGGAACCAACAGATTACAAATTCCTCTTACCTCAACCAGACGCGTTCACAGAATGAAAGAATGGAGGAAGTACGCTCTCGAGCCCGAAGTCGAAAGCGGAAGAAGCAGGCAGTGCGTGGTAACTCCCAGGGTGGGGGAAAGGAGGTGGGCGCTTGGGGGGTTTCAAACTGGAGGAGCAGGGCTACCAACAAAAAACGGACTTTAAATTCATTTTCTGCGACATGGCAAGCATAGGCGGCTAGGCAACGATTGATAAATGACCGCGAGTTTATAGTGCATACGCCTCAGTACAAAAGAATATTTTCTTTTCAGTTTGAATTATTTTTTCATCATTACATGTTGGTGTCAATGCTCCTCCAGTTGGCGAAATAACAGAATCCTATAAGGCCGGAGTTACTACGCACTGGAAGCAGGTGCATCCTGAGGATACCAACTGTCCGGCAACATGACGTCTTCTTAGCAAATAAGTCACATCAGAGGAGAAGTGCACAAATATACAGCAAAATGCTCATTTAAACTCGAAATTTTTAAGGCAGGTAAAACTTTGAACGAGCCGAGACAAATGATTAGAACTTTCGAATTGCAGCACGACGACCGGAAACCCTGCCTGCACCCCCTCCATCGGCGTGGTCGCGGGAATCGGAACAGACGTGCGACTGCGACGTGCTACCGCCACCGTCCCAGCCGTCCAACACACTTGTGTGGCCAAAGCAGGTGTTAACATTTAGGGACAGAACTTAGTGAGGCATACGGCAGAGGCTTATCCGGCAGTTCATTTTATGTATTCTTATATCAATGCCCATAAATAAGGCTCAATGTAAATAATTACAAAGCCTTGCAACTTTTTGTTAAGCACACTACAAGTATTGAGTACCCAGAAAAATAAAAACCATAACTCACAAACCTGATTTTAAGAAATTATAAATCTGATGGCACAAACAAGAGAGTTCAACTCTACTCAGCCATAGTTGCCATGATGAATGATGAGGCTTAAGAGAAGTAAATGCTACAGTTGTTAACAGATTTTATTGCAACATGGGGAAATTTTGACAGTGCAAAAGTGGCTATGGGAGATTTGGAATGGAGCAGCAAAGAGCACTCATACATTTGTTACAACGCCAGGCGTTCACAGAAATGATTGTAAATTTAAAAAAAAATAATGGCTCATTACCTTTTTATAAGTAGTCCTTGTGTCACAAGTTTCCATTCATAGATAAACACTCTTTCCCTAAAGGATGGCTCATCTCTTCCAAGTTACCAAATTCTTTGAAGTTACATGCACTTGACCCCTCCTAAATGCTCTTCATAATAAAGATAATTTTATAGCCTGTAATCTCTTAGGAAAAAAGATAGCGCTGCCTCATTTTTGATGCCCCTCTTAGTTATCCAGAATATCAATTAATCAGACCAAATTGGGGCAAAATCTCTCAAAGATGAAAAATATAAACAGGTCGAGGAAAACTGCTTCTTCAGTCCAGTTGCCAGACTTTGAAGACTGGGTCCCTCCTTCTTGGTCTCACGAACATTTTGGGAGAAATGACCAAAAGCTTACATATTCAGAAACTAAGAAAAGTTGGGGCCTCCAGCCTTGGACACATATTCATCTGATAGAGATTGAATTATGACCACAAAACTGAAGTACCTGTCACAGATATTTCTAAGACTTTGCAATATCATTTAATAAACAGTACAGAAAGCTGAGGACCAAGATCAGGTGCATGGGTAAAATAAGAAACAGTCACACAAACGAGCCTTAAACATGGCCCCACAACTCTTTAAACATTTTTCAAACAGTCATGGAACAGGATGACTATTCTAAAGCTACATTTCAAGGTTTACGACAGAAAGAGGTCATGCAAGACACTGTTTAAAAGTAAACTCAGAGTCTATACCAAATAGAAATACAATGGTTCTTAAAGAACACAGAGCTAACGTTCATATTCTCTCTTCTAGTGAAGACGGTTGAAAAACCCCAGTCACAAAGACACTCTTTAAGGCAGGTGAATAATTTACAAACACAAAACTTTCAAGCAAAATTCCATAAGTAAACACAAAAAAAATTATTAGAAATAACGACAAAGACCATGGAAAAGGCATCATCTTAATTAATTTCACGACACCCCCTTTTTCTCACCACTTCCATTCTGTTCAACTCGAATCCAGTACACGTTTACTTGAGACTAAACAAGTTGGGATACTAATGTTTCAAATTCATATTTTGCTGAGACATCAAAACAGTACAACAAACAACATAAGATTGGAGAGCCTCACAAGAACATGAAATAATAACAAAGTCCTACACACTCGAGTTGATCATGACAACCAAAACAAAACATTATATGTAAGAATAAAACACAAGAGCACTTCACTTGACAAAAAAATTATAAGCAACAATTATATACACCAAGGCAGCACACACATCATATTGGAGGAAATATATCGACTAAAGCTTCTTATACACTCTTTGGTATTGTCAACAACTGTGTTTTGCCCTTGTCCTCAATGAACTTACTCTGTCTGACTGGGGAATATGGCCTACCTGAGTTCTGAACCTCACACTGTGTCTGAACAACTTGGCGTGCTTTTTGTGACTGTTCAAAATATGGTGAGACAGGGCGTCCAATCCAGACTTGCTTGCAGGGAAAGATGAGGCACATCCAGGACATTTAAGTGTTGAGAAGGCTGATTTCTTCTGAATGACCCCCACGCGTGACATTTGCGCAAGAGGCATTACTCCTGGAGCAGGATCCGGTTCGGCTTTTATCTCCTCCTTGATCACTTGCAGAGAAAATTCATCGACCACCTGCAGACGGCACACACAAACATCAGACTGAAATCGAAGTCAAAGCTCATGCATCTTCACAGTAATCGTATATAGAAAAAATACCCTCATTACGGAAAGGAAATAAATAATAGATTGATGAAAGCGTTTTGGAAAACTAGACTGCTAGTTGGAAAGAAGCAAGTGTTGACATTTGCCATGAAGCGCAAAATTTGATTCTGAAGAATTTCTGATGGGCACTTGAATGAATTGCTTTGTTTTTATAACAATAAGCACACAATAAACCTCTTAAAAGACCATTGCTGATTGGTAGAGGCTGATAAGTTACAAGGTATGTACTTGATAACGATTGCTAAGATAAAAATAATAAAGCTTTATTTGTGTCAAGACAGCCACTCTTTCCATCAACTTAAGCACTTAAATATCATGACAGGTCGCTGAAGGAATGATTTCACGAACACAGGGTGTAAAAGGTAGTTACTTTCCATTCGAAATGACATGATTCAGAGTTGATCTTCAGAAGACCGAAGAATACGTACTGTGTGTACACTCAGTTGTGAAGCTGGTGTTTCGATAAGTTTGTGGCCTCCAGATCTGCTTATCACCAACTCAGCAGGCTCAGTCTCCACCCTAAATACAATAACATGTTAGTACTGATTCATCATTTTAACTTAGCAGAAACAATAACAACAAGAGCACTTACTTGGTATAATTTGCTTGAAGAATGGGGTTTGATGTGTACTGTTTATTTGAATCTTCTCCAAAACCAGCAAGGCCAGCAAAGTATGTGGCGACAGCCTCATCAGATTCAACCTGCAGAGAGGGTAAAATATTTAGTCTTGACACGAGCCACTGACTCAATGTAAAGGATCATATGAACAGCACTTACACCAAACAGTACTCGAGAGTGTGATGCATCTACTTTCAAGTTCCAAGAACCAAAGTCACTCACTCCGCAATGTGGAATGGAAAATGTTTTGTAAACAGACAGCCCCAAAACATTCATCACTAAAGATTGAAAAGGTTTGTCACTTCTTATTGGGATTCTTAACCTGAGAAAGAATTCAAACACATGCTACATCATCAAAGTAGGAAGGTGCACAAAGCTACACTTATCAGGAACCTGCAACTAACCACACTTTGTTTGTATTCTCAAAGGCGACTCCCATCTCCTCATGCGGAAAGCCCTCCATCACATGCCAAACCAGACTCGTTCTCCGCAATGGAGCATGATGAACAAGGTGTGGGCTGGCAGTGCCCACCTTTACGCTGAGATCTTGGCTGAAGAAGGGGACATACTGCTTCACACAATGCCAAGCACTGAGCCCTACTACATACAGGCTTTCATTGACATTCCATTCTTTGACACAGTCCAGATAAATAATGGGACGATAGACGCACTTATCTTCATACATTTCTGAACCAGATGGACCTTCTTCAGTTGAATTCGCTATGAACTTTCCAACTCGATGATGTGGTTTACTTTGCAGACAGCAGGTCATTAAATGCCCCCCATCTGTCAGGTTTCCAAAGTCCTCCACATTGCTGGGGAACAGCTTGAGAAGACTGCAGATAGAAAAAAAAAAAAGACAATAAGATTGTCGCCGCGCATCACATCACAAACATTACATCTCGCAACGGACTATCAACATTTCACAGGTTATGATGCCCGGCTTCACAGTGTGTGAGGCGACATTCAGCCACCATGGGGTAATGATTACGAAGGAAAAGGGAGCAGAACAAGACATAGCGCTCAACGGGCGTGTATTTGTAATGCTGAGGGATTTGGCTTGGATAAATAATAGGTTACCTTCGTACTTACCAACAGACTTTCTTGGCAATATCCATGCAGACGTGAGGAAAGACAAAAGTGGTGCGAAAATGCCGCTTGAAAAACCCGTCCTTTTTTACACACGAATGTCTACGTGTAAGGAATGAAATTCATCAAATTACTGATAACTGGGATGTCTTGCGAGATTTGTTATGACCGGACCGAACCGTGTACCGTCGAGCTTCGGATTGAGGCCGAAGCGCGCCTGTAGCGAGGCTACAAGCGAGAGGCTGCGTTTGGTATGAAAAACTGCGCGGCGCACAACCTCTAAACCCAGCTGAGTCCAAGACCCGAAATGAGCGGTGCTGGCCTCGTGTTTTCACCTAGTATAAACAATCAGTGATCCCTCCTTTTATTCCTCTCACTTAATTTAGAACAACGCATTAAAATAAAATTAAAAAAATTGCCAGCCTAGGAATTTTTTGGTGAGTAAGCAGAATTTATTGGAAAAAAAAAAAAGAAAAAAAAAGGACTTTGCTATTTGAAATTTGAATTAATTCAGACATACTTCTTTAAATAAAAAAAATGCATTTACTCCTTTTTAAAAATAATTCTATCATATACATGGGTATGTAATCCAACGCGTGGCATTCATTATGATTTATTCCTTAAATCTTCATTAATTCATTTAATTGTATTTACTATTATTTTATTTTATTTTATTTTATCCAAAAAATAGAGGAAAATAGGGGGGGAGCTCTAGGAGGGGGGAGCTCTAGCACTTCCTGTTCAAAATCACTTAAATTTTTTTGGGCATTTCTGGAAAACTCCAAGAAATTTCTGGGCATTTTCTAAAAACTTAAAGATTTTTCTGGGCATTTCTAGAAAACACTAGAAATTTTCTAGGCATTTCTGGCATTTCCCGGCGCGGTTCGTTCCCGGACGGTTCCCCGGCGCGTTTCCGAACGGTCCCCCCCTGCGCGGCGCGATCGCAGACGGTCCCTGGCGCGGTTCGTTCCCGGACGGTCCCCCGGCGCGGAATCCCCCGGCGCGGTGGAGCGGGTACCGATTGAATCGAATAAAATCGTCAGGCCCCATAACAAAAAGACAATGAGCGCCGTTTCGGGTAGGCAACCCTTTGAACTCCCATCCCTCCCTGGAGAGATGGGTCTGCAAAGTGGTGCCATCTAGCGGAACCGGTGTGCAAACATCCCCAAACCCTTCTGCTAACAGCTGCAGACACTAAAAGATTAAAAAGACATCTGCGGTGTTATCCTCTTTGTGTTAGATAAAAGAAAGTGTTATTCTATAAGAGAGGAAGAAAATAGAAAGTAAGATGGAGAGAAACTTAGTTACAATGTTACAACATCACCCTTGAACTTGTCATCACTTAGTTTTTTTACATTATCTCAAGCATTTTCCACCCTCACTGTTACCTTCATTTCTTTTGCATTTGAAATAGCTAATGTCAGTGTGTGTGTGGTTTTGGTTTTTCACTGTGATAAACTTTTATTCGTCTGCTGACCTTCTAATGACTCGAGCAATCTGTCGAACCTACTGGCATATTTTGTTTGACCTATAGTTTCTATCTGGGCGTTCTCAGAGTGAAAGTAACTGTAGTGTGAGCAAGTCTGAGTCAGTTTAGCATGAAATAAAGATAGAGAGATAAAGAATTCTGAAAAATAAGTTAACATTTTAGCCAAGTTAGCTTACAACCTAATTACAAACTTTTTCAACTTAATTCAAAATATTTCACACTTTATTCATGCAGGAGAAGCTTTGGCTTTGCTTAGAGCTGCTCTCTACAAAGTTTCATGGAGAAATATTCATCCATTCTATTATTTTATTCTCCATTCGCACCTAAGAGCTTCTCCGTCTGATCTGTTGCCGCAGTTCATCCAAGTTTTGTTTGACACTAAATTGAGATCTAACATTCAATCAAATGGCTTTTAATCCTTGTCTGAGTCCTGATATGATTTTAAGCAAAACTCATTTTGAATTTTCATTAAAATCTCATGTTTTAAGTTGTTACAGCGTACAAACCTATATTCAAACTTTTTCAGCTAAATTCAAAAGATCCAGACTTTATTTCTACAGGGGAAGATTTGTTTCAGTATACTCTCAGTGAACAATACAGATTTTGAACCAGAATGAAAATGAAATAATAAAGTGTTAGTCAGACTATACTTTGAGAAGTTTCCGAGGCTGAGGCATATTCTGGAATCTTAATAACTTTTGATAGAATTCTCCTAGACACACAATTCTACTCTTAAATCAAAGAGTGAGTCATGCTAGCATGAATTTAGGATATAAACACCAAACATCTTGATAAAATACTTGAGTTTTAAGTGAGAGTGTTCTAGTATAGAGAGTGAAACTTTCCCACCTAAGTATTGAGAGTTCAGACTTTATTTCTGCTGGAGAAGCTTTGGTTTAGCATTGTTTCAGTGTACAGTAAGAATCTTTGATGTGAAATAGCTCAGATCATGTTACTCGAGAACCAACTACGTATTAAGTTCGACGACCAAGTGTTAAGATGTAAAGTTATAGAAACTTGAAGTGATAGCTGACAGGAAAGGAAAAGGAGAAGACAGATTTAAGAACAACCCAATTTAATAAAAAAAAGATAAAAAAAGGCATGATTAACAATAAAAAAAATTAGATTAATAAACACCCACCCTTCCCCTCCCGCAAATCACAGATTGATCAAAAAACATTCACCCACACATACACCCACAGACACAAGACGAAATTGAATTTAGACAAGACATACTAAACAAAAAAAACATAGCAGTCAAAAAATAATGAATAACACACATACACCGAAAAAGAAAACAGACACACACACACAGACATACATCCCCACACAAATACACACAGAAACATACACTTTACACAGACATACATGACAAAATTGAATTTAAAAATAACACATCCATACACAAACACAATCACACAAAATCACAGAGGAAAAAAAAAATACTCTCAACAAACCCCACCAGCAGGGGGAGGCGGGGGTGGTGGAGGGTGGTTCTGTCCAATGGCCTTACATGTTGTGGCGATAAAACGCCCGTAGTTGTAGCGGCGCTCAACTTCTTCGGGCCTAGGAGCAGGCCATGAGCTCCTTCCCCACTGGTGAGGGTAGGGTGTTCGCCGCTCCCCAAGGCGGCTCCACACGCCTCCACGGCGGTGTTGAGGTGGGGAGAGGTGAGGCATATCCCCCGCAGACCTCCCCCTGCCCCGTGGCGGCACCATCTGGCTCATGGGTGGCCCGACTGCCCTCCTCGGTGCGATGACGGCCACGGGGCGCTGGGGTGGCGGTGGCGGTGGTGGCATCCTACTTTGCTCCACCCACTCTGCCACAAGCCCCAGGGGGTCCCGCGATGGTGGCGGGACGGGGAGGCGCGGTGGGGATGCTGGCGGAGCCGCAGCAGCTACCAGCACCGGCGACGGGGGCAGCTCCCCCTCCTCCAAGCTGCTGCCGGAGCTGCTGGAGATGCTGGAGTTGCTGCTGCTGCTACAGCACGGCAGCCAGTGGCCGGGGGGCGGGCGGTGGCAGGGCGGACGCCGGTGGAGCTAAGTTCTCCTTGTCAGGATCCTGGAACATAGCAAAAAAAAGAGGGGTAAGTGACAAAGTCCTCACATTTTCGCCATAGATCATGTCATTACTAGCAGTTTTGATAAAAAAACAAAAGTGCTGTTAACGGACATACTGACAGGCTAAAACAGAAAGGTGTGAAAAAGAATGAAGTACACAGTGTACTTACTTCCACGGCCTCCTCCTCCACGGGAGTGCCGGGGCGCGGCGGCAGCGGCGGTGGCAGAGGCGCTGGGGGCAGCGGCGCGGGGGGCGGCGGCGGCAGGGGCGCAGGGGCGCTGGGGGCAGGGGCGCTGGGGGCGGCGGCACGGGCGCCGGGGGCAGCACACTAAAATCTTGTGGAGTTTTTAATGCATAATTATGCATGCACAGAAACGTACGTAAGGTGTGTATAATATTATGCATCACTGTGTACATTTTATGCAAGAAGATGCACAAAATGTACACAATGATGCATAATATTATACACACCTTACGTATGTATCTGTGCATGCATAACTATGCATAAAAAGTGCATAATTATGCATTTAAAAAGTCCACAAGAGTTTAGTGTGAGGGAGGCTGGTTCCCACGCCTCCTGGGCGTTCTCATCCAGCTGAAACCATTAAGGGTACAAAATCGATTAGTTTCATAAAAAACAAGGAAAAAGTCGCGTACCATTAACGGCCGTTCGCAATGGAACGGCAGATATCGGTAGGCGTCAGGCGAAAATGGATGTGCTTTGAAACGTCCAGCGTGAGAAAACAAAGCTTTTTTAACGTCAAAAAAGCAGACATGCTTTAGCGAGAATTTCAGAAGCATGCGCTGATGAGCTGCACTGAGCAGCTGACTTACAAAGTCAACTCGAAGGCAGGGCACATGTTGATGATGACGGCGACGCTCCCACCCACTCACACAGTCGTGTCCAGAAAAAAATTAAGAGAAAAGAATCGACTAGGATTCGAACCCGGCCCGGCACGACGACGCGTCACATGACGCGGTCTAGCCGGCCGCATGGCGGGAACTCTCATTCCCGCGGTAAAAATGAAGTGAAAAGACTCGACTAGGATTCGAACCCAGGCCTGCGCGGCGACGAGTCACATGACGCGCCCCGGCCGGCCGAGCGGCGGGAACTCTCATTCCCGCGGCAAGCCAGAAAACGAGGCGAAAAACCAGAACAGAAACATGGGCAGCATGGCTGCACTCGAGGCACAATGAAAACAGATTGATTTTAAAACAGAGAAAACAGAATACTGAGTGTCACGGCCAACATGGCCGAGGCGTCGCTTCCAAGAAGCGCGCGGTAAGGAAAACAACAACGCCGACCGGCGGCAACAACACAGACAGAGAGCACTCGCGACAAGTCCGGACAGGACGCGGTTTGAAAGTAACGGACACAGACTCTACACAATCACACGGCTGGAAGGAAAACGAGACGGGGCATTAGCTGGTGAGAAAACCCAACCTGGCGACGAGGGTGACCTCGCGCCGTAAAGGAAACGGGCATGGGCTTCGCCCTACGGAGCACAAACGGACAGCGCTTCGCCTTACCTCATACAAGTCGCGGCTCTCGTCCACGAACAGCACGTCGTCCTCATCAGAGCTGCTACTCTCCTCCACACGACCCCTCTTAAAATCCCATCCGTGGCACCGGCTCATCTTGGCGATGGCGAAAACACAAGTGACGCTCCGGCCGGCGCGCCGAAGCCGGTTACCCGCCCGGCGCGGAAGGGAGAGGGTTGGGTTAGAGACTAGATGTGAACAGCGGCCAATCAGCGCGAACGCCCCGGCGCGAATTTCTTTCTTTACGAGATTGCGGCTCAGTTCAAACAAACCGAAGAGAAAAGTTCGATGAAAACAAAATTAGAAATCGTCTTGATGCATCTTTTCTCTTCGAAAACGTCGATATATGTTTTAAACACTGGAAACCTGTTGCGCTCCGTGCGGCTTTGGGTTGGAGACTGCGGTCTGCAGACAGCCGACTCTGAACTTGTGTTTTTGAATAGGGTGGAGTTGATTGTTAAAATGTGAGTGTGCGTGGTGACTGGTCATGGTGTTCCGATCATAACGCAACAGTGTGATGTGAAAAATTAGTCAGTGGAAAAGAATAACGAAGCTTTTGTTCCGTGTCGTCTGCACCGACGCAGGGCCGATGCGCAGTGTATTGTTGCGGCGCGCTAGTTCTTACTGCGGCCGTGAGGGCGCGCTGCTGTAGCGGCGCTGCCGCCGCACTACCTGAGCGGCTTCGCACCTGCGGCATCCAGACCGCGGCTTCACCTCGCGCCGGCTTCGCCTCGCGGCGGCCACACGCGGGCCGCGGAGAGGGGAGCCCGCGACTCGAGCGCGCAGTGCGCACTAGAGTCCTAGATACTGACGGAGAAACGAAAGCCCAGATAAGCGCACCAACAGTTTCTCATACTCCTCGCGCGCGGGCGCAGAGCTTCCTCATATGCCAGACAAAATGGCGCCGCGCAGACTCAACGGCTTGAGAATGTTTTTCGATCACAGCTTCCGAACCGTTCTAGATAGAGGGGTATAGTAAGCTACAATCGGCTCGCTTACTGTACCCCTCTAACTTGAACGGTTTTCGAGCTGTGGCCGAAAGACTGTTCCGGCTGTCTGCCGCGCTCCGCCTCGCCCCACCTTACCGCACCGCTCCCCTCTGGGCCAGCCCAGACAAGATGGCCGCCAGCCCGGCCGCGGCTTTCGTTTCTCCGTCAGTATCTAGGACTCTAGTGCGCACCAGGGGCGGGCCGAGGAAAGGGGAGACCCGCGACCACGTCCCACCAGCGGGCAGGGGCGGGCCGGGGGAAGGGGGAACCCGCGAGCATATGTCATCCAGGCTTAGGTGGGTTGGTAAGCCCCACTCAAGATGATGACCCGCGACTCTGTCCCGCCAGGGGCGGGCCGGGAAGGGGTGGTGACTTAGGCCCCTCCAGCGACTTAGGTTTAGGTTACCCACGCTCAAGATGCCGACTACCTTAGGTTAGGTTGGGTTACCCTCGCTCAAGATGCCGACCACCAAAAAAATTCCGAAAAAATTCGGGGGTGGGGGAACTTAGGTTTAGGTTCCAGGGACCTACCAGAGGTCGCGACCAGGTCCCACCACGACCTGAGGCGCGACCAGGTCCCTCCTATACTACTGTTGACTGCGGTTCAAGCTTGGACATAAACATTCCTCGGCGATACAAGTTACGTTTGCAGACTCGCGTTATACGAAACGACTCTGCAAAGACCATGTTTGATAGAGTAAAAGTTTGTCATTTGAGGTTATGGTGAGTCACTGTTTTATTAAAATAAAGCCAAACCGTTCCACAGCCCCCAACACGGTAATCATATTCGTGTTCTGCGGCGTTTTCCGCGTGTTTTGGTCTACTTTAGGGGCTCCAGATCGGTGGAGCCCCTAAAGTGCACTATTACCGTTGTTGCCTGCTTATCATACATAAGGGGCAAAAATGGCGACCACATCCGAAACACTCCAGCAGTTCATGCACTGCCTTAGCATGTCCTTTCACAGCCACCAATTTGGCTCGCATTTCCACTAAACCATTATCTGGGTACACCCTCACACCTTTACTTCCTCCTGCAGTGTAGTCATTTTTTGCACAGATCGATGAAGTACAGCATCAAAAGTACCCTTGCAATCTTGACTGTTGGCTAAAATTATAGGATGGATGCTACTCAAACTAGATTGATCACATGGCGGCAAATTTAGAACTTCTACTTGAAAGTTGCCCAACAAATGAAGGCCACTTTTAGACTCTAGAGAGCGAGCTGGATCAACATCATAATACAATGCTACTTCCCTTGCAAAAAGGAAAATATATGGCCACTATATTGACAAAATATGTTGCTCAACTTGTATTGGTGAAATATGTGCAAAAGATAATTAAGCAAGATACTTTTCCGATATAAGAAATATGTGGAAAATATATAAATTTCATACATTGCTCTATACATATATAAGCAATGTAGTGCGAATAGCACTATGAAGTCTACTAACGACTTCCTTTTCTATTTTAAAAGAATGCAATTGTCGCTTTGCCTGAACTTCCGATGGAGCTCCCGAATCATTAGCCTTGATGAACTTTTCGCGCTACACCCAAATAAGACGGTTCCAGTTAACTTGTTTAAGAGGATTTCTCAAAATTTCCCGGAGACTTAAACGCATAGGAAAGAACCTTTCCCCTGATGAATATGTGGCGTCAATATATTTTACAAGATATAATGATCTTGAGAAATAGCCGCCTTTCAACATCGAGTGCCAAGGTTTCCAGAAAAGTTACTTGAAAATTCTGCCCTCTTAACTCTGCCTAATTCCACGCCAGGGAATGCATGTGGAGGGAATCGGGGTGGAGTGCACCATGACAGGTGCTGTGTCAGATATTGAGACATATATGTTGCAAAGATAATATTATATTGGGCAATATATTCCCAATATATTATCGGGCACCAACATATACCCCCACATTTAAAAAAAACGTGTTGCGCAAGATAATTTGCAATATATTGAGCAAGATACAATTATATTGACAATGTATGAAACATGTATAGAGTCATATATTGCCACATATTTTTCATATATTTTCCTTTTTGCAAGGGTTGAAAAGCATGAGGAAATTGTTGAAAAAATGCACTTCTGCGATATTGGTCACCATCTGTCTAACATCTGAGCATACCATCTTTAGATGGGTGTAAACTATTTACATACTCCATTACAGTGGGTTTCCTTACTATCAATTTAAGGATTTCAGTAACAGGTACATATTCATAACTTCGATGGACAGGCACCTGCTCATATTGGGCATCATCTTCAAGGCGTTGATCTAATCTGTCCTCCAGGTTACAAGAGACAGGGGCAATATAACGGTAATAAGTTTTAATTCCAGAGATTTGTCCAGTCTTAGATTTGAGACCACAAAAGGGACTTCCCTTTCCAAATTTTTCTAAAAAAGCTAGCCCTGCAGAGCTGTTCAGCTGACCAATATTATTAAGGAATTGTGCAACATCTGCCTGCAGAGACTGGTTATTTACCTTTAGTACGAGCTCAGCACCTACCACAGGTCTTCTAACACCCTCTCTTGTCATAGCTGGAACACTTCTCATATTAACGAACATATTCACCGCAGCATGTTTTGGATCTCTGCGACCATTAGGAAGTATTTCTAACCTGTCCATATCATCTTCCCTGCGGTCATTAGGAAGTCTTTCTAACTCATCAATATCATCTTCTCCCCATTCACTGCTTTCATCACTGTGGTAGTCACTGTCATTTTCAAAGGAATCCCCATGCTCATGATTGCCATCATCATGATTGCCATTATCATGATTTTCATCACGAATTTCATTCTGATACCCATTGACATTTCCGTTGCCCTCATTTCCATTTTGGTCATCATTTACATTCTCCCCAATTACTATACCCACCACCGCCGACTTGTGCTTCGCAGCGCGGCCCCACAGAGAGAAACAGGCGGTTCGGGGAGCCCCGGTGACAACTGTCACCGAACGACCGGCCACGACCCGACACGGCCGTGTGCGACACGCGACGCCGTCGGTCCCATCACGCCCCGACCCTTAGTTCGTCCTGCGCCGGACTCAGCAGCGCGCCGCAGCCACCACCGCCGACTTGTGCTTAAGCTCTCTGAGGGAGGAGGGTGATTCTGGGAGCCCCGGTGACAACTGTCACCGAACGACCGGTCACCACTCGACACGGGCGTGTGTGAAACGGGAGAAGAACAACAAGAGGTAAGTCAAAATAAAAATACGTATTCATTGGTGTCTTCTTCTTTTATAAAACGACAAGACCCTTGCTTAAACAAAATTCGTACAAACAAGATTTCACTCGGTCACAGGTCTTGAAAAAAAAAACAGGTACAATGTCTAATCAAAAAGACGATTCATAATAATTTTCATTGCATCTCTGGCTGCCTTCTTGGCGGCTTCCTTTGCCCTTGACCCATGGACTGTACGCTGTGGGTTCCGTGGGTCTTGGTTTTTCGACCCAACTGGTTTCTGTACTGAAAATGCTGTCGTTCGTTGTTCCTGCCTCGATGCACTGAACGTAGTCCGCCATCGATAGGATTGGGCGCCGCCCCATGAGTGGAATGACCCGGACTTTCAGAAGGGTCGCCTGCTTCTCCTGGTACTCCTTCCACAATATCTCGTCTACCGTTGGACGTTCACTGTTTGTTGACGACATACGAATATTGTTAATTAAAAACGTACACTTTGGATCATTTTGTAGACAACACAGGTGCGACAATGATTATTACCTTGCAGGAATGACATTGATTGCAGGCACTACGTGGAATTGTTTTTTTTTTCATCTCTAAGTGCACCTGGGTGATCAGTGCTGATTCTTTTGCCAATTCTACGGCGCTGTAGCGACCGTCGGGGTCAGTGCCCACCATGAATCGGCCGTGCCACCTGGCCATGTGGTTTCTGGGATTGGCTGAGCTGTCACACCCGCAAAACGTGCACATTGGATTAGTGCCATCTACCAACCTTCTGCTACGCTTTGAGGGTCCGGCAGGTGTTGCTTGCTTTTGCCATATGGCCGGTTGTCGCTTGCAGCACTAAAAAAAGAAGCATAAAATGATTTAATGGCAGGATCATCATATATCTTTTAACGTTTCACTCAGTTGTTTAAATACTTACATCAAGGTCCCATTGGCCTGTGAAAGGACATTCGTCTACTGTGGACCCTTCGCCATAGGTCCACTCCAGAACAGTGCCAGGGGCCACGTTGTCGGCATCACCATATGCTCTAAATGACTTAGGATTCCTATCCATATGAATTTTGATTGTGTCCTTCCCGACAGGTGCAAAATTCATATAGGACACCGGGCCACCTAGGTACATATTTCCACTCATTGGGCTGTGGAGTGTCATGTGGTATATTGGATCCGTTTGCTTTAAGGGTATTTTCACAGCCCACCCTATTACGGACTCCTGCCTGTCAAAAGTCCTGCAAATTTTAAACAAAGTTTTTTTTACGTCAGGGTAAGAATTCTTTTAAATATTATGAACAAAATTTGGAATGTATCGTACCAGTTCGCTTCCAAGTCATCCCTAAGCTTCACCCCCACCTGCTTCACGGGGTCCCAGTAACTCTCGGCTATGTCAGCTGTGCAGGTCACCTGGCATACAAACAATGGTTTAATCACAATTTTGTTTGTACCGTTCATATTTCTTGTACTTTCCTTATGTTATTTTTCGATGCTTAAGGACACCTAGTTGCCAGGGAATGACTCGTGTGGTTCGTTTTTAGGTTGGTAGTGAAGGTGCATCAAGTTATCGTAGTGGGCGGCTGACAGTTTGTGCTTGGTTACAAGGCGCTGACTTACGCAGCGTTGACATTTAGATTTCGTCGTCTGCTAGACTCGCATTTGTCTCACTACACGAGTTGGCAACGTCGCAGGCAGTCACCACCTTGTAACCGACCGTCCACCGCCCTCTATCGCAGTTGGTAAACAGTGTGTAGATTTGGCGCACTTTGTTTTGTGATGTACAACTAAACACATCATATGCTGATATTGTTTGTACGGACAGCTTTGTAACATGGAGTCTTTAAATTTAATGTGCTGCATGTGCACTGGCCAGCCTTTCCGCGCCACAAGTGCACACCAAATGAAGGCGCATCTCATGGGGGTCCACAAAACAAGTGTTCAAGAAGCTACAGACAGGGTTAAGGGTATCACTAACGCCGCAAAGAAATGCCGTCCCTTACTTAGCAAATCGACTCTGCAATATCTTCTTTCACTCGCCTCAGTAGAAGATCTCCAAAATGCTTTGGGTTTGCAAGAATATAATGTTTCAATGCCAACAAACGATAGGCCTACGGTAAGTCTCGGTCGTAAGGACTTAAAGAACTGCCGGTTACAGGCGTAAGCACTCGTTCTACATAGACGCGCGACGCGCGCTCTAGCATGCGGTGATTCGGCTGTGTTTGTTTTAGGTTCCTGCACCTCAAGCTTCAGCTTCGACACTTACTGGGAGGCCTGCGTTTGTTCAGACGAGATCAAGGCCTGTAGCCGAGTCAATCATGGACCATTTCAAAGTAGCAGAGGGACACCCAGGACTTCTTGCTGCAAATCAAGAATTCCCAGCGATCTGGAAAGTCATGAGTCAGGAAATTCTGCTGTCTCTAGAGGAGACAACAATTAGCCAGATGAAGATCACAGTGAGAAACACTGTAACTTCTACGCTCTTTCGGCATACGAAGAAACAAAAACAGTGGCCTGGACAAATCTTCTGAACCCTGATTATTCTGCAAACTTTCTGCTGTAAGTCCATTGAGACCAATCAAATATCCATCACCTATTCAACCTGCAGTGATTGTGATTAATGCTGATTATGGTGTTAGGTTCCTGCGCTCCTACATGGAAACTGGAATAAACTGTTACATTGTGGCCATGAGGCACCTGGCCAAGCTATGTCAATTGAGTCCAAGGTACGGCGATCCGCTTCTAGTCCCTGCACTCGTAGTAAGGCAGGAAGTGCGAACCCAGCAGGCACGAAAGCGAGTGCTGGACTCCAAAATAAAAGATGCGAGTGAGAGGAAGAGAAAGAGGTACCTAACACACTACCAGACGCAGGTACACTCAGTAATTTGCCTATTTAAACCGGATAAAATTTAATGATGCGAGTCAATTAAACACAGTGCATTTCTTTTTCCTCGCTCAGGGAACCATCAACAAGGTGCAAGCTGCAGTTGAGGACCAGGACCTGAGGGACAATTGCTTCACCTACCTCCAGTCTGTGTTGGCGGACCCCTTAAAAAAGACACCGAAACAGTGGAATTCCGCCACCCAACTGCTAAGTCTTCACCTTATCTCCTCGACGTCGCAGAGGCCAGGGGCAACAGCAAATTTGACTATAGAAGAATTCACTGCGGAGGACGACAATGATCTACTTGACGACATCGACGAGGTAGCAGCTCACGACGTTGAAGCAGAAGAGCTCTTCCAGCCCAAAGTATTGAGTGTACACAAACACAAAACCAGCAAAGCCTTTGGTGCAGCCAATTTGGTGATATCAGTAGAAATGTTGCCACTGTTTGAGGTCTACCACAAAATTCGTGTACGTGATGGTGCGAACCCCAAAGACAGGTTTTTAACCACGTTCCGGGACTGCCCTGTGCAAAGGTCAGACTTCATATTTCAAGCCCTAAAAAAATGCGGTGATAAGAATTTCCCAATAAAGGCAGGTGTACTGAGGCAGGCGGCTGCAACTAAAGTGAGGGCTTATGGCACCAAGGAAGAGCAAGCCAATGTGGCGCTCGCTATGACCCACTCACTTAAACAGCAAAGGAACAACTATGACCAACGAAAATCAATACGCGCCAAAAAAGCTGCCCTGACAGCCAGGAAAACAATCACCAAGACGGTATTTATCCCACAATGTTTATGCAAACACACGTACGTACCAAGCAATAAACTCACCTCAAAGCATTGTCTTTTTTCGCACTTTCAGCCTGCTGCTTCCTCCGAAGCCACACACTAAACTTCGGACGACAAAGATGGCAGCGGTCGACATGGGAAACGTCGTGTGTGTGTACGGAGAGTTTTGTAGACATTGTGCCTCACCTGTTTACTACCGGGGCTACTCAGACATTATTATGAATCGTCTTTTTGATTAGACATTGTACCTGTTTTTTTTTTGTGTTTTTTTTTCAAGACTTGTGACCGAATGAAATCTTGTTTGTACGAATTTTGTTTAAGCAAGGGTCTTGTCGTTATATAAAAGAAGAAGACGCCAATGAATACGTATTTTTATTTTGACTTACCTCTTGTTCTTCTTCTCCCGTGTCGGACACGCCCGTGTCGAGTGGTGGCCGGTCGTTCGGTGACAGTTGTCACCGGGGCTCCCCGAACCGCCTGTTTCTCTCTGTAGGGCCGCGCTGCGAAGCACAAGTCGGCGGTGGTGGCTGCGGCGCGCTGCTGAGTCCGGCGCACGACGAACTAAGGGTCGGGGCGTGATGGGACCGACGGCGTCGCGTGTCGCACACGGCCGTCACAGACAGACTGATGCGTCCGTCCAAGAATCCTACAGCCGAGTGTGACCTGGGCGATTCGTATGGCGTGTATCTGGTAGGGATGGAAAGCCGACACAAAAAGTCGACTTTCGACTTTTCGATCAACTTTTTTTTTTCGATTTCGACTGATCGATTAGTCGACGCAAAAAGTCGATTTTAGTCGACTTTTCGACTTTTTTTGAAAAAAGTTTCAGACGTTCGTGTGAGGGCTAAAACTCGACTAGTCAATGGACAAAGTTAATTTTGTATAACAATTGCATCAAAATTTTACCTTTACGACTTCTGAATGCAAGAAATATATGCACAAAATGTTTAATTCTATAAAGAATGAGGATATATACTGGTGTATTTACGCTATATTTCGGCCACGCAAAAGAAAACCATAAAAATCATAAATATTTGACTTTAACAAACATTTTAAAACAATCAAATGTAGGACAGCAATACACATTGCTTTAAAATTTTAATCATAAATGTCAATAAAGATTTAAAACAATAAAATCTAGGCCAGCAATACACATTGCTATAAAATGTCAATAATGTAATCAGTCTTTAGAATTATATTAAGAATTAGTATATCTATCCGAACCACATGTGTTCGGGGACACTGCGCAAGAAGACTAGCATGTCCAGGTTCTGTCCAGACAGGCGGTTGCGGAGCTGAGTGGCGATCAGACCTGCGTGCGAGAACAGCCGTTCACAAGGCACTGAACTGGCCATGATGGTAAGGTACCACATAGCCACAGGGTACACATGAGGGTACTCCGACTTCATGGCCTGCCAAGCACACAGCGGGTTGGGATTGTCCTTGCGGCTGATAAGGGCGCTGTTCAGGTACTGCCTGAACTCAATTGGCAGCCCGCCAGCCACATCTTGCCCAGCTTGAGGTGCTCGGCTCCGCACTTCTAAGTCGAACTCCGACCACAGGCCGTCGTCGTCGGGGGGGTCGCCTTCCCTGCCACGTGCGGCCTCCTCCTCCAACGTGTGCTGGAGCTCCACGGTACTCTTGTCGATCTCAGCTGCTACAAGCGCGCCTGGGGAGAAAAGAGCGACACGCATTTTCGTTAAGACGCGCACAGCGTAGGAGTGCCAGCAGCACGCGCACGTAATGAGCAATACAGAGTACGACTCATTTACTCACCCACGTGGCTGACAGCATTAGCCTTGGCGGAGACAGCATTCCGACCAGTAGTAGGGAAACCTTCTCTCTTGAACCGCAGGTCCAAGATGGTTGCTGCGGCGTACGGCTTCAGGAGTTCAATCCCCGAAAACTTGGTGTTGATTTCATTCCTCAAAGTTTCCTTGAGATTGAAGCCAATTGGAGTGCAAGGGACAGTATCTTCAACTTTCTGCAAAATAAAATAGTTATCAATCAATTATATCAGGTTTGAATGCGCGTAGAAAATTAAGCGTTTCGTGGAAGTAGCGTTACGCACTTACCCTTTTCAAGGCGGCAACCAAGGGGATACACTTGCTAAGAGTCACTGATTTCTCCTTTGAGACTTCCAAAGTCATCTGGTACAGAGGCTTGAGGAGGTCCCTCGCTTCGGTGAGCGCTTCCAACTCGTCGCCTAGAGGGAAGTTCGGCACCTTGGCTTTGGCGCTCCTTTCCCTTTGGAGCTTGAGAAGGACTCGGCTGACGAAGTCAGATAGATTGAGAAATCGGTCGAGCATCTCATAACAAGAATTCCATCTTGTTCTCACTTCCTGTATGAGTCTCAGACACATGTGCTCCGGCTTGTTATCCACTTCTGCCTGGAGCTTTAGAAGTTCAGAGTTCGCGACTTCACTTTGCCTGAAGAATCGAACGATGCGCTTCACTTTCCAGAGAAGGGTCTTCAAGCAGGAGCCGTTGTCCGCAGTGCCTTCAGCTGGCTCGGGCTCATCGGCGTCCTCGATGTCGTCCTCGTTGTCCGGAAGATCTTCCGCAACTTCAGCCATTGAAGGCACCTCATACTTGTGCAGGCCGATTGCAACTTGCCCAACGCCATTAATCAGATGGGCAATGCAGGTGATGTGCTTCAGGACTCCGAACTCTTCCCGCACGGCGCCCTTGATGTTTGCACCTCCGTCGGTGACGACGGCGGAGACCTTCTCATAGGGAATCCCCCACTCTGCACAAACTTCTCTGAAGGCAGCCCGTAGGTTGGCAATGTTCTTCCGGTCGCGCAGCTGCTTGCAGCAGAGCTCAATGCCAACGATATCTTTGCCTGAAATGACACAGTATTTTTTTTATTAGAAACACAAGCGCGAACAATTTAGAGAGGAAGCTAGGGCGCGGCATGGCGATACCCCGTGCTACGAGAGTAGGTGCGGTGCATGGGGTATTGGCACGCATGGCGCGCGCGCGTCTCCAAACGAAAGTTTCAAGCAAATCGGATTTCTTACCTTGTCTGTAATGCACAGTTACACCGAGGTAACTCCTCATTGTGCTCTTGTGAGTCCAGATGTCGGCCGTCATCGACACAGAGTCCGCTTTCTCAATCGCGTCTTTAACTATTTCTTTCAGCTCTTCATATTTGACTTTGATGCGCTTGGTTACAGTTGGCTCGGACGGCAGGTTGTACAGGGGCTGGAGGGTCTTGCAGAATGCCCGAAAGCCATTCCTTTCGGTCACACTGAGGGGCATGTTGTCCGCAGCGATCATGTACAAGAGCGCGTTGGTACACGAATCATCCCTAGAACCGCCGCCTGTAACGGACCAAAAAGCACAGAAAAAACGTTAATGCTGTACGAATCAAACAGCCATGTCCACATAATTTGCATACGCGGCGAATTACTCGAGAAAGATGAAACATTGTTCAAGCATCTGTCCATTGGCCCGCCGCCGCCGCCAGCTGAAGCGTTGGACGCAGAGCCAAGACGAGCCTGTGGTGCAGGTGGCCGGCGTTCATTGACATTGGGAGTTGCAGCCTACGAATAAATTTAACGACTTAATACCGAAACACGAACGAAAAGTACTGTGATCCGTGTTATTTGACTGCCAAAGCGGCCACTCTCTTACCTGAGTTCCTTGAGTAGCAGTAGGGACTGGTGGCTCATCCTCATCTGTGGACCCTTCTTGGTTTGCTCCATGAGATGATTTCTTCGAACCAGTACTAGGTTGTAGGAGAATATTCATCTTGTGGGCAGACTTTAGATGTCCAGCCAGCGATGAAGTACTCTTGTTGTACTTTAGCTCCTTTCCACACTTGTTGCATTTCACTGCAGTCCCGTTTTTTATTTTCTCGTAGTGAAGCCACACTGCGCTCGGAGCCATGACGAAACGTCACACGATGACACGGTGTTTTTCATACAAAAACAATAACTTTCTTGAGGGATCACAATAACAACGCATAGCTTCTACCTAAACACGCCATATCTTGCATGCAACTCGTGTGATGAGATGTGATTGGTCGACACTCAACAATCGGAACAGTCTGGCCACCTAACCTAAATAATATTACGACGACCCACTGGCGTAACGCAATCGGTTTGACTTATGAAAGAGACTGCATTTGAAAAACGAAGTGTGTGAACGAGTGTGCTATTTGAAGGATGCGTTCGTTCCACTAATTTTAGAATCAGTTTAAGAGTTTCGCCGCTTTGCAGTGTTGGTACCGGAGTCTCGCTGCACCGCGCGCGAGAGCGAGTCGGGACGGGACAGAAGAGAGGAGGAGGGGTGCGTGAGGGGAGGGGAGCCGAGCGCCGAGCCGAGCGCCGAGCCGAGCTCCACGCGCCGAAGACCCGACGCCGGCCGACAGGGACGGCAGCAACTAGCAACCAGTCAGAGCGAGTGTGTCGGGCAGTGAACATTGCGTGCTGAATTAAATTTTAACGTTTTTTGTACGATTTATGCGTTCCGCGAAATTTGCTAATGAAAGTCGGAAAAAATCGAAAGTCGTAGACCTAAAGTCGATTTCAGCCCGACTTTCAAAATCAAAAGTCGACTCTGGAAAATCGACTTTTAGAAGGCAAAAGTCGATTTTCGACTAAAATCGAAGTCGATTTTACCATCCCTAGTATCTGGATGACATTTGTGTGGCTGGAGACGAGTTCCAGTACATGCTCCAGAAGACTCATGCGCTATTCAATCGTATCAGAGCGTCCCAAATGAAACTGAAAGCAAAGAAGTGCTTTCTTTTCAAACGGCGTTTGGAGTTTCTTGGCTTTGTGCTCACCGAGGACGGTATTAGTGCGAACGAGGACAAAGTGGCACGCATTGTCCATTGGCCCGTTCCGCTTAACCGCACCGAGTTACGCTCGTGGCTTGGACTAGCTGGGTTTTACAGCAGGTTCATTGACCACATGGCTGACACGGCCGCCGTTCTCTATGACCTTCTCCGTGACTGTGTCCCTTTCGTCTGGTCTCCAGCTTGCCAGGAAGCTTTAGACCGACTAAAGACCGCGTTGACGACAGCCCCCGTTCTGGGCGTCGCGCGTGCTGACAAGGGCCCGTTCTCGGTTCATTGCGACGCCTCGCAACGCGCTGTGGCTTGCATCCTGTCACAGGAGCAAGATGGCCGCCAAGTGGTGCTGCACTACCACTCGCGGAAAATGCCGACGAACAAGCGTCCTCTGTGTGCCACGCACGCAGAGCTCTACGCTTTGGTGGAGGCCACAAGAGTGTTCAGACTTTACTTATTGGCTCGCCCGTTTATTTTCTACACGGACCATTACGCTTTGCAGTGGCTTCGCTCCTTCAAGCATCCCGAAGGGAAGCTTGCCCGCTGGCTAATGCGTCTGGAGCAATTTCGGTTCGAAATCCGCCACATGAAGGGCAAGGACTTGACCAATGCAGATGCGTTGTCAAGGAGACCGGATCGCCCTTGCTCCCCGCACTGCAAAACATGTGAACGGATGGAACTACGAGATGAACAAAGTGATAAAATCATCTCCTTCCTGATTCGCCAAGTCTCCATTGTGAACGGCGACGAGTGGAAACCCGCAAATTTGGCAAAGGCACAGAAATGTGACCCCGATTTGAAGCCCATTTATGATGCAGTCAAGGCTGAATGGAAACCGCGACTCCAGGAAATAGTTGGTTTTGGGCCAATTACAAGGAGTCTGTGGGTTCAGTTCAAGTCCTTGGTGCTGCAAAATGGTGTTTTGAAACGGTGCTTTGAACACAGTTCTGGTGACCCTAAACTGAGTGTCTATCAGATAGTGGTCCCGGAGAAGCAGAGAAAGGACCTGGTCTTGCAATACCACACGAGTCCGAGCTCTGGCTCACATTTCGGCGTGTCCAAATGTTACCATTTGCTAAAAGAGCGTTTCTATTGGCCTGACATGCACACGGCCATCCGTGATTGCGTAATTTCCTGCTGGAGGTGTGCTCAGGTGAAAGGCCCTGCTGTTGGCCGCTCTCGAGCCCCCATGAAAGTGTTTCGGGAAGGGACACTTTTCGGAAGGTTTCATGCTGATTTCCTTGGCCCCCCTGCAGCCCTCTCACCCTGACGGCTACAGATATGTGCTTGTTCTTGTGGAAGCTTTCAGTGCTTGGCCTGAAGCGATCCCACTTAGAACTCTGAAAGCACCAGAGGTGGCCTCAGCGTTAGTGTCACAAGTTTTCAGTAGGCTAGGAGCGCCTTACAGTCTTGTGACCGATCACGGTAGCTCTTTTGAATCCGAACTTTTCCGTGCTGTTATGGACATCTATAAAGTCCAGAAGTGCCGCGTCTCGGTGGCCAAACCTTCCAGCAACGGGAAAGTCGAGAATTTCATCCGTAGTTTGACCCGGCAAGTGGCCGTCCTTGCTGAAGATGAGCCCAGCAATTGGCCTGACTTGTTGCCGCATGTGCTACATGCGTACAGAGCAACAGTCAGTAACGTCACAGGGTTTTCGCCGTACGAGGTTTTGTTTGGCCGCAAGATGCGCGTGCCACTGGACCTGGTTCATGGCGCACCCCCGACACTCCCTGACAGTGACACCTTGCGTGGGCGCAAGCTGTACCCGGTCAAATTACGCGAGAGGTTGGATAAGATCCACAACATTGTTCGCGAAAACACCAGGAGTGCTGTCAAATGCATGAAAGCGCATTATGACAAGCTGTCCTCTCTGATGTATTTCAAGGAAGGCGATGTTGTGCTGCTCTACCATCCTCGGAGGAAGAAGGGAAAGAGTCCCAAGCTGCACAGCTCATGGGAAGGACCCTTATAATCATTAAGTTGACTAACGATTGCATTGCGCGTATCGAAGAAGTCCTTGTCCCGACGCGGCCTGTCAGAGGACGTAAACCGCGCAAACCGCGTCGTCACATTGTCCATGTTGACCGCTTGGCAGCTATAAACGGAAGCATGTTAGACCACCGTGGACAGTGGCTCACCTTCCACCGCTAACCCTTTCCCTTGTCCCCTTCTGCCCCGCAGTGATGATCAAGTCGCAGATCGTCAAGAGGTCTGACGCAATGTCCGAGTCCTCGTACTCGTCCCGGTCCCCCTCCGCCGAGTCCCGTTCGGAGAATCCCAAGCGCGATGTGCGCGAGCGGCTTGGCGAGGGCGAACGCAAGACCCAGCGTCCCAACCCCCGGCGCCGACGTCAACAACGCCGCCAAGGTGGCCAGTCTGGAGAGCGCTCCGGCCAGCGCTCCAGGCAACGCTCCCATAATGAGCGCCGTGGCTATGACCAGCACCAACAACGTGGCCAACACCAGCAGCGCGGCCAACACCAGCAGCGCAGCCAACACCAGCAGCGCGGCCAACACCAGCAGCGCGGCCAACACCAACAGCGCGGCCAACACCAGCAGCGCGGCCAACACCAACAGCGCGGCCAACACCAGCAGCGCGGCCGAAAGCATGGCGACCAACCCCCTCAATGGTGCATGTCGTCCATGCCGCTGATGGCGCAGATGCAGCCGATGCCGCCCATGCCGCAGATGCACCCTATGGTCCACGGCCCCTGGTCCATGCCCCAAATGCCAATGATGTTCCCTCCGGGTTCTTCATGCCCAACTACTATTGGCGTTAAAGATTATGGCACCCCTCTAATCATGCACCCCTCTAATCATGCACCTCTCTAATCATGCACCCTCTAATTACTGTTTAAATTCAAGTTGTACAGTTTGTGTTTTTCCCCGTGTTGCATTAAACACTACATTTTCAATCCCTTTCTCTTTCAGTTCGTTTTCCCTCTCATTACGACACACGGCTAGTCTCCCTCTTGTTTCGTGTTTCAGTTTCCGTGGTTTTCCGATGCAGCTTAGATTCTTTTTGTTTTTGGGTCTAGCCAACCCCAGGGCATCACGGTGACGTCGAGCGTGTCAAGAGGGAGATCCTACCCTGTTATGCCGGGCAAGCCTCCTTACGCTTGCGTCCTGGCGGTAGCACTTCAAGAAGTACCAGAACTCCGAGTTATGACGAGACGCTCAGTACGGTGCTGCCCCTAGTCGAGACATCTCAAGACGGCTTTCATTTTCAAACATCATTTTCTTTGTGAACGTTGGCTTGGCTTGTTCTGACGCTCCGCTTTTCTTGGGGTGGTTCATGTCCTTCTAAAGGAGAAGGAGGAGTAATTGTAGTGTTAGAGCCAGTAGCCACCACTGTGGCTATGCGCAGTCAGCACTGTTATTGGCAGCCATGCTGCTATTTGCAGTCTAGCGGGCGCGCATGCGCAGAGTGTCGAACAAAGCCTTGACGACGGTTGTTAACGCGGGCGCTTCGGTGCCAGTTGTACCCGAGCTCTGTGTGAATAAACACGTCCTGGTCTACTCCTGGTTTTCCCTCAGTCTAGACACCAGAAACCACCTCCCCAACGTTACAGTACATCAATACTTCCAATCTAAGACACAACAAAAAAAAATCTAAGTAAAAGTTTGAAGTGTATCATAAAATCTTTCCCTGATTATGGTTCAATGACCAGTTTAATATGCGCGTTTGTTCAGAAATACACTGTTAAATCTATTCCTAAAACAAACACTCCTCTTAAAAGATTCTAATGATTTCTCAAAAGCCCCTTTTTAACTGGTGCAAAGCATCGACATGTACAAAGTTTTGTATTTTGATAGCTAGTCTGCATGCACCAGGTCTGTTGCAAAGGCAAGTTAACTTTATTTTTTGGTTGCGCTATTTTGGGGTTGTCACTGTGTGACAACATGTGAGTCGTGTACATTGCACAGTACACATCAAAACTCTCCAACAGACACAGTTTACTTTCTACACTTACCAAAGATTTGAAATGGCAACCAAATCTAAGTCCATATGAAGGTGAAAGATCCCATCACAGTCCAACGCTGCTCGTCCTAGCTGCTCCAGCTCCAGCTACTGCCAGTGCTACTGCTCGTCGGATCCGAAATCTCGGCCTGTCTGCTTCATACTACGCCAAACTCTCCTCGGAGAGATCCACTGAATTCTAGGCATCTTGATTCCTAAAACAAAACGATACAAAGGATTAGGAAAACTGGGCACGACAGACGTAAGGAGAAAGGCGAAGTTTCTGCCCTTGCTGAAGCAGGGTTAGGCGCTGTTCGGAAGCGAGCCAAAACCGGCTTGAAAATGAAATAGCAACACCAACATTGAGAGGAAGAGGACATAACGTGCGGAGCGAAAAAGGAAAAAGCTGCGTGTCAAAAGATAACTCAAAGCAATCGCTAAGAGAGAATGTTGGCAAAAGGACTAACTTTGCTTTACGACGGAAACCATACACATCCCTTCCTTCCTCCTTCCGCCTCCCTCCCCCCCCCCCTCTCGCCTGCTCATATGAGAAAAATTACATCCATTTCACGACAAAAGAAAAGCGATATATCGGCACGACGATTAGAGGGTAAATAGTGTGTTTATCCCTTTTGTGCAGAAACCAGTTCGTTTCGAAATGGAGCCCCCTTTGGTCGCCACGACTTGTTTCTTCACATTATTTGAGAGGTTTCCTCAAGATCACAACAGTGGCAGACAATAGTGCGGAATCATGCGACGTTGTTCTCGTCATACTATATCGCAGCAGGGGTGGGTGAAAGTTCTTCATAACCCTGTTGTTGAAGTGAAATCCACAAGTTCAAAGTCAGCTGCACCCTCGAACTAGCCCCACTTAGATGCTACAAGACTTCTTTGCAGCAGAAACAATGTGTCCTAGAGGCAGAAATACGGTGGTGCAATGGCCACACTTCAACCTGACTCATGAAGACCCACCTTTGCTGTAAGTTCATGAATCAGTGGTGTGGTTCCTAGGTCAGTAATTTTGCATCAATTTAAAAGGTCAGCAGGATCACAATTGGCTACGCAAGGCCATCCCCTTGTGCATGCAGTGCAGATGTAACATGCAATCCTCTCTGTTGTTCAAGAAGATCCATTTTGTGTGTCAAACCTGTAAGAACTCTAATTCTGGCATGATCCTATATACCTAAATGACTGGATTCGCAAATCTGGCCAAACTGTGGCGAGAAAACAATGTCTCGCCATTTTGTGGCGAGACTTTTGAGTCTCGCCAATCTGAGGCAAGACTTTTGTGTCTCACCATTTTGGGGCGAGACTTTTGAAGTCTCGCCAGTCTGAGGCGAGACTTTCAGGTCTGACCAAAATGGGGCGAGACTTATTGTCTCGCCTCTGGAGAGGCATGAAGTCTGACCTATGGTTTTGTAGTGTTATAATTTCAGCACATCCACTTTCATCCCCGTTGTCCATAATCTCAATCTTAACAGCTGCATCAGCAGACCTAGTAGCCACATCTTTCTCAACCTTAACCACCTATTTAAAAAGAAAAGGCAACCTATGAAATACAACTAATATTGGAAGGAAAGGAGCAACACTTGATGTCAAAGGACTTTTAGGGAACAACACATACCGGAGCCACAGGGCGAAGGACTTCTTCTAGCTGAGATGGATCATCCTAGAAAATTTTGATACATTTAACCGACTGCACAAAAAAAAGGTGAAGTACCCCACAATGTAATATGAATCTCCATACCAAGCCTTCCCACAACAGCATGTCATCACCATGAACATCCTCCCCTGGGACTGCAACTGGAGGTGGAGCCTGGGCCAAGGCCAGTATGGCCGCATCCATTCTGTTTCTGCCTTGGGCAGGTGCTTGATCCCCTCCTTCTGCCAACTGCAAATGAAGTGAAGACAACAATGTTTTAAACAGGCTTTAAAAGTTCATTCAAATGCATCCACTCAATAAGGTCAGTGATTACCTGAAAAGGGTTGGCTTGTTGGCCTGCTGCCTGCCGAGCATTTAACTGAAGCTAATCCAAAGAGACAAAAATATTAGACAAACTAATACATTACATATCTCACAAAATCATGATTTGTAAAGTAAAGGGGACAATACTTGTAAAGGGTCTGGCGCTGAAGTGCCAATGGCACAGGTCGTCCTAATAAGGTCCAAAACCTTTTCGTAGACTGGCCTCAAACCCAAACCAGCTGCTTCAGGGGCAGGTCCTCCACCGGTACCCCTCATGTATCGGGCCTTTACAGCGTACGCTGCTTTGGCCCGGTTCTTGAAGCTAGCGCAAGCCTGCAATTTGAGTCAAACAATCAAAATGAAAAGTGTGACCACCATCACTAACTGTTTGTTAATTGAAAAAAACAATACACACCGTTTTCCATTGTTCACCATTCTTGGCAACCATACCATCTGGCACAATTTCCAGTGCGTTCAGCACTCTCGCAGCATCTTCCTATTTCTGGGGCACTCTGATAGCACCAAATGGCGCAAGAAATTCTCCTATTAGCATCTCCATGTCATCTTTGACCAATTCCAGCAGAGCCAGCCACTGCCGATCAGTGGCCTCTGCAGTTTTTGGGGCTGCAATCATAATTGAAGTAACCTTTCAAAAAATGAAAACTTGGAAACAGGCACAGAGGGAAGGACATTGTCTTCACATCAGCACCTCTGCAGTACACTTGCGATTTCAGCTCGACAAATTGATGAGGAAGCAAATAGCAAGAATTCAAGAAAGAAAGCAAATAGCAAGGATTCAAAACAGAAAGTAAATAGGGAACACTGCACACAACAGGAAAATATAAGCTAACAAAATCTGTACCTTCTGTATACATATAACTTAACATGACATACGTGATAAAAAACGTGGCACAAGGAAAAGAGCAGAGCGGGCACAGTGACAAATTAGTACTACGACTCACCCATATTTATGATGTTTAAAATTGCGATGTTCCTAAAAAAGCCAATTGTCCCGGCAACGCCTAAACACACAGAACACGAGACGAAACGAACGACGACCAACCCAGCGACTGAGCGACACCAAAATGGCGTCGGTCTCTGTTTCCACCCACACGGTAAAACCAAGTGTGGACAACTCCGCACTTAAAACGTGGAGGTGTGGAGTTCTCTGTCTCCACACTTGGAAGTGCGGAGTTTTCGGTCTCCACACTTCAAGTGCGGAATTCTCCACGTTTGCACCATGCTAAGAGAAAGGGGCTCTGTGAGCTACTCCGCACTTGAAGTGTGGAGACTGCAAACTCCGCACTTCCAAGTGCGGAGACTTACTCCGCACCAGGAAGTGCGGAGTTCTCCACACTTGGTTTGACAGTGCAGTCTTCGCGACTTCCGAACTGAGCCGAAGCCGAACCGAGTCGATTCGAGAGCTACCGACACCGACCACTATCTGCACCGAGCGCCGTCGGCACTGGCCGACGGCACTCGGGGACGAGCTCGTGCAGCCGGCGGCGAGACCGTACCGTCGCTTCGTTCCAACACGCACTCTCCGAAATCTGCCTGCTGCCTACCACGCGGGCGCAAGGTGCCACTGATCTGGCGGCGCCGCGCGCCGCCCGAGTGCAGGGCCTTCATTGCGTCGCTCCCACGGTCGCGTTCGTTGTCGCATCGGTCTGAAACTTGCTGGCCTTCGAAATGATGCCTGGGCCGAGCGAGGCGACGTTGGTAGGGGCTGCTACCCTTACTCAGTAAGTCCCTGGAAGGGGCGGAAGTCAGGGGGTGGTTTCACTGGAAATGGCGCTTTTTTCGCTCTGGAAGGCGAACGGTTTGTTGGATCATCTTGAAAACTTCAGGTTCGTTTCCACCGTGTCTTTTTCACCCAGACCACTCGTCGGAGGGCTCCCAACCCGTCCAGGGGCATGCAGGGGCGCTGGGGGAGGAACACCCTTACTGCAGGGGTTGCAATGGTCCGCCGTTCGATTTCTCGGTTAAGGCGCCTTCTTGGACACTGGAGAAATGCCTCCTAAAGTTTTTTCGCATTTTTCACGAACCGTAGGACCCCGGTCAGCCGTCGTTCGAAAGGGGGTGGGGTTCAGAGGGGGTGGTCGGAACCGCGAAAAAACATGTTGCCTGTTACGGAGGACGCCCCGCAGCCATTTGGCGCGGAATTCGGATGTGTTCAAAATCCAGCCCCTCGAAGGGGTGGGGGAGACTGCAGGAGGGGGTGGGTCGGTCCGAATTGAATTCCGCCTGCACTGTTACAAAGGGAAGACTCATTTGAGTCGGTCTACCAAAAATTTTGACTGTTCGAAAAATTTGAAGTGGTTTTTACGCCGCGTTTTTATCGTGTTTTACACCCTTGCGCACTTTGGGGTGGGTGCCGTCCGTTAGGGTCGGCGCACGGCCCGCGCGCTTCGCAGGCCTCGAGAAGAGTAATGGGGGCACGCGTTTACCAAATTTCAGCTTCGTAGCTCAAAAGACTTAGAAAATATCGCAGGGACAAAAAGTGCTCCGCTAATTTTTGTCGGGAGTGTAATTTCCTTCTTCCGCTTCCTGGATCAAGTCTATAAGGCAGGTCGGGGTAGGCAGTTCCTACACTGATGTTTGCTTAGGAATTTTCGTCCATTTATGTGGCAACTATAAGAAAAGCGTTGCCGAGGCCACCGCCTGCAGAGTACGACACCTGTCGGGTCGGCACAAGTGGTGCTCGGGCTGCCTTTCCTTCTTCATCAAAGGCGTTCCCGCAAAACGCCAATGCGGCGCTTCTACCCGGGAGGGGAAAGGGTGAGTGAGTGGGAAAAGAGAGAGAGAGAGAGAGAGAGAGAGAGAGAGGGGAAGAAAGGGGAAGGTCAATTTCTGTCCAGCTTATCCGGTCTAAGGTTCATTATCACCACTGGGGCGGGACTGGGGAGGGACTGGGACGACACAGGTAAAAGTGCAACATTTCGTGAAAATTCTCGTGATTTCCCTCCCTTTCCTCCGACCAGTGGGCGACCCAGGGGCTGGGGGTCGAGTAAAAATCATTGCAGACGCCAGTTATTGTCGGCCACGCATGGCCATTGGCGTGGGCCGGGAAGCCTATGTCCACTCTTTGTACCATTTAGTGCAAAGTTCCAATTTTTTTGGGCACGAAGTAGCCTTATGGTTTTGTCTCGAAAACGAAAGTATGGCCCTTTATGGCAGCTCTGAGATTTTCTATACGATTTTGATGATATTTTGCAAAACGCGAGAACAAAGCATAGTCATTTCACTGATAAAATCTTGTAGAGAATCTTCTGATCAATTTTAAGAAATTTGTAATTGAAATTATTGATGCCATGGCAAGGCTCGACTAGTCAGTGAAAAATTTGGGAGAGGGGAGAGCCGAGCCACTCGTATGTACAAAAATACTAGATCCCGTGAAAAAGCGCGTTCGAAACAGAACTGTTCTTCACTGGTGTTAGAATGCATGCAATAAAAGGAATAATGATGTTTTCGGATGTGGTCGTCTAGATGGTCGCACCAAAGTATAACTGTTGGGTGGACTGTCCATTGCGCATGCCCAGTAGTGTTTAGAAATACCAACGTGAAATGCATATTAGTTATACCCAAAGTTATAAAAGCATCTATAAGAAACGAAAGTAAATTTTCTTTTTGTAAATTTTGTTGGATAAAAATATCACTTAAACTAAGGATATGTGTCCTAATTTCAATGAATTATTAGAAAATTCATGTATAATTTCTTAGATAGTGAATGCAATGCAGAGGAGGGCATTTCCGTGTACCGAACAAACTGTCGGTGGGAGCCACCGGAAATGAAATCCGACCAATAGCAGCGCTCCTTTTCGCCTCTGTACAGCTTACACCAAAAACGCTGGCACCCCTGAAAAAGCGCGTTCGAAAGAAAATCGTCTTTCACTGCAGCTAGAAGAGATCCAACAATTGCATTGACGTTGTTTTCGAACGTGGCCATTTGGATTCACTGTTAAAAAAAAAGTCTGAAATTTCAGACCAAATTTGTCAGAAGTTATTAACAGACTTGTGGTGTGAAATTTCAGACCACCGAAGTGGTCTTAAAATTAAGAACTGGGTAGTCTTACTTTTCAGACAGGGTGATCTGAATTATGGGACTATGCATGTCTGAAGTTTAAGGCAGTCTGGTCTGAAAAATTAGACTGGCAGGTTTTAAAAATGAGTCAAGCAGTTCTGAAAAGTCTGACCTAGTCTTGGAAGGTGGTCAGACCACCGGTCAGGAAATTATGACTCGTAATCTTAAATGCCGGACTTGTGGTCCGATACTGAAGTGATAAAATTGGAGGAAAAATCAAGGTCATATATGCTGTATTCCTAATTTAATTCATTATTTGAATTGCATAACATAAATGAGCTTCGACTACACATTCCATCTCGACTGAGACGCCTCGAAGGACATTAACTTGCTTGAGAGGCAGGCTACCACACTGTTGACTTTGGTCCGTTGCCTCCCCTCTTTCCTTGACTGGACTTCAGGGTTGATCCTCAGAAAATACCTGCAACAGATTCAAGCAAATAATTAGACTATGTTGAAAACATAACTTAACTAGACAAATGTTTGAAGTGTGCAACATACCTTTGAAGGAACTCTAAGGTCCTAAAAATTGCTTTAGGATATTCTATATTAAAGACGAAGTAGCTCAAAAGAGCAATCAAAGCGCCCTCCATGAAGTTGTCTGCCTTAACAGCAAACTGTCCTCTTATAACAACAGTAAAAGAGGCAGTCTGATCATAGATTGACAAACCTAAAAGCAGAACTAGTTTAAAAAAAAACAAAAAACAAGAAAATAACACGTACAAGCTCTAAGAAAATGGACCTTTGACCACTAGCAATGGGCTGTGGGAAATTTTCTTTGCCCTCTCTCTAACCTCCTGTAAGGTTGCATCCACCTGCGAACAGAAAACAAATAAAGTTACTTTCACACTTAAAAAATAAAGGAACATAATTCTCAAATAAAATAGTAAGGGTCCTTACAGCAACAATCAGGAAGAAGTGGTCTGCTTGCTCTTTGAAGTAGGATATCAGAAGCGGTAACATTGCAATTTTCAAAGGTCTGTTTCCCTGTTCTAGAGATGCTTCTGTGCTTTTCTCAATATGGCTGATCATATAGGCCAACCTACCCGAAGATGAAGGGTTGCGTTCTAGCACTTCACAATAGGCAGCCATAAACTTGAGAAACATTTTAGGGTCAGAGAAACTATCTGCTCACACATCACCACAACTTTTACCCATTAGAAGATTGGCATGAGAAAAGAAAGCTGGTGCGCGTTGCAAAATAGGCCAGTCAGAGAAAACACGTAACCAATCATCCTTGGTTCGGGCCTGGTTGATGTGGGACCTTTGAAGTGGAAAGCAGTCTTTGACCAAGTTAGTCACATTGGTATTCTCTTCTTCCAAATAAATTGACTTCAGGGTTCCTTGAACGGTTTCAAACTCCTGTTCCTCGTCTCTGGAGAATGTTGGGCCCCACATCCCTTCAGCGCAGCCGTTAGAGTCCACACAAAGAAGAGGAACCTGCAGAGAAAATAAGTGTTGGCATAAACATGAACTTAAAGCAACCTAAAATGTTGTATACAAAATAAAAAGAGCAGATCTCACTGGTTCTGTGAGAAAAAGGCCCCTAGAAAACATTTCCGAGTCAGAGTCTGTAGCACAGCTGCTATCTACAGTAGCATTGACTGGATGTCAAACTCTCTCCAAAGAAAATGAAGGCAACTGTCCGGGGAAAAGGTTTAGTTGCAATACAATGCTAAGCTGTTTGATTCAAGAAAACGCACAAGGAAATAGACTTCATTTTCCTCAAAAGACAAACTCTTGTGGCTGAGAATTTCATTAGAATCATATCTATTCTTTAGACAATTAACATCATTTGGCTAGGGGCAGAGTTTCACATGCACTTGAAGTCTTTGCTACACATAAGCTGAGGACTGTCACTTCATGCGAGTATTAGTGAACTAATTGAGTGGTGGGACAATTAAAGCAGTACGCACCTGAGGCTGAGGATCATCAGGCTCCGAATCGTCACTGGAACGAGTTGTTGATCTTCTGTTCCTCCTTCGCCTTGGAGTACCATTTTCAGAACAGTTCGAATAACCGAGAGCATTGTACAAGCTCTTTAAGAATGGGAAAAAGCTACTGCCAGCTGTATCATCCCTAATGTTGACAATGAAGGCTTCTGGACAAGCTCTACGAAGTTGTTCACACATGTACCGCATGTCACCAGGTGATCGAGGCATAGCTTTCAAATTCTCAACAATACCCTTGATAACGGTTCTCTTTGCTCTAGCTAGAGCAGCTGTTCTTGACTGCAGTGGAGAAGAAATGGCAGTCTGAAGTACAGACACATGCTGTCTCAAGCCAGGAAGGGACGGCCTCGAAATGGAGATTGTTGGAGTCGGTGTTTGAGTTATCTGCTGGTCTGCACCTGGAATAGACATTGTTTTAGTCAAGAGGAAGAACAGAGGCGAGCAGAGCAAGTAACTTAAAACCGTACCTGTTAATGGGCCAGCAGCACTACCGTCACTCCAAACTTGCCCCTGTAGAACAAGGGTCACAAATACTTTGGTTGGGTTCGCTTCTGCCAAAGCCATGAGAACTTCGTCATCAAGAATCAATGACCCATCCGAGTCATCATAGGCCTGTAAAAGATAAAAATAATAAGTGTAAATACAGAAATATCTAAATATGTTATGAGATATTTAACTTGAAAGTAGCTTTCAGAAGGCAGGGATTGGGACGAAAAAGGAAGTTACTTACATCATATACAGCTTCTGTGTTCAGAGAAAGTGAGAGAACAGCCTTCTTCACACAATCTGATAAAGTTGATGCACACACCGTCACCCGCCTGTGCCGCGACAGTACACTTGAAACTTTGAACAGAGGCATGGCCTGAAAATAAGAGAGTGAGAGTTTATTTCATACGAAATGCTACTGGGATGATGGCGAAGTTAACAGCAGACTGATTCCGAGAGTCGGTTTAGTCGCTCTGTCTCTCTCGCACTCATGGGGCGTCCCGTAGAAATGCGAGAACGACAACGTCAATAGAAGACGAGACGAGAAGCGACAAGATAAAACTACATCCACCATTACGAAGATACATGGCAATAAAAATGAGACCTAACTATCTCAAATGCTTGTTGAACAGTAGCCGGATTCGTTTGAGAACATACATAACCTCAACCGACAAAGCACCTACTCGAACAAGAACCGAAGAGAGTAACAAACTCACCAGAAGTGTAACTTCAAATCGTTAGCAGAAAAATTAGCTAGAGTCACAGACGCACCACCGATACACGAAAGAATATCACTTATTGCGTGCGACAGCATCTTAAATACTTTTAGGCTCCGTTCTGCTCTAAGCTTTCGGCTGCTTTCGGCTCCCCAATCCGAATTCAGGCAGCACAACCTGCAAGATTTGGTCAAAAAATCGGTCAGATTCGCGCATTGAGCACAAAACCGGCGTCTTACCCTTTACTCTATACAAGAATTAAATATTCATCACTGGAAAACTATCAAATTGTGTTATTTTGCGTCCAAAGAGGTCAAAATGAAGTAACGGAAGATTTCCCGACGTACGTTTTAGTAGCAGTGGTTGCCCCACCTGGTGGCACTAGAGTCCTAGAAGGTCTCTTTAGGACTCTAGGTGTCACCTGTCGTGATGCGCTGTTAGCAAGCAGCGAGCGGCCGGCATTCTGGTACTCGCGAGGATTGACAACACCACAAACGTGGCTCATTTTGACGTTACTACATCATTTGGATCGCTTGGCAAGGTAATTGAGTGAAGTCTTTGTTTTTGACAGAAACAACTATTTACTGTTTGCGTGTGTGTGTGATGCATGTGGTTCAAACTCCCTGTCTTTGCAGTTATTGCTGTAGTTATGGCATCATACTATTCACCTGACCTATTCTTAGAGGACAGTGACCTTGTTGTGATATTTTTAAGTGATGGACTTGTCACACACATTCCTGGATTTGACTCCAAAGGGAGACGTCATGAGTCCGGTGACTTGGTCGAAATTGATAGAGGGGTTTTTGAGGGAGGCATTCCGTCTGTGGAATCTGCTGTTATCCTTGGATGGGGTGGTGAGTATAGCAAAACCATGTGGTTCTTCTTATCCTTTTGTACTGTAACTCTGTTGTTTTCATCCCCACACAGAAAGCCAAGATGATGCTATCCATGAGGCCAGGACCTATTATCGTAGACTGATCAAGTGGCATGGAGGAGGCAACGGTCACAAGTTACAGGTTGAATTTTGTGGACATGATTTGGCACAAAGCGAGTTGTTAAACGCAAGCTTTAAATCTAGCACTGAATCTGGTATGTTTACATCTTCACCCACAATCAAGAACTGTTCTGCTCTTCATTTTTGACATAATTGTCTGTTTATTTTAGACTCGAGTGATTATGAGCAACCAGCGATGCCAGGGCTGAAGAGGGGCAGGAAGAGTGTCAAGACAGAGCCAGCAATGAAGAAAAAGAAGTGACAGTGTTTAAGTTTTAGAGTAATTTTAAATATTCTTCTTGTTTTAATGTTTGTGACCAAATATTAATTGTATTTGTATGTTGTATTCATGAAGTTGTTAATTAAACCATGGAGTAGAAAGTGAAGTATGCAATTTTAATAAGCGTGTTCCAATTACATGACTATGACCGAAAGGGTGCTCTATTGTACTCTAAATGTATGCTTGATGACATAAACTAACTACAAATCAGTTAATAATTTTACCAACGGGCTGGAAATGAAAGTTCCCCATAGTATTATTTGGTCTAACATGTGAACCGCATTTGATTCTCTTTCACTGACTTAATTTGGATTATGAGTGGTTCATCTTTAAATATTATTGAACTCTTTCAACCGTAGCACCCTGTTGCAGAAAAAGAGAGGTTGAATTCTGTATTTAGTTTAAATGCCGCAGTTTTTATTGAAGCTTAAATGTCCATACTTCCTAAGTCTGTTGGTATGGAAAATGGGTTATTGAATCGTGCAACGAGTAGACCATTGGCACCATGCCAAAGCAATATATGCGCTCATCTCTTACATCTAAAAAAGGCTTTCAGTAAGCAGTCTGACTTATCTGGTTGCATGTTCATCTGCAGAAACTAGGGCATGTCAAGGTGTACAAAGAAAAATAAAACAATATTAATTATTATATTATATATATATTAATTATTACAAAGGATATAAAATTATTACCAGTCAAACATAATGTAAAAAGGATAAAATGTGATACAGGTTAGTAAAGAACACATTTAACAAAATAAAGGCACACAACTATAAAAACAAAATTGCATAGCTTATTTCCAAGTTTGATTATACAGAGATCAATACATATAAAACAATTCCTAGAATAAAAATCAAAAGGCATCCTAAATACAGCTCAACACACACGTACAAAAGTTAACACAATAAAATCAATGTAGTTGAACGGGTCTATTGACCACAGCATGTCTTAGACATATAAAAGTCTCAGTGTCCCTGACATAACTTGCCATAGGATAATAACATTGCAAATCTTTGTAAGGAACACACTGAAATGAATTTTGAAGCTGGACTTTGTAGGTTCCAACTTCATACTTGAAAGACGCTAATCCATTTTTCACAAGAAATCGAACCTCTTCAAGGCAGTCCATCAAGATAAGATGGATGATGCCAACATTAAATACAATGCTAAAAGAGGATTCCACACCCATGATGACAATATCACCTTTTCTGTATTTTGTTCCCATTATTGTCACATGGTCACACACTTCCAGCAAGTCTCTTGAATTACATAATTTTACAGCATCATTGACAGCTGTGGAATACAGGCATGGCAAAAAAGGAGATCTTTGCCCGCTCTCAGTTAAACATCTCAGGCCACCACCACTGCGTATCCAACTCTGGAAGAACTCATGTTTGAAGGAAAGTGTCTTTAAAAAATTGATACTATTATTGCTTGATTTCCAACTGCGGTTAAAAAAGGTGTGCTTACTTTCAAAACGAAGTGTCCACACTTTAATTAAAGGCCCAAAGAAGCGCACCATTTCACTTAAATGCAGGAGGTAATGGTGTTTAGGGCGTATAGGTACATGAGGAAAGAGCTCACGCCTTGATACAATATAATCACAAATAGCACAATCAAACCATGGTAAGTGGGACTCGTGAATTTCAGGAGAAACTGCAAACTCAGCAATATCCCTCAATAGCAAGAGATTTCTCCAAACTGGATCATTCACATCTTTGACAAAACCATAAATAATCAGAGGAAATAATCTAAGTGTAATCCACAATTGCCATGCACCACCAGCAAGTTTAGGTTTTTCAAGCTTCTTTATGACTACAGGTTTGTCTTTGGTGTCTTCTGGAGAGTAAGGAAAATTCTGAAGCATATCATTGAGCTGAGGAACAGTAAACCATCCTTTTGATACAAAGTACTGAATGTACAGCTTGAGGTCATGCGCTATCACACCTTCACAGAGGTCATGCCCTATGCACGGTGGTAAACCAGGAGCACAAGTATGATAGCCAATAACCTTATTAAATTCAGAATTAAATTTAATGCCCTGGTAGCTTTTTATTTCTCCATTGGGCATTACTTTTACTTTTTCCAGAGCCTTGTTATATGAATCAACAGTTCTGGCAGGAAATCTACGAACTTCACCCCCTTGCTTATTAAAGAGAGGTCTCGTCAGCAAACAATAACGACAAAAGTATGTTGCACTGCTGAAACAAGCAACCATTCCTCCCAACTGATGACTTCCTAAATTGTCACCACAAATGAAAGCAAGGCCAGCTTTTACATTAACAGAGTTTGATAAATTGACACCAGTAGTTTGCAGCTCTAACAAGTCTTCAACAATTTTACCATAAACTAAATGATGGTCAAAATCAATCTCTCTGCACAAACCCACCAATTGGATTGAATCTTTGTGGAATCGAACATCTGGAGGCAAGTTTCCAAAGGCAATATAGATACCAACAACTTTATGTTTGAGGTTTTTAGCTGGCCCAATAGGACATACTAATTGAAATGCATCTTGATACAGGATGATTGGGAGAGCAGTAGGGTTTTCTTTAAAAAACTCATTGTTTTTGAATGCCAACCCATCATAAAAGTCTCGGTACAAGCCACTATTACTACTAGATTGATAGTCTTTCAAATTGAAATTCCATGATTTGTTCTTGAAAGCAGCTTGTATTGTTTTTGCCAGTGGAACATAATAGAAGAAAGATCCATTTTTAAGGGGAACTCTCTGTGGTTCAACGAAACAGAAGTTCTTTTCATAGAATTGTTTTCTCATATAAGAGCTTCGTAGGCAATTACAGGCATCAAATATTTTAGCACTATCACAGCTAATAGAATTCATTACACGAGGAACCGTTTCAGTTGGCAGTCCTTCACTTTTTAAAACACTGGATAAACTATTTAGAAAACTCCTCTGCATGTCTTGCAACAATGTTTTTAGTTCCTTGAAGATAAGTTGAGTAGCAACACCAGAGACCATGTGCTTGTACTCCAACTTTTGGAAAAATTGGGCAAGTGTTACAACAGTATCACAGTCTGCATCTGGGATAATAGTTTCATTAGAGTCATGATATTCTTCAATTTCGCCTGAACTGAATACTGTTTGAACATCTTGTATGTCATCTGTGCTTTCAACAGCTTCAGAACGTGAGGGTTGAGCAATACATTCATTATATCTGGTCTTATGCTTTTTGGAAAGGTGTCCTGTCAATGAATGCCAAGACTGTGCAGCAAACTTACAGCCAGAAGCAAGAATAAATGGACAAGGAATAACAGTGCCGGATTCAAGATGAGATTTTAGATGGCTCATAAAAGACTTATGAACAAAAAATTGTTGTTCACATGACTGAACCGGACACTGGTACTTTACATTCTGATTCAATGGAGTAACAAGTACATTAGCTTGTATAGAACGTACAGCTTGAGACACAAACAGTTTGTGATTTCTTATGACATGCATTCGTAATGCACTCTCTGATACAAATTGAAACTGACAGTGCCCAAGACCACAGTAGAAGTACCTTGATAAGTGACGGTGCAGCTTGGCATGATGTAAATGACTACGCAGACTTCTTGCCTGGCTGTCACAAAATTTGCAGAAAAACACAGTGTTTACATCAGCCATGATGATCAATGCCACAAGTACCTAAAACAAAGAGCAAAAAAATCAGAAAACGCCCATTAAACTCAGAAAATATTTGATATTAGTAAAATGATTAAATTACCAGTATTCCAATGAAGAGTCCAGAACCACAATGTCTCTGTTGGTGCCATGCCATGCCATGCCATGCCATCTTTAACAGACACACAACAAAATTAGTACCCAAACCAGAAAAACATTTACAGATAATACACGATTCATCATCTTACTTCCAAAGTGTAATCCTGAGTTAAGAGGCGAGCATGCTGAAACACGTGTGGCAGTGGGCCTGCGTCGATGTCGATTAAAGTTAGGTTACTACTTGGCCGGATGCCAAATGAGAAGTTTAACGTCCACTGCCCAGATTGATGAAAAATATCTGCGCTGAGTATGGCGCCGGGGAGGGTAGGCTGTTCCGCCGCACTGAGGCGCGACGGGACAGCCTACCCACCAGGCGCGCAAGGTCTGAATTTTCAGACGACACAGGCAGAAACGTCAGTTTCAGACGCAGTTGCTCTCAAATTTCAGACCATCTGGTCAGAAACTCTATTTTCAGACTGCTGTGCTCGAAATTTCAAACCGGCCATTCTGAAAAGTCAGTAATTCGGTCTGAATGTGGCGGTCAGACCACGAAGTCTGACGAAATCGGTCTGAATTTTCAGATTTTTTTTAACAGTGTTGGCCGGTCGGTCGGTGATTGTTGACCAGAGTGTCCCGCGCGCCTGCGCGAAGGCGCTGTTGTTTTCAAAAGTGCCAACCTCAAATGTTCGTTACTCTTTGAATCGGAGTGAAATAGGGCATTAAACTGCGTGCCAGTGCACATTCATTTGAGAATAAACATTTCCTAATGAAGTTTGAGTGTGACTGTAGGTCCCTTTTCGAGAACAATGGGCGTGTAGCTGCTCCTCGTAGAGAGGTTGGATGGTACTTGTGAATTCAGATGAAACTATCTGGACACGGCGGTGATGCACTTTTCTAACCTCAAAGTATTAAAAAACTGGTGAAATGAATTATTTTACTGCACGTTTCTGCGTATAACTTGACCTTCATGTATTATGAAACTGTCATAAATGTCTATTTTTTTACCCAAATTGACACGCAGCTGGTCTTGTACGTTTTGGTTTTATTAATAATGGTCTACCAAACATAAACAGAACTCCGCTCAACGCAGTCCTTGCTCCGCTTTATTTGTTAAACCAGAACATAAATATGAAATTAACTTCGTGACTACTAGGATTTCTTGAAATCGTATTTTTTAAACTTTGGAGGGCTGTAGCGGCTAAACTAGGGGTACACCCATACTTTCTGGCACCGTCCCTCGAAAGACCTCCCCGAGACCTTCAAGAATCCGTCAAAAAAAGTTCAAAATTCATTTCCCTTCACCAAAAGATCCCTCCCCAAAGTTGGCGAAAATTAACCTGTTTTGACATGGTTTTTATTTACTAAATCGCTCAGATCACCGTAAAAATGGGTTCAAAAGTGAAATTTGACCACTGGAATCTCTTCCTCTTCTCAATACGCGTCTTTTAAGCACAAAATCACTTTGCTGGCGTTAAAGTTGTGCCGTAGAGAGCCAAGAAAGGAAGTAACGGACGCAATTTCAACAAAAACAACAAAGAAAGTTCAGAGAAATCTAAAAACTGCCACCCTGGCCTCAAAAATGGACCCAGGGATCTAAAAATTTGGCAATCGCCCCGTCTCCACGAGTACAAAAAAGTACTAAAGCGGCGTGGAAATCGTCAATGGTCACCTTCAGGGCCTGGCCGAACCGGCATGGAATGTCTCAGTATCCAATCTAGCTTTAACTTATGCAAGATCACAGAGCCTGGCCCAAAAAGCCGCTTTTCTGCTTATTTTAATGCCACAATGTGACTTTGTGTTTAAAGCGCCTGTGTCTCGTAGCTAACGAATCATCTTTATAAGTCACTGTTACCATGCGAGCCTGAACTATGCGGTATGAAAAGGCTTGGCCGAAAAACACGCTTTTCTGCTTATTTTAAGGGGGTATCCACGTGTATTTTTGGCAAAAATCGAATTTTATTTTTCTGCCTTAAAATGTTCTGAAGGGTGCCCCTTATACGGTAGAAGATGACTGACCACATAATTCGAATTTTCCTGAACATGGCATGCGCCTAAAGTACAAGGTGATAGGGGTAAATCCCTTCCGATAAGAAACTGCAAATGCGTTTATCTCGAAACGCTGTTTTTTAAATGGCTGGAGTCCTACAGGCCACATAAATTGAGATAGAAGTCTGAAACTTTTTTGGGACGTTTCCCCATGTATGCGCTAGGGGTTGAAGCTCCAAAATCAAATTTACCACTTTTTTAAATATACGAAAAAAAAAATTGAACATGGTGCCAATTCAGCACTTTTTCAAAAATGGCCAACTTTCTCTTTATTTTTTTTTTTTTTTATTTTTTTTTTGAGGTTCAGACCCTAGGGAATCTTGTTGGTCATGACCACCCACCGGCGATTTTTTTTTCCGATGAGCGGTGTGGTGTCAGGAACTCCAGCCATTTTCGACGGTCGTCTCCAAAAAACGCACACCACTCGGAGACGGCCCATCAAATCAACATTACGGTGGGGGAGACAGAAACATCAATTATCTGACCACAACGCGAAAAGACCCCAAGTGAAGAGAAGAAGGGGAAGAAGAAGAGAAGGCCAAGCGCACAACTGACCACTGATGACACAAAAGAATATCGGCGCCTTTATGAAAACACAATGTGGCATTCAAAGAATGTAATTTCCGCACCTCAAACGGCCATAACCAGAAATGCCTAACTTAATCCTTCCAGAAAAATAATTTCTGTATTTAAACTGAACTTTTGTCCTGCTGATGGTGTCGCTGTGCGGTTGGTACGGAAAGAGGCTGCTACCGTCAACGTTGCTACGCGAACATGCTAACTGCAAACCGTAAACAAAACTGGTGATCACACGGTGATCAGCTGTTAGATATCAAAGCAGCTACGATTTGCCCCCGCGTTTCAAATACGTAGAACGTGAAAGGTCTTGTCTGTGTTTTTCGACGGTGGAACACATCATGTGTGAGTGTTTTGAAAATCTGAAATCTGCAGCTTTCACGGTTTACATAACCTCCGCGTATCCTGTCTTGTTCATTTTTTTGCTGAGCGAAGCGAAGCACCCTGTTGGGAAATTTGAACGGTCGATTGTCTGCCCCCCCATCCCTTTAGTTTACTAGAGGTATCTTCCTCTTTGTCTTTATACTATGTTCATATGCGTATACATAGTCCGAGCTATATAGGCCGTGCTAAATAAGCCGAGCTAAATAGGACCAGATCCATAGGTAAAACTCTACAGTCCGAGCTCCACAGTCCGAGCTCCATAGTCCGAGCTCCATAGTCCGAGCTCCATAGTCCGAGCTCCATAGTCCAAGCTCTATAGACCAAGCTCCATAATCCGGCTCCACAATCAAAAATTCCATCCCTCTGGGAGATTTTGAATAGACGATTTGCCCCCCCCCCCTCCCCCCCCCCGGATACCTTAAGATCTGTCGCTAGTAGCGTGAGATCTGTCGCGAGTAGCATAGGATCTGTCGCAAGCCCGTTAGGTTTGGTTAGGATAGGTAGGACTATATAGTTTTAGAGATCTGTTGCGGCGAGTAGCGTAAGATCCGTCGCGAGTAGCGTAAGATCTGTCGCGAATGGCGTAAGATCTGTCGCGAGCCCGTTAGGTTTGGTTAGGATAGGTAGGACTATTTAGTTTTAGAGATCTGTTGCGGCGAGTAGCGTAAGATCTGTCGCGAATAGCGTAAGAACTGTCGCGGGCCCGTTAGGTTTGGTTAGGAAAGGTAGGACTATTTAGTCTTAGAGATCTGTTGCGGCGAGTAGCGTAAGATCTGTTGCGGCGAGTAGCGTAAGATCCGTCGCGAGTAGCGTAAAATCTGTCGCGAATAGCGTAAGATCTGTCGCAAGCCCGTTAGGTTTCGTTAGGATAGGTTGGACCATTTAGTTTTTAGAGTCTCCCGTCGGTCGCCATGGCCGCCTTCCCCTCCTTCCCCGCGCCCCTGCCGCTCGGTACTTAACCCAGCCCTTCTGCATGCGCAGATCCAGGGGTGGGGGGGCAGAAGGACAATGGCCCCCTTGACCCAGCCGGTGGCAACTACTAGGGCGACCCGTGACCCCCTCAGCCGCTCGAGCCGCTGGACCGGGCGGCGCTGGGGTCGCGCCGTTTTGAGTTCTTAAAATCATGACAGTTTTTGTACAAATCTTATTTGGGCATGAGGGTGTACCGATTCTGATTGTAAAAAGGACAAGGAATCGATTGGTACACATGAAACTCTCCGAAAGTGGCCGAAAACTAATAATAAATTGAAATATAAGCTGACTGGGCGGCGGAAAAACGCGCCGCGGCTACCTATTTTCAATATTTTAGGGTATAAAAAAGCCTCAGACAGGTATACATGTCGCAAGAAAATTGTTCCCCACATTGTCGCGAACCATTATCACTGGGTCCAACTTTTCAGTATCACCCTCGAAAATAATAAAACGGCCCCGAAATATGAGGCGAAAATGACGGCCAAAACATGTTCCACTTACAGGCCTAAAAATATACACTGCCGCTCAAAATTAGCGGCCCATTTTTTAAAGCGCGGCGCCGTTTCTATGTTTTTCGAGCTGGGATGCTGAAATTTAGAAGGCAGGTGCCCCTATTGTTCTTCTTGAGCCCTGCAAAGTGTGCGATCCGTGCGCCCATCCTTGCGACCTGTGCCACCCCTTCACTGCATAGGGGTGTAAAAACCGAGATAAACATGTCAAAATTTTTGTCTTTTAATGATCGGAAACGGCAAATTTGCGGTGTACCGACTCAAATGAGTCTCCCCTTTACAACTGTGCAAGCGGAATCGCAATCGGACAATTCCACCCCTTTCCACAGTCACCCCCACCCCCTCGAGGGGTTGGTTTTCAAAAATGTTTGAAACCGACTGCAAACGATCCAGAAGCCTCTCCTGTACACGGTACAATTTTTCTTTTTCGATTCCGACCACCCCCGGCCGTACCACCCCCACGGAGGACCCACCCCATTTTGAATTTGTGCCGTTTCAGCCGCAAGGGGGTCAAATTTGTGTCCCAAAATTCATGAGGACACACCTTGGGTGCGCACAAACCCATTCGGATCGAAAAATCCAGATCCGGAAATTTTCATTCACCGCTGTAGGGGTGACCACCCCCTCTCACCCCCTGCTCCCCCGAGAGGGGCAGGAAGGTCGTTCAAGGGTGGCCCCGGCCAAGAAGACACGGCTCAACCATTCCTGAAATTTTCGAGTCGATCCGGTGCACCGTTTACCCTCCAGGGCGAAAAAACCGTCGAAACCAGCAAAAACATCCCTCAAGTTCACCCTTCGTGAACGCCGAACTGAGGAGGGGTAGCGGCCAAACTCCAAGTGTCCCATCTCGGCACAACCCCTCTCTGCAACCCCCTTTTCTTTCACTCCGCTGCGGTAACGCCCGCGCCCATGCCAACGAGGCAAACGCGGTGATGCACTCGTGCGTCTTCCGCCACCACAGCCATGCGCCGGCGAGGCAGGCAACTCGTCTCACGGGCTGCGCAGGTGCGCCAACGTACTGAAGGCGTGCGCGCGCGCCAGGTCACCGCTCTTCAACAGGGCCAGTCCAGCAATACAGGAAAAATGCACATGGACGCGCACGAGTCATCCCCACCGTGCTGCTGGACTGGCCCTGTTGAAGAGCGGCGACCTGGCGCGCGCGCACGCCTCCAGTACGTTGGCACACCTGCGCAGCCCGTGCGACGAGTTGCCTGCCTCGCCGGCGCATGGCTGTGGTGGCGGAAGACGCACGAGTGCATCACCGCGTTTGCCTCGTTGGCATGGGCGCGGGCGTTACCGCAGCGGAGTGAAAGAAAAGGGGGTTGCAGAGAGGGGTTGTGCCGAGATGGGACACTTGGAGTTTGGCCGCTACCCCTCCTCAGTTCGGCGTTCACGAAGGGTGAACTTGAGGGATGTTTTTGCTGGTTTCGACGGTTTTTTCGCCCTGGAGGGTAAACGGTGCACCGGATCGACTCGAAAATTTCAGGAATGGTTGAGCCGTGTCTTCTTGGCCGGGGCCACCCTTGAACGACCTTCCTGCCCCTCTCGGGGGAGCAGGGGGTGAGAGGGGGTGGTCACCCCTACAGCGGTGAATGAAAATTTCCGGATCTGGATTTTTCGATCCGAATGGGTTTGTGCGCACCCAAGGTGTGTCCTCATGAATTTTGGGACACAAATTTGACCCCCTTGCGGCTGAAACGGCACAAATTCAAAATGGGGTGGGTCCTCCGTGGGGGTGGTACGGCCGGGGGTGGTCGGAATCGAAAAAGAAAAATTGTACCGTGTACAGGAGAGGCTTCTGGATCGTTTGCAGTCGGTTTCAAACATTTTTGAAAACCAACCCCTCGAGGGGGTGGGGGTGACTGTGGAAAGGGGTGGAATTGTCCGATTGCGATTCCGCTTGCACAGTTGTAAAGGGGAGACTCATTTGAGTCGGTACACCGCAAATTTGCCGTTTCCGATCATTAAAAGACAAAAATTTTGACATGTTTATCTCGGTTTTTACACCCCTATGCAGTGAAGGGGTGGCACAGGTCGCAAGGATGGGCGCACGGATCGCACACTTTGCAGGGCTCAAGAAGAACAATAGGGGCACCTGCCTTCTAAATTTCAGCATCCCAGCTCGAAAAACATAGAAACGGCGCCGCGCTTTAAAAAATGGGCCGCTAATTTTGAGCGGCAGTGTAGAAGTAAACATTTGATTTGGAAACCAATAACCATCCTTCGCCATGTGAAATTTTGTCTACTTTCCGAATCTTTGCTTGGATTTAAGATACGTCGAAGGATTGCTGAGATCTAGATGGATCCAATTTCCATTGCAGAGGCCGGGCGGAAAACGCCATTTTGGCAACACGTTCAATAATCGTCCTAAATGTCTTGCCGCGTTGTCAGGATGATATATAAACATCCCTCAATACTTACTTAGCTTATTTTGATGCTCTCGCACCGAGGAACAGACGAAAAATCATTTTATTCGACTAAAAAGATCGCAAATCGGCAGTTGTCTGTGCCATAGCCCCTTCGAGTATGAGAAATTTCACGGTCTCGAAAGGACGACATAATACCTGAATATGCGTCGAATAAAACAAGTTTAGTCTGTTCCTCGGTGCGAGAGCATCAAAATAAGCTAAGTAAGTATTGAGGGATGTTTATATATCATCCTGACAACGCGGCAAGACATTTAGGACGATTATTGAACGTGTTGCCAAAATGGCGTTTTCCGCCCGGCCTCTGCAATGGAAATTGGATCCATCTAGATCTCAGCAATCCTTCGACGTATCTTAAATCCAAGCACAGATTCGGAAACTAGACAAAATTTCACATGGCGAAGGATGGTTATTGGTTTCCAAATCAAATGTTTACTTCTATATTTTTAGGCCTGTAAGTGGAACATGTTTTGGCCGTCATTTTCGCCTCATATTTCGGGGCCGTTTTATTATTTTCGAGGGTGATACTGAAAAGTTGGACCCAGTGATAATGGTTCGCGACAATGTGGGGAACAATTTTCTTGCGACATGTATACCTGTCTGAGGCTTTTTTATACCCTAAAATATTGAAAATAGGTAGCCGCGGCGCGTTTTTCCGCCGCCCAGTCAGCTTATATTTCAATTTATTATTAGTTTTCGGCCACTTTCGGAGAGTTTCATATGCCACACATCTTCCACAATAAACGTTTTTCTAAATAAAATATACCTCCCGCAACTTGAACACCAAAAACATTACACCAATCCATATATTTTCCTAATTTTTTAAAATAAATAATTCCCAATTTACTACTGATGCAAATGCAATTTCATCTGCAGCAACATGCAGCTCAGCATCAAGGCCGGAGGCCTTCCCCTGGCTAGTACAACTATTTCTCGCCCTATTTTAGGTTTCTTGCGGCGGAAAATGCTCGTATTCAGTGGGAGAACTATATGTGGATACATACAGTCGTACTCGTAATTGGAGAGCTCCAAATCAGGCTTTCTGTGTGCTGAACAGTTGGGAAGAATTTCATGGAGCCAAGGCCTGTGCGCAGTTCCTACCAAGGCGCCAAAGTTAGTGGAATTTATGTGTAAAATAATGGAATGAGAGACAACACCTGAAGCAAACTTGATGACAAAGGTAAGCTTATCTCTGTTTGTGATTAGCAATGGTTGCTGTTGCCTTCAAGAGAATGGGAGAAAGAATCGGTCCCAAATATTTTTGAAATCACTTCTAAATGTCGATTCTTACACGATACATGTGCATATTTTCAAAGTCCAATAACTTTGGAGTCCCCACTCTCAGTTTTACTTTTGCATCATAGTTTGAGACACCCTGGCATGAACCTAAGTTATAAAGATGAACTATTCTGAAAAAATTACTTGGCTTTTTAACCCTTTGAGCTGACGTTGGTCCTAGGACTGAGTTTTGAGTTGCCATTCTATCTGCTATCTTTTAATTTTATTCTCAGTGTTTCTTATACATGTCTGAGTCCTTCTGACTTGATTTTAGGCCAAATTGATTCTTTATTTCTTTACAAAAGTTGTGTTTTATGTAATAACATGTACTGCAGTAAATGCAAATTTTCCAATACAATTGATGGGGAGTTGAGACTCAAACTATGCTAGAGAAACTTTATCATTAAGTTAACTAAATGTACAGTAAATATTTTTCATGAGAATATTTGGTAATTTGTTCAAAATAATTAAAGCGAAATATGTTTTTCATCTGATGTAGCTGAAAATTTTTATAACTTTTTTTCTTTGCACAGTGTCCTTTCAGACTATCCAAATTGCTTTTAAATCATGCTTTGAATTAGTTTTAAATGAATTTAACAATCTAGCTCATTTCTAGCCTTCATTGGGCCAGAACAGAAATTTATTGACGACCCCTGTTTGCAGGTAGAATGACATCTTATAGGTCATTCCAAACTGAAAGAAGAAGAAGTTGAAAGAAGAGGGTCACACTACGCGTTGAGTCCACGCGAATGATCATGCATCAGGATGGGTAGCAGAATTCAGGTTTTGACGTCTTGCTGCATCTTTGGAACCGTTTCCCCAAAGACTCGCATGCACGCCGCGGTTTCCTTTGTGTCGCTGCGAAGCATCCGCAGAGTAAGGCGCCACTTGCCGTAGAAGAAAACGGGAATCATCTCAATGTCGAAGTCGGTTGTCACGTTTCTGACAATGAAAGTGCCCTGCGTAAGGAAACATCAGTCAATGCCTGATGGCGACGCGTAACATCACTGAGAATCTAACTCTATGAGTACAGCGTCTATTGTTACATGAAACAGAGAGGATAAAACTGGTAGAAAAAAGTACGGAACATGTCTGGTCAACAATTTGCCTGGTCCGTCCGTACTGGCCAAGTACAGAACTTTCTGTACTTTTTTCCGTACCCGTTTACATGAGCTTATATGGTACAGGTACGGACGTTTCGTAATTTCGTTCGTACTTCTGTACAATATTCTTCTGTACATTTTCCGTACAAAAGTACAGAATATTTTGAAGTGAACTTGAGTTCCATTATTTGCAGGAGTAAAGCAAGACCTGTTTTCAGGGAAAACTAAAACCAAACGAATGATGCGGGGATATAATAGTAAAAAAACAAAACATGAATTACATGCTGCTGTAAATTTTCAAAATTATCGTCGTAACTCACTGTGAAAATTTGTTGTCATTTTATGACAAAATCGTGGATGATACAATCATCACTTTCAGATGATGACAATTTCATCACAAATTGATGACATTTTTATCAAAGCTCCTTTACTTATTGCATGGGCGTTCCAACGACGTCATCAACTGTTCAGATGAGATTTTTGCAAGGAAAATTAACCTTGAAATTGTTATTAAGTGACTACTTAAATTTGTCACAGTGGCTTAAATCTTTACCTTAGAGTGGATCTTTATTCCCTACACAATAAATGTTGTATACAAGTTTATTTGAGACATCACAGTTTTGTGGGCACACGAACTTTTCGTACAATTTTGGTACTGCACATATTTCCTCATTTTTGTGCAACATCGCGTGCAAATTTGTACGAAAAGTTCGACAGCACTAAAAACTGTGACGCGCGCTGTGACGTCTCGCACAAAAGTTGTCCAAAAAAATAGTGTGTACACGAGATGGCATTTGACGGACATCCAAACATCAACGTACATGTTCGTTAAAACAAAATAACTTTTTTTATTGTGCTTACCGGTGGGAACGGACAGAAAGCGTTCGGGTCGTCGTGGATGGCTACCATGAACTGGCGCCACAGCCCAGGCAGGCCGCTCCTGAACGAAGTGCAAATCTTGGGGAGGGTGAACAAGAATGCGTTGTCTTTCCAGCCACCTCGCGAGCTCCAGGACGCCATGTTGACATCTCCCTGAATTAAGGACATTGGGACATTTTATCCGGAATTGTTACTTTTTTAAACAGTGCTCTTTGGCACCATTTGGCTCCACTTTTAATTGACAAGTGAGATAAAGGATTAAATTTAGACGAGAAAATGTTTTTTACCATAGAGGGGTGATATACAAAATTGTCACGACGTGGTACAAAGAGTCTAAATGCTCTCAACGTTTAGGGATTTATTACCATGTTGCTCAATGCCCCGCGTAGAACTGCATCACTTAAATCCGTCTTTATTTTATATTATCGGTAATGGCTGGCAGGACTGCCGAAAGGTACACACAAGCCCGGGATGCACATGCACGGTACCCTGCACGAAGAGACCCTGATATACGTGACCTTAACACCATTAAGGGACCAAATTTTAACATATCGAAGCACTTCTACGCCGCAACACACGAGGATGCCACCGTAATACCGAGTAGTCTGCTCACATTTCCAAAGTGTTTAACACTCGCACAAGTCCCCTCAATTTATCTTGTGTTCTCCAGCTGTCGTTGAATTTCCTTTTATGTATATCCTATTTGGCCGAGAAAAGATGCGCCAAAGATAGGCCAAGGGACGACTTGAAAGCTGAGGCAGCATGGAATAAACTGAGCTTGTGAGGAATAAGATCTTTTCTTGAAAAACAGTTTCTTCAGATGAAAAACAGTTTCTTCAGATAAAACTGTCTATCTTTCACCGTTAAAAATCAGTTGTAGAGAAACGAACAACCTTTTGACAATCTTTTCGTAGACAAACAACATGGGTCGTATGTCAAAAACGATACAAATATCGTCCCAAGAATGGAATGACAAGTGTCGTTCTAGAACAGGCATGCGTCACATGACATGATTTCGGGCAGGTCTTATGTAAACGATCAATGTTGTATGAAAACGAAAGGTTTGTTGACATCAAGATCGGGACACAGCAAGCCAAAATTCTTTAAAAGATTACTTTGACAGCTAGATAGTGAAAAACAGTGGGATAATATGATTCTAAACCGAGGGGGTAAACACTTAAAGAAATCGTGTACAGACTACTCGGTATTACGCTGTATTACGGTGGTATTACACGTGTATTACGGCATAAAAATGCTACATTTTGCCACATTTAACCCTAAACTGGTATTACAAATACGTTTTTACGCGTAATACACGCCTTTTTTGTACAGGGCATTACGAAAGTGTTTACCTCCTCGTTCTAAACCATTGCCCAAAACATGACTCACTGATGTCATCAAATTTTGCTTCCTTGTTCTCGATTATCATGTCAAGAAAACTTTCGTTTACATACAACTTGATTGTTTACGTACGATCTGATGATCACGATGGGTTGTTTGTGTAGGCAATTACAAGTTATTCGTGGCGTTACAACTCTTTTGTCCTACTACGACACTGCCTCCTACAAGTGTTTTGTTCCTCAACGAGTCGTGTCGCTAAAAAAAACTTAGCGAGACTTGTGTTGCTAAATTACCACAAAATTTTTCTTAGTGTCGGCTGAGCGATAAGCGAAGCCAGTTGTTCCACTAGGGTTGGAAAGTTTTCACTGTCGGTCTGTGTGTGTGTTTGTCAGCACTTCTACTCCTGAACGGCTCGGCCGATCAGACTGAGATTTTGCAGGATTATGAGGCATGTCCTTGGCTCATCACACGCTAAAATTCAGCTTTCTATCTCATTCTATTCAGTCGCACTAACGTACAAACACAGAAAAAAACGGCAGATAAATTGACCTTTTTAATGATTTTATATTTTATGGAAAGAACAGCTTGGCCGATCGGACTGAGATTTTGCAGGGTTACAAGGTACGTTCTTGACTCGCTACACGCAAAAATTCAGCTTTCTATCTCAATTCATTTAGTCGTAACAACGAAAAAACACTAACAAAAGCGGCAGAAAAAGTGCAATTTTTAAAGACTTCATATTTTGAAGAAATTTTTACATAGAATCGTATGTTTTGGAAGGTGCTGCTGACGGAAATAAAATCCATTTCGATCCCCGACCCAAGTTTTAACCATGAAGGGACTCGAATTTTCAAACATAATCTATTTCGACCCTTAATCCCGTGGTGCACTACTCATTGCCTCAACAAACCTTGAACGGCTCGCCGGAGGCAAGCAGGGAGCACTGCAGGCCAAGGTAGGTGCAACGCCAGGCGTGGATTGTCGTAACTGGCGCAGCATCGCGAAGCCTGTTACGTCAAGACACGGTCTGGCGTACACCTACCTACCTTGTAGCCAGAAAAAGACATCTGCTTATGTTCAGTCCTATTGATTAGTCTCTTGCTTTAGAACCATCAACTAGTGTTCATCTTCTCATTTCTGACCAACTCCAAGCTCGGTCAGTCAGAAAATCTTTTATTATTCCCAACCGAGGGGGTAAACACTTGAAACAATTGTGCACATATTGCTCGATATTACACTGTATTACGTTGATATTACTCGTTGGCCCAAAAATGGTATAACGATTAGTTGTAGCAAAGTTTGATGGTACTTCTGAATCTACGACAAAACGATCTAGACACGGCGGCTGTGAAATTTTCTGATCTCAAAGCATTTAAAACTGGGTAAAATTAACTATTTTACTGCACGTTTCTGTAAATAACCTGACCCTAAGGTATTATGAGACTGTCATAAATGTCTGATTGTGACACAAATTTATACGCAGCTTGTCTTTTAGAAATGTTTTAGTGTTATTGATAATTGACTACCAAACCTAAAACGAACTCCACTCTTCGCAGTCCTAGCGCCAGCTATATTTGCTAAACCAGAACTTAAATGCAACTAACTTTAATTCGTGACTACCAGGATTTCTTGGAATCGTCTTTTTTGAGTTGCCGTGAAACGGGGTAATTTCAGGGGCATCTCTGCCCAAAGCATTGCGATGATGCTGCCATCGACCTCGGAGGAGTGTCCCGTTGCGCGAATCGCATTCGCCACACTTAAAACCATCGGAACATTACTCCGGAGAACAAAAAAGATCCAAACTTTTCCAGGTGAAGTGATTTTTGTGTTAAATTTTTCTCTTTGTACCTAAATTCAGGTTGAGTGAAAACTTCGACTGGCAAGCCGAAACTGTTCACAAACGGTTCCTGAGGTTTATTTTTCGATTTGAACTTGTTTTGAGCATGCTGGGTCAAATTTTTATTGACCTGCGGCAAAAAGTATGGTTAGTATGGGCTCAAAACTATAAACAATGGCACTTATAGGGGTAATTTTGGACACTGAAATGGCATGCGGCAAGCAGGGTTGTTCTTAACACTTTTAGTGTCACAGGGTTTGAGTGGTGTAACCTTTTCCTAACTCTTAAGTGCTCCCCAGGAAGATGAAGATAATCCAATAACAACGATAATATTCAACTGCCACCCTAGAGTGCATACCCCCTCGTTAACGACTTAAAACGGTGATTTCCAGTGAGTAGAAGTCGGCTTTGTTAAACATTGTTAAAAAGTCTCGAAACAAATTTGACGGAATTGCGTATGCTCATGATAGACGTAGATATTAGAGACGTCAAGTAGAAGCAAAAACAACTGACGGGCTGAAGCACATAAGCCGGTTTCCTTACCGTGTGTGAGTCGTCGAACGTGAAAGCGAGCGTGAAGTTGCCCGTGTAGTACCACAGGTTCACGTTCTGTCGGTCGCGGACGCCGTGGTAGTACATGATGACGGGCACTTTGGGCTGCAGTTCGGGTGGGCATTGCTCAATGTGGCCCGGAATGATTCGGAAGGGACCCTTTATAAAATAAATTCAACGTAGAGACAGTAATTATGGGTCATTGCCGCCACATAAAATAGGTATTAGCAGACATGCCGCCGAACCCGGCCCTTTTTTTCGGTGATTGTAAGTCTCATAGCAATAGCTGTTGCAGGACCGGTTCTTTTCCCCCGGAACTACTGCAAGGCAAACTGCCGAGGGGGTAAACACTTTCGTAATGCCCTGTACAAAAAAGGCGTGTATTACGCGTAAAAACGTATTTGTAATACCAGTTTAGGGTCAAATGTGGTAAAATGTAGCATTTTTATGCCGTAATACACTTGTAATACCACCGTAATACAGCGTAATACCGAGTAGTCTGTACACGATTTCTTTAAGTGTTTACCCCCTCGCAAACTGCTGCCATTTTAGCGCATAGAAGGGCAGAACACGTCAACAGTAGCACGTTGTAGAAGATCAACTCCACTTCCTTAATAAGAGTAACGGCCCTCAACTTTAGGAATAAATTCATCTAAGAGTGAACTTTGGGAATAAATTCATCAAAGAGTGGTTGACTTTCAACCACACAATGGACCTCCTGTGTCCAATACTTCTGGGACATACAAATTTTACTTTACAGTACGCCAAGCAGTACGCTCAAGGGGCGGCACAAGGGCTCAGTTGTGCACCTGTAGATTTCCATGAAAGTAAAAATTACATTCAAATACATTCTTCCAAGTATCATCTGTTCTCACGTAAGCGCTACCATTGTTTTTTTTGTAAATTTTTTGAAAATGTACATTTTTTTTTTGTTTTTTTTTTTTTAAGGACTGCGTTTTCCCGTTGGGGGTGGTGCACCATTTTAGGAACCTTTAGAAAACGCTCTTGATTGGTAAATATCCATTTAAGGCCCTTTTTTTAAGTGCCTGCTTTTCAGTCAGAACTCTTTAAGTGCTTGGTGTCAGGGCAAGCGTACCCACGGGTTCCATGCATACTTACCGCCATTCCGTACACTTTGCCCTTTGCACGTGTGCACGGCGCGAACAACAGTGCCATCAACATTACTAGCAGCATGGGGTAATGCTCGGAACTCGGATCGTGCAGAACAGGCGTGGGTCAAATTGCCGCAGATCGTGCTGAAACCGGATTCTCTGTCTTCATTCACACACGCCAGTCGTACGCCACACAGTGGGCCAGGAGTCCGGTCGAGGCGGCCAAAATTCCGGACGCGTTTTGAGCCCTAAATGAGATTCGAACTAAACCTGTGACGGCACCAATAGGTTGCTCCCCGCTCGAGAAATTCATTCATTCGGTCCGAGTCCCATTTGGCGACTCAGTAAACACGTAGACTTTTGGCCGCCTCTACCGGTCATTTGGTCCACTGTGCACCAGATCGTGCCTGGTATATGCATAGTGACATGGTTCTGCCAACCAAGCTGAGACAAGACGCCCATCAGGGAAAAGGCGGGGGCCACGCGGGGAACATCCGGGGAACACCCAGGGGAAGGGCGGGGAAAACCCGAGGAACTCATTGTTCACCGGAAAACCACCGGGGAAGCGTCTTTCGCTGCGTGAATGACCAGGGGAGCGCGCCTGACCATTCATTGGTGATGCACACGTAATGTCATGTACAATTTTATACGAGACGTCACAGTTTTCTGAGCACACGAAATCTTCCTACAATTTAAGTACAAAAATAATGCACAAATTTCCTCATTTTTGTGTGGAATTGCGTACACTGATAAAATAAAGTCCTGTCAACACCGTTACTTAGTTACCAGTGATTACCGTAGCCAAAGCACAGAATTTACTGTTCCAGAAACAAAGGCAGTTACCGTATTTTACACTCTTTACCTAAATTCAGTGTATGCGTGAAAACTTTGACTGGCAAGCCAAACCTGTTCGCAAACGGTGGATAAGGTATTTGTTTTCGATTGGGACATGTTTTGAGCATGCTGTGTCAAATTTTCCATCACCTGCGGCAAATAGTATGGTAAATAGAGGCTCAAACCAAAAAAATTGTTACTTTTAGGGGTAATTTCGGGCACTGAAATAGCATGCAAGGGCAAGCAGGGTTTTTCTGAACACTTTGAATTTCGCAGGGCTAGAGTGGTGAAAGCTTCTTCCAGCTCTTCAGAGCTCTTCTGAAAGATGGAGATAATCCATTTACAAAGATAATACTCAACTGCCGCAGCAGTCGCTTTGTGGAACTTTGATTATCATAAAAATGGGCCAAGGCTGCATCTGTGCTTCTTATGTGTAGTATATGTATACATCCTATCTCAGTGACAATGGTTCGTGACTAAAATTTTATCATGTTTACCGGGGCTTTGACTTTGAGAATGGCCGCATGGCTTGCCGGGTTGCTACGGAATGCAGAGCTTTCCAGGAACCCCTGTATCTTCCCAATTGTGCATAAGACTTGCCTCCCACGCACTGACGAAAGTTTTCGTAATTTTACGACAAATTTGATGATGAATGCTTCTTAATTTTTACGAATGCGTCGTAAAATACGTTCTATGAAACATTCATAAGAAAAATATTACGAATCATTCGTAATTTTTGGGGAAAAAATTGCCTGAAAGTGACTGAAAAGTACCCAAAATCTAAGATAATAAAAGTAAAAAGTAAAATAATGAACCATTCATCGTTAAATTGTTTGTAAATTCACGTTTTTACAATGGGAAAATACTGTAAAAGGATGGCTCATTAAAAAACCTTATGAAACATTCGTAAAATTACGAATGACTCGTAATATTATGAATAGCTCATAGAGAAAATTATGATTTATTCATAAAAGTAAGAATGATTCGTACTTTAACGAGAAAAATTATGAAACATTCATAAAATTACGAGTGATTTGTAATATTACGAATGGCTCATAAAAGAAAATTATGAATTATTCGTAAAGTTACGAACAGCTCGTGATGCTTTAACGAAAAAACTAGGAAACGAAACATTCATAATTAAATATAATGAATTATTCATATGTCTTATGAAGCATTCGTAAGAAAACGAGTTATTCATAAAAATAATGAATCATTCGTCATAAAATTATTCGTAAAAATATGAATGGTCTATGGGAAAATACTATACAAGAATGGTTCATAATTTTACGACTTTTCTTTTATCAGTGTGGACGTCAGTTTCAAGAGGAAGATCCACGACTCATCTTCGCGTAATGTAGTGTGGCTCGAGTTGTATCATTATCAAAAACAAAAAAGGATAAAGGTTCAAGGTTATACGTTCAACAAGAAGCGTCCAAAATAGCTCCACCCCACTCTCCCAAACATCAAACTATTTGTTCCAATCATGCTCAAAAGAAAGGAACAATTATTGATTTTGAGACCAAAATCAGAACGACAAGTCGTTTTTTCTGGGGTGCCCGAAATTACCCCAAAACACGCGGTAATTTCGGGCACTGCTTTGGGCCCTCCACTGTAAAAACGGTGAGGCGTAGATATCTGGAATTGGCGTCAAATTGAAGCTAAAGGTGGGTAGATGATAAATTTTAACCCTCAGGTCCATGGCAACACCACGACCTTCACAATTTTAAAAATACCTCTCAAAAGTGCCCGAAGTTACCCCGTTTCACGGTACACTAAAAACCTGAGTGTTTACCCCCTCGGTCGTACACGTATGTACACTCCCGACAAAAATTAGCGGAGCACTTTTTGTCCCTGCGATATTTTCTAAGTCTTTTGAGCTAGGAAGCTGAAACTTGGTACACGCGTGCCCCCATTACTCTTCTTGAGGCCTGCGAAGCGCGCAGGCCGTGCGCCCACCCTTACGGACGGCACCCTCCCCTAAGTGCGCAAGGGTGTAAAAAACGATGAAAACGCGGCGTAAAAACCACTTCAAATTTTTCGGAAAGTCAAAATTTTTGGTGGACCGACTCAAATGAGTCTCCCCTTTGTAACGGTGCAAGCGGAATTCAATTTGGACCAACCCACCCCCTCCTGCAGCCACCCCCACCCCTTCGAGAGGGTGGATTTTGAACACATCCGACTTTTGCGCCAAATGGCTTGGGGGCGTCCCCCGTACCAGGCAAACATGTTTTTTCGCGGTTCCGACCACCCCCGGCGGAACCACCCCCCGCTGAACCCCACCCCCTTTCGAACGACGGCTGACCGGGGCCCTTCGGTTTGTGAAAAATGCGAAAAAACTTTAGGGGGCATTCCTACAGTGTCCAAGAAGACGCCTCAACCGAGAAATCGAACGCCGGACCATTGCAACCCCTGCGGTAAGGGTGTTCACGCCCCAGCGCCCCTGCACGCCCCTGGAGGGGTTGGAAGCCCTCCGATGAGTGGTCTGGGTGAAAAAGACACGGCGGAAACGATCCTGAAGTTTTCAAGATGATCCGACAAACCGTTCGCCTTCCAGAGCGAAAAAAGCGCCATTTCCAGTAAAACCACCCCCTGACTTCCGCCCCTTCCAGCGACTTACTGAGTTAGTGTAGCAGCCCCTACCAACGTCGCCTCGCTCGGCCCAGGCATCATTTCGAAGGCCAGCAAGTTTCAGACCGATGCGACAACGAACGCGACCGTGGGAGCGACGCAATGAAGGCCCTGCACTCGGGCAGCGTGCGGCGCGGCCAGTTTAGTGGCACCTTGCGCCGGTGATGTAGGCAGGCCATCGGGCTTCCGGATCGCTCCGCTGCCTACATCACCGGCGCATGGGGGCCACTAAACTGGCCGCGCCACGCGCCGCCCGAGTGCAGGGACTTCATTGCGTCGCTCCCACGGTCGCTTTCGATGTCGCATCGGTCTGAAACTTGCTGGCCTTCGAAATGATGCCTGGGCCGAGCGAGGCGACGTTGGTAGGGGCTGCTACCCTAACTCAGTAAGTTGTTGGAAAGGGCGGAAGTCAGGGGGTGGTTTCACTGGAAATGGCGCTTTTTTCGCTCTGGAAGGCGAACGGTTTGTTGGATCATCTTGAAAACTTCAGGATCGTTTCCGCCGTGTCTTTTTCACCCAGACCACTTATCGGAGGGCTTCCAACCCCTCCAGGGGCGTGCAGGGGCGCTGGGGGGTGAACACCTTTACCGCAGGGGTTGCAATGGTCCGGCGTTCGATTTCTCGGTTGAGGCGTCTTCTTGGACGCTGTAGGAATGCTTCCTAAAGTTTTTTCGCATTTTTCACAAACCGAAGGGCCCCGGTCAGCCGTCGTTCGAAAGGGGGTGGGGTTCAGCGGGGGGTGGTTCCGCCGGGGGTGGTCGGAACCGCGAAAAAACATGTTTGCCTGGTACGGGGGACGCCCCCAAGCCATTTGGCGCAAAATTCGGATGTGTTCAAAATCCACCCTCTCGAAGGGGTGGGGGTGGCTGCAGGAGGGGGTGGGTTGGTCCAAATTGAATTCCGCTTGCACCGTTACAAAGGGGAGACTCATTTGAGTCGGTCCACCAAAAATTTTGACTTTCCGAAAAATTTGAAGTGGTTTTTACGCCGCGTTTTCATCGTTTTTTACACCCTTGCGCACTTAGGGGTGGTTGCCGTCCGTAAGGGTGGGCGCACGGCCCGCGCGCTTCGCAGGCCTCGAGAAGAGTAATGGGGGTACACGTGTACCAAGTTTCAGCTTCCTAGCTCAAAAGACTTAGAAAATATCGCAGGGACAAAAAGTGCTCCGCTAATTTTTGTCGGGAGTGTATCTTACTCAAATGTATCATCGAAAAAGAAGGATACTTCTCTACGAAAATAATAGCCAATCTCGTTGCTATCTGGCCCTTATTTGGTGAAACATTTGCGTACGTCTTTTTTTTTCGGTTATAGTTTTTGTATCCCTGAAAATTTGTGACATGTCTCATCCTTTGAATTTCAGTGCTTGCTTGCGCTTGGCTCGCTGGAGGGCGTTTAACATTAAGGTAAGACGATTCGCATCTGAACAGTGGTACCCGCGGGTGTCACTGCCCACAAGACGATTGCTAACGCCGGATACTGGCCGGGCGGTGTCACGCGAAGGTGCAAGAGTGATATCAAACGCCGGAAACGAACTTCAAGCACGGAAGAAAACACGCAAGGGCCCGCCCTCCCGTTGAACCAAGTTGCCAGGTCCGCTTTGCTGGCAACTCGGTTTGACTGGAGCCGGGCCAAGCTTAGCCTGCCGGCGGCACTGCAAGTAAAAGTGTGAATGATACAACAAAAGTACAACAATGACTACAATAAAAGTACAACACGGATTGTAGAGAGTACAACGAGCATTGTACGAACCACAACGAGGCCCGGACTGCACGGCACTCGTCATGCCGGTTCCACTGTACTTTGTACAACAATTCGACGCGTCCTAATAGAATAATCCTAACTGTCAGTACAGATCCAAGAAAATTCTTATTGCCAGGGCAGATTCAAGACATACCAACTTCAGTGCGGATTGAGAACTATCTTAACTGCAGAGGGGGCAAAGGCTCGTTATGAACTCGCTCGTCACTGCAAATCAGTGAATAGCGATCATAGAAATAAACGTCCACGTTTTCAAGTAAAAATAAAACTTAAAAAAAAATTCTTTGGCAAGAATTTTTATGTAGTTTGTGAGCGTCGCGGACTCTCAAAAAAAAAGTCCGATTTTCACGTCATGTGCAGTTCGGATAGTTCTATATTGACAATGAAAGTTAGGATTCTGTTGGATCTGCACATTAAAAAAAGTCTACGAAGACTCTGGTTCGTAACTACGAAGACATTGAAGGCATTGTAGAATTGCTACGAATTACGAAGAAATGCTTCGTATTACAGAGGATTTTGCTTCATAATACGAAGCATCTCTTCGTAGATTTTACAATGCCATCCTTTTCTTTGCATTACGAAGCGATGCTGCGTAGACTCTTTGCTGTGCACTGACAGTTAGGATTGTCTTGGATCCGCACTGACAGTTAGGATTGTCTGAGATCTGCACCGACAGGATTATTCTATTAGGATGCGTCGAATTGTTGTATTTTGAAAGTACAATAAATTCCTGATAAAAAAAAAAATCCCAGGAATGTGCGTGCTTTTGTTTTGGTTTTTTCTTGCAACCTCGCTTGGCCCATCGGAGGCCATCTCTGGGGCCTTCCGGCCCTCGCACACTTTAAAAAGTCTACGAAGTTTGTGCTTTGTAACCACAAAGAAAAAGAAGGCATTGTAGAATTGCTTCGTATTACGAAGAATGCTTCGTATTGCGAAGGATTTTGCTTCATAATACAAAGCATTTCTTCGTAGATTTTACAATGCCATCGTTTTCGTTGTATTGCGAAGCGACGCTTCGTAGACTATTTACTGTGCACCACACACCTCATAGAGAAAAAAAGGAAATTTATCGACGTTACATCGTGACTGAGGCGCGCCCATTGCAAGCTAGCCCCAGCAGGAATGCGAAACATGTCTGTTGCACCGGTTCCCACAACACATGAAGAAGGAAGAAGGGCTCATAGACCCCCAGGGAAGCCCCAAAAAAGTCAAGTTTCTCCGATCGTCCAATTCCGCTCATAGATGGATTCTACACAAAAAAAAATTAACCCATGTACTTTAGTTTTGCCGTAAGACTATTTAAAATACCGGCTCAAGAGCTGCAAAGTTTTTTCGCCTTTTATGACACTATAGACAGGGAAGCATTTCGGATCTCTGCAAAGCGAACGGCGTTTTGTGCTACAAATTGGTAACCGTCGGTTCTAGACTCCCCGCTGAACATGAATCGCCCGGTTAACAAGCTGGAATTTTTCATTCAGCCCACAAATCCAAGGTGGTGGCTTAAATGGCAGTCAAAATGCCCGATTCCAGTTCTCATGAGCTTCGACGCTCGTACCAATGAGTTGGTGGTGAAAAAGTATATCTCGCCCAAAAATTGGCTATTGATCAAGACACTTTCATTCTCAGTGATGGTTGATTGTTGACTTCCAGTCCAGGATCCACGAAAAGACACTATTTTAATTCTTTATGGGTCTTAACACGAATTTTCAAGTAGTACCCTTCAAACTCAAGTGTGTGCCAAGCACGTGCTTCTAGGAGTCAACTAAAGGCATGCACTTCTTTGCTGCATGCCTGCAGGCACAAACTTCGTAGCTCCATACCTCAGGCACACACTTGCTGCATGCCCGTCGCTGATGCATGCATGGAGCGAGCAAGTGTGTGCCTGAGGCATGCAGCAAAGAAGTGCATGCCTTGGGTTGACACAATGTAGTGCGTGCTTAGGACACATTTAAATGCGAGAGTACGGACACTATCATCAAAACTAAATCATTTCAAACGATGTTATTAGTTCTAAAACAATAAAAATACAATTAATTTAAATTTATTTTCTTTCCAATTTGGATCGTTTACCGATGCCATTTTAGCCTTTGCCATCCTGACCCGTTCAGGCTTGAACGAAGGGCAGTGGAAATAAGAATTGGCATAGCATACGAAACACAAACTACACTCAGAAAAAACGTGCACTTTAGAGCGATTTTGAAGGTTTTCGGACGCCACCTTGACCTTTAAGCCTTCAGTTTATGTGAAAGGAGGTCATGCAAACTTATGATCTGGTATATCAAGCCCAGGGAACACTATATTCAATCACAGCATCTGCCAATTATCGTCAAAACAGGCACACTGTTAAATTTTTTTCTGAAAATTCAGACTTTTTTTTTCAGACTTGACGTTATGGAACACCGATTAATAACGTCCGTGAATTTATCCAACAAAATTTTGCTAAAACAGGGTCAGCTTTTCCCATCCGATTTATACCTTTTAATGAAATTTCAGAAGACTTGTCTTAAATATCAGACAGGGCATTCTGAAAACGCGCTCGGTCTGAAAATTCGTACCCAGACTAAAAAGTCATTGTAATGAATGGAAGTCGTTAATTTCAGAATGGGCTTGTTAAATGACGACATAAACAAATTTTGATCGATCGGCATGGGGGCATCGTGAGTTCAAATCGCCAAGTCATGTTGTCGCTTTGGAACTTCATAGCGGTAACGCCATTTATAGAGATTTATCCCGAACATTTTGTAGGATTCGCCACCGCGGCGGTAGATGGCGCTGCGGTCGTTTCACTGTGCGGCCCTCACGCGCTCATGTCCTGCCGGTCACTGGGTTGGGTTGGCCGGCCGCTTCCAGTCTCAAGACCTAGTCAAAAAAACTCGGTCGGGCGACATGGCAGATTACAGTGCTAGTAATTAGTTTTCGTCCGTCAAGGAGGCTGAGGCAAACTACTTAACATCTTACTTCAGAATAGGCTGGTATGCCCTTCCCAGACGATTGTGGCAGTGCGAATTCATACAGGAATAGTCTTAAATTCTTGACCTGAAGTACCAATTTTAACACACAAGGCGATTTGAAATTTAAGACCCGGCACTGTCTGAATTTTAATACTGCGTTTTCAGACAAAGGCAAGTCTGAAAATTCATAACGAGTTTATGTAAATTTACTTCACTCAAATTTGTCTGACAATGCAGGAAAAAAAAAAACAGTTACGTTGGGAGAGATTATGGACGTTTTCGGACGCCATCTTGTCATTAAGGCCCCTAGTAATTATGCCCATGGCCGAAAATTCACCAATAACGTTCCTTAAATAATAGTCTAGTCTAACGAAAATTTTACCACCGTCTCATTGGTGCGAGCGTCACAGCTCATGTGAACTGTGAATCAGACATTTTAACCGCCATTTTGGCCGCCATCTTGGATTTGAGGGCCTGAATAAAAAAATTGAGCTTGAAAAACGGGCCATTCGTGTTCAGCGGGGTCGCATTAGTCTAGAACCACCGGTTACCAGTTTGTAGCACAAAACGCCGTTCGCTTCGATTAGGAGAGCCAATTTCAGAAATGCTTCCCTGTCTACTAAGATGATCATAAGGTTTGCAATTTTCATCCCATTTTCCAAAACAAAGCAGCAGATTGTTCCTCTCTTTACGGCCAACAAATAAGATTCTCATCAGTTTGCGGTGAGACTTCATATTCCGTGCTCTTTTAGTGATTATTTTACAAAATAACACACACTTTGTACCATTATTAGATAGTTTACCACGGCTAAGACCGGAACCAGTCCACTTTTATATCTTTTTCTATCTCTAAATAAGCCGCACACGGGCAATGGAACCATGCAAATCACTTTGGCGACCTTCCGAGGGCAATTATTTCGTCGTTTTCAACATTTAGGAAATTCTGTCCAGCCCTGAGGTGGTGCTTTTGCTCCTATCTTCAAAACTGAAACGCCGTTTTGTTCAGTTTTTCAAGGCAAACCATAAAGACTATCACTATTTTTTTATTTAAATGGGTATTTTTGTGCTTTATTACTGTTAACGAGTTGAATTCGCCAAACTTTGACCAAACTGTGATGGGTGTGGACCCGTTTTGGCCCCTTCTCAAATGTAGAATCGACTGTCACTAGGTGCTCCACTCACCCTTATGTTGCGTCCGAATCCTGTTAGGCGACTCTCAAAACGCGTCGAGAGTTTTAGCCGCCAGCGTCGCGTCGGTCTTCTCGCCCTCTGTGCGGTCCGCATACAAACTCCACACTCTGAAAACCTTACAAACTATTTTGGGCTTTACGAACTAGGGGTACGCGCCGTTTAGTTCGGGCGCGTAGTAGCGATGCGGGTAGGCAAAAGCCGCACTGCACTTCTGTGCCACAGGCTTGCAAACCCGCCAAGCTCGATTTAAAAATTTTGGTCCCAAATTGATAAATATTGGGTGATGTGTGGGTCAAAGGAAAAGTTGGAGGTAATTTTTGTGGTCAGCACACCGAAAACTGCCGGAAACAATGTAAAACTCGACTTGAAAATTTGGGTCCCTAAGTACCAAATGTGACATGAAAATCTAATTCTGAAGTCTAATTAAAAGTAATTTTAGTAATCAGCACTCCAACTTCAGGAATCAATGCAAAATTTAGTTTCAAAATTTTGATCCTAAATTGATGAAAATTGGGTAAAGTATAGGGCAACGGAAAATTTGAAAGTCATTTTTGACGTCAGCACACTGAAATCTCCAGGGTACAACAAGCATCTGAACTATGAAACTTTGGTTCCAATTTCCGTATCTTTAGGTATAAATGTAGGTTTGCCATTAAAATAAATGTCATTTCTGTAAATGGTACACTGAAAACAACAGGCACTACACTATTGTTCCGATATTTCTCCATGAAGACCCCTCTGTTATCGCCAATAGCCTGATGCCACACCTATGCGAACCCTTAAGTCGAGTAACATTTAACTCCCAGCATTGAATCGCTTGATTGGCTAATCGTTTGCTTGAGTCACCATCCGATATCTTTTCTTTCTGAAACAATCAATGAATTCGTAATGTTATTAGTGACAGCACCGTTTAACCACTTTGTTATTTTAAACTAGAGAACTAAACAATATTTATTGGAATATATTACCATAGTTAATTTTAAGAGACTCAGTTTAGGGGAAGATGATCAGGATCTTTTTACGGAGACCAAGTGTGTCAAATCTAGGGAATAGTCCGATGTCAAGGCAACTTGTTGCATGGTATGCTAACATACGTTTACCTTACTGTAAGTAAATTTAAAAGAGACCTAGTTTAAACCAAGATCCACATTAAGTACTAGTTGTCACAGGCAACTTTTGATGGAATTGAATCAATCGTCTCATTAAATAAAATGACCCATCCACTCATGGCAGTCATCGCTCAAAAACTAGGGATTTAAAGCCCCGTAATATTACCCGTAACTTTGGTAAGTAATATTGTAACTTACCGTAAGTTACCCAAAGGCAAAAATTTTGGTAATTTTTTGGTAATAAAAAACAGAGCAAAATGCGTTAAAATCTGCCAATTGCGGTCAAAAAACGTCGACTTTTCTCAATTATGACGCTTTTCTTTGACTTCCTCACACCTAGCAAGCGACATTGAACGATATCAGCTGGCTAAAGCTTCAAATTTTTAAGTGTCAAAATTGACTTTTCAAAGCCACGCATGAAGTGACCAGCCCGCGATATGTCATATCTCGTTTTCTTACATTTCCTTCATCATAGATTATTGCTCAACCTTTTTCAAATGAAAGTAGTGGCCTAAAACTTAAAGTCAATTGAGTTCAAGGATGGTTTCTGCCGAAGTTTTTCCTAAAAACTTGGCTTTTTCGAAAATTACCAAAAATACCGTAATATAACGGTATAATACCAATCTTACCGTATCTTACGGTAAGGGTTTTTTATTACCGGTATTTTTAAATCCCTATCAAAAACCGATTCACCCCATTAAATCTTATGTCAATATCAAACACAGTATGCGCTTCACTCACTCAATCCAATGTTCATCTTAATACATACTGATATAACATCACAGTATTATAATAACCTTTATTCCGAGAGTCGATGCCTAGAGTCACCAAAGATCTTTTTTGCTCATATTGTCTGGTTTGATTAGACTATATTTGTTTATTTCTCTATTGATATGAAATAAGTAAACAACTACAAATGATATCTTGAGTAAAAGAAGCAAGGAAACTCACAAAGTTTGAAATGAAATTAATCATTCTTCTTGTCACTCTCAAGCACACTGCACCAAACCATTGACCTGGCCTGGAGTGAATATCCATCACTGGCGGCGGAGGGGGGTCAAATCGCGTAATTATTTTCACTTTCATTTTCCGTATTTCACTGTGTTGGCACTCTAAAGCTTTTTCAAACATTCTTAATTGTTATAAAACTATCGCCGAACGCATTTAGTAACCATTCTGCTCTTTATTTTGTTTTATTTGCGAGAGTACCGTATTTGAAACTCAGCTACGGGTATGAAAAATTGATACATTGCGGTACACTGCAACCAACCCAACAACGCTAATGATCTAATTCAAAAAAGTGTTTCGAATATTTCAAACGGTGCTGATTGTTAAAATAAGATAAACTGCCCCTGTGTGAGCTTTGGGAGATGTTCTGTGCAAAATTTGGTAACTATTGGTGGTGTAGTTGCTGAGAAACGTGCACTGTGATCGAAAGTGTATTGACCACATTTCTACGAGTGGTAAATTCAGGTAACCGCAATTTTGAGCCTACTACACATTTTCTGGGGTTTGTACCACACTTTGAAAGACAGTGCGCATAGCGCAGTTGGTAGTGTGGCGGGTCGATGAGTCAGTATCTGAGGTTTGATTACCGACATCGCAGAGTCACTGAGAGAGTTGTCTGTCATAAGATGTGAAAAGGACTTTGCATCAGAACCTGGGAAACTAGGTTGGACCTCAAATTTACTTCTGAAGCTTGGTTTGGCAAGAATAACAATTATTTAGAAATTATGTCACCGATACGAAATTCTGTAACTAAATGACAAAGAAAAAAATTGTATCCATTATGATACAAACTTCTGTAACTTACATTATTCAAAACGCTGCGTAACCATGTAAAAAAAAAAAAATTCTGGACAATTTTTTTTTTTTTTTTTTTTAGAGTGCATGGCGCTGACGCGGCCTCGTTCGATTTCACTGAGCTGTCATGGGATTTGTATCGTGGGATCTCACGCGATCCATGTTTTCTTTCCTTTTTTTTTGACAGGCCGCGCGTGTAATGGTATCATTGGGAACCTCTGGAAAGATCAATGTCTACGCTGTTCTCACCCATATCCAAATTTTCTCCTACTACTATTTTTGTTCTACCCTTGTTGAACCTATCTTTCTTCAAAGAGGGGTGTGTGTGTGTGTGTGTGTGTGTGTGTGTGTGTGTGTTTTTGCTTGTGGGTGTGGCTGAGTGTTACTGTACCACGTGGAGAGTTTCCTCACGTATGCAAGAACTAAATATTCATCTTGGGAAAGTTGCAGGGACTCTATTGTTATGTCCCAGTCCGAAAAAACTATGAAGCATCCCATGAGTCATAGGGTTCTTTAAGATACCCTGGTCAAACTCCCCTTATATGGGAAAAGTTTCCGTCTGATTTTACGATCCATTTCTGATGGTATCGAGCGACCCATGGCGCCGACGCGGCCTCGTGTGATTTCACAGAGCTGCCATAGGATTTGTATCGTGGGATCTCACGCAATCCATGTTTTTTTCCTTCTTTTTGTTTTGACTGGCCGCGCGTGTAATGGTATCGTTGGGAACCTCGGGAAAGATCAATGTCCGTTTTGTTCCTACCGAAATATCTTTAAAGAAAAAAAAAAGTTTTCGACCTTACACTGCTTACTGCAGAGAGGTGAGAGAAAAGTCTTGCCCAGATATATTCAGACCAAAATCACTCATAGATGCAGGTAACGCAAGTATTCGTTCGCAGATCGACACTACGCACGGATGCACCCTGGCGCAGCCCAACGCGGGAAAAGATTAACAAACGTTCCGCTGATAGCAAAACCTCACCAGCGAGCAGCTGGAACACCTTGGAAGGACCGGTGACTTTGAATTTGTATTAAAAGACTTGCCGTGCCACAGTCAGACTGTGAAGCGCAAAGTGACTCCTCATCTCGATGGGGGTACATCCATCCCGTGAGAAATGGACTCCCCTAAAGTCCAGGCATCGGGGGGTACATTTATCCCAGGTGCATTCATCACGGGGGTGCAACCATCATCTTACTGTAAGATTCTTACACCGGCTCCGCTTCGCAGCGCCGGCAACGCTGTTCGACAGGGGCAGGGCCCAGCTTGGCCTGCCGGCGGCTTCTCCTCGGGCCTTCAGCCCTCGAGTCAGACCTCGCTTGGCCCAATCGCAGGCCATGTCTCCGGCCTTCGACCCTCACATGACACGCCTCATGAAGGGAAAACGCAAAGTTATCGATGTAACATCGTGACTGAGGCCCGCCCTTTCCCATTGTGCTAAGGTTTAAGTGCCAAACAACATGTCCGTTGCACCGAGTCCCACAATACATGAAGCCGGGCTCACAAACTCCCCTCCCGACCCCTTGCTGAAAAGGTCTTGCCGAGACCTATCGAAATCTTCCATAAAATGTTTAAGTCGGTCGACCCCCCCTTTTTTTTTGTTTTCGAGATCCCGATCAGGTCAATTCATGAAAGATGAAAGCGGCCGATTGTGTTGAGACCAGGTCCAATCAACTTATCTCGTCGCCAAGATTCCAAATATACCCCTTAATGCCCTGCTAGCACCAATAATGGTGGAAATCTCCCTTCCGCTCATGTTAACTATGATGCACCTGCAGCAGCCCTTCTGCGGCTTGAACACGATTTGCACCGCCAGATTGTTTGTCCGTACGGCACTCCTGAAGTACCCTCCAAATCTGGTTACTCTAGCTCAACTCCTTCCTTGTACACTAACGACAAGGACACACAGACATATGCATATGCCCTTCCCTATTTTTCAAATACAGGGTGAGTTTTCTTACTTTGTCAATAATTTGTAGGTAGCAAGGGCAACCATAAGGGATCTTTTTTCACCGATGAACTAGTGGGCGCAAACGTCCAGGTACGGAGATAATTGGCATTGTGTAATTGCGCCTGCGAGGTAGGTATCAGCTGAGGGTGGCAGGTCTCTCCAAGGGGGTGCTGCAGGACTCGCAGTACCCACAGGGATAACTTTGACCTCATGGATGAACTCGCGATGTCCTGCTTCCCTCGAGACGAAAGCCATGAGTATCCACTGTTACGGAGGTCAGACACAGCATCCACTTTGAGACTCGCGGCAAAACCCATGTCTGTGGCTGTACACAAGAGTACAAAAAAACACCTCCGCGAGACTTATCAAAGACACCCCGCGGGGACCCGCGTCACCCTCTCCTGCAGCATTGGCCACCCTCAGCGGCAGCGGATGCTAACCTAGCGCCGGCGCCGATTTCAATAATAATTACATCAATGTTCTCTGTACGTGGGACGTTTGGCGCCCACTAGTTCAGTGGTGAAAAAATGATCCCCAGACGGTTGCCCTTGCTACACAAAAATCATTGACAAGAGTGAGAAAACTAAGCCACTGTAGAAAGGCGGGCCAAAAACATGATTTTTTTGTTATTTTGACTGACATGTTATTCGTTTAACGGCATGTTATATCCTGAAAATTTGGGTCATGGAGGCGTTGTTCCGACATGGCATTGGAGAAGCTGAGCCTTTTTTGCATTACAATGAGTTATCGTTTCTTTGCAGCCGTAAACCGGATTAAAATTTCCAAACTTGTGAAAAGTGAAAAAAAAACCACTTTTTTTCCCACCAATATACGACGCTACTTAATTTGCACAGAGAGGCCCAATCAGAACCCACAACGACGTCGTCGTTAGACTCGCCCTACTTTACTTAGTAGAAAATAGAAACAATCGAGTATGGGTGGCTCGGTCTGTAGTTCCAGTTCCTCTGGAACTCAGAACGCGATAATAAACGGATTTCAGCAAATTAGGGTCGTTAATTGGACCTTTGAAAAACATTGGCGTCCCCTAAATATTAATTTGACCGGAATTCAGTTTTAGTGTCGGCTTATCAATTAGATAAAAGAACATTTTTCTGCTTGCGCCGGTATGAATTTTGAAAAATCGTGGTTTCAATACCACCGTTAGTGATCGGATTTCGCGCATGCCCGGAGTTTACACTCTGTTTCAGGGCACCTGGTGTCTGCTCATATCATGACACCTCACCACGATGGAGGGTCTCTCGGTAGAAGTAACACTGCCCGCCTCGGCCGCTCCCAAAGTGAAGCAAGAAAGCGGACGAGATATCAGTTCCACCGGTGGCCACCGCGCGGCGCATGTGTTCCCTTTAGTCCGGCGTTCCGGCGCACTGGCCCCTGGCCTCTTGCAGGCTATATTACGTTTCGCTCTTCATGATGGTTTCCTGATTTGTTTTATCCATTTTTATTTTTCATATGTATGTGACAAATCATTTATTAGGCTCTAATCATGCTCAAACTTAAGTGCTTCATATACTTACTAGTATATTATTGGGGCAACCCGTTTCAGGCGAGTTGTGGGTGAAAAAGCAGCTAAAAAATGCTAATCTCATAACAACTTTCATGAATGGTTCCACATAAATTCCGTACTTAAACATGCGAAAGTATGACCCCTTTTAAGTTGAAGTTTAATGACTTGTAATACATCTAACTTGTTTACGAACAAAGTTGAAAGTTGTCGTTAGCTTACAGTTGTCGTTAAACTCTCAACGACAAGTTTTTGCACTCAAAAAAGGATTTTGCCGAACTATTTTTGACTGATTGGTCCCATTTTTTCCCCTGAACTTCCTTGGATAGTTGTCCACAAAAGTAACATAGGCGCTCTTGGTAATATTTACTCATAGTTTGGGGGGGAACAAAATATTTTTAAGGGTCAAAAATGTTCTTTTTTTTTCTTTTTTCCATTTTCAAACTGTTTAACTTCAAATTTATTATTTTTTTCTGGTGACTTTTTATCACCAAAACACTATGTAGCTTAGTTCAATAGTTCATTAAGAAGAAAAAGAAGGCTTTTTTGACAAGGTCTGTTGCGCAGAATCAATTTCTGGTTTAATTAAGCTTAAGCGACTTAAATTTGAATTGAAAATGGCTGTGTACTTACCTCTGGAACGGCTAGATGGATTCTCGTGCTACTTCAGGGTCGTCTTGTTTCTATAGAGGACCATTTATCACTGCAAAAGTTTGACCCACTAGTTCTAAAAGTTTTGGAAAAATAGTATTTTCACCACCACACCTCACCTTAATGAGGCAGTAGCGCCATCGGACATCTGTTTTCAATCTAAGTTTTGACAAAGAGTTATGCTTGAATTGATTCTCGGATCAAGATTGACCAATTATTCTACATTACAGCAAGAATATTGAAGGATTCCCTTGGAAAACAGATGGCAATAAACGCTCCCTCATTCGAGACGTTAGTGCTCTGCTAAGTTTGATGATACGGCCTCTGTTCGCACTAGGAGAAGCGCAAAACTTAAAGGAAAAAGCCTCATTGGATAACGTCGAACCAAGTAATTATGGATTTTGTCGAACAGGCTGAGAATACATTTCAGATAACAGCCAAGTCTGAATCTGGAAGAATTTTCAACCTCGTTTGGTTGCTTCCTGTCTACTACCCTGGTTTGCTAATAGACTTTTTTGTATTTTCGAACAACTAACTCCCTTCTTACCGGTGCATGTGAAAGATAGTCTTACTTTCGGTTTTAACTATCTGCATGTGGGCCACCCCAAAGTGTGGCAACACTGTAAGAAAACCGTTTTTTTTTCCGTTAATTCCTTAACGGGATTTGCCGTACTTAGAAGTATGGTGTTTGCCGTTTATAGAAGTACAGCGTTTACCGTAACCCATAAAGGTACCGGTGTTTTCCGTAGAAATACAGCGTTTACCATACTCGTAAGTACGGCGTTTACCGTACCTGGAAGTACGGCGTTCACCTTACTTTTTGTACAATGCACTTGTCAAAAGGCACTTCATTTCTGGGACATCAAAGTCAGTTTGGAAGATTTTGAAACAATTTCTCAAAACTCTTGGAAATTAAATTAAAGGCGAGCATCTCTTCTGTACAATGTACAAACTACAGAAATCGTCGTAACTTCCAGGTACGGAAAAACACCGTACTTCTATGGGTACGGAAATCGCTGTACTTCTAGGTACGGTCAGACAGCGTACTTCTAAGTTCGGCAAATCCTGTAATTAAAGAAAACGGCGAATCCCGTACATTTCTGTCACAGTGAAGTAGTACACAATGCTAACAATTAAATCAAGTATGTTTCTTATCTCTACACTGTTAAAGTTGGCCCGTACCATTTCGCATGGTTATATCGTTGGGCACGCGGTTATGAGATATCTTACAAAAATTCTGTTATGATTAACAATCCTACGAAGACGCACGCACAAAAATACTTTACCATTCGGTACGGCCCCCCACCCACGTACCGCGATCGGGCCGTGGCTCGCCACGGCCCGGTGTCAGCGTGTATTCTTTACCTTTACCCCCCGGTACAGGAACCCTAGTGCCTGTTTACCGGGGGTAATAAGCTTCTAGGTACCAAGTACCCTTCGTGTAAACAAACCCTAGGAGTGGGATACCTCCCCCAGGACGGGGTAAATCCACCCTAGGGGAATAGGGTTACCGGGGGTAAACGTGCCCTAGTGGAAAAAAGATTTACCCCTCCGTTTTTTTTGCCCGGGGGCAAGATCGTGCCCTAGAAAAATAGTGTACCCCCCGGTAGATAAGTCCTAGAAGGATGATTACCCCCAACTGTCTGGACAGGGGGTATCTTAGCGCTAGAAACCGTGTACCCCCGGTAAGCTAGCACTGGGGATAGTTTACACCCCATGTCTGGGACAGGGAGTAAGTCAGTGCTAGACAAACCGTTTACCCCTCGTAAACCAGCTGTAGAGCTGGTTTACCCTCCTTTTTGTTGCAGATTTAAATACTATTAGGAACATTGTTTTATAGGAATAGCCATGGCTAATAAACATTTATCAATGTCAAATAATAAAACGCACAATTCAAAATTCAGGAAGTAATGAGTGTTGCTCCTTTATTTGGTATTTAGTATTAAATATAAGTACATTATATTTTTAAAAAAACTTAAAGCAGTCGAAAAGTACAAGGTGGGTTTACGCCAGACCGTGTCTTGTCGTAACAGGCTTCGCGATGCTGCGCTAGTTACGACAATCCACGCCTGGCGTTACACCTACCTTGGCCCGCGGCGCTTCCTGCTTGCCTTCGCAAGCAGTTTTAAGGGTTCATTGAGGCAATGAGTAGTGCACTACGTGATGAACGGTCGAAGTATACAAGCTAGGGCCCGACCTTCCGTC